>JAIEZT010001243.1:33049367-33529367 GCA_019594935.1 Periophthalmus modestus
CCTGCCGCTGGTCCCTCCTGTAGAGACATGGAGACACAGGACATACTCATTTTAGACGCTGTCCCACCTCTCCTGTCATCTTCTCCTCGAGCTTCTGTCCCGCTGCATCCTAAAGATGACCCCTAAAACTGTCCCCGGGCCTGTACCTGTCACCGTCAGTATGGGACCTCCACCTCCCCCCCTCCTCCTCCTCCACCACCGCCTCCACCACCGCCTCCTCTACCCCCACCGCCTCCTCCTCTATCCCGCTCTGCCTCACAACCTTTCAGCTCTCATCGTAAGTCAATGAAAAAGCTTCACTGGGTCCCTATTCCAACTCAACGTGTCCTGGGAACGAAAAATGTGTGGACATCCAAAAAGACAGAGAGGGAACTGAGACTGGACATCGAGAGCATAGAGGAGCTGTTCAGTCAAGTCGACAATCGTACCTCCATACGCAGGACCCCTGGGCTGAAAAATACTGACCATGTGGATATTGTTAAAGACCCACAGGTAATATTTACTAACAGTAAACACTAGGGAAGTACACACATGACACAATGAGAGGAGGAAGTGTTTAGTTCCTCTAAAACGTGTAAATGAGATATTGAAAAAGATCCAAGTAAAGGGCCCATATTACGCTCTGTTCTGATCTATGTTCTAATGTAGTTTCCTCATCTCAAACGGACCTGGAGTTGTTTAGTTTCATTCACACATTTAACACACGTTCTTCTCTCAAACAGAAAACACTCTGTTCCACCTTGTGATGTCATGTGGTAATACAGGAAGTGCTCCACTGTGTTTTTAAACCCTATACACGTTCACTAGAATCATTTGGATTATTGCAGCCCTGGAATTGCCAATCTGCTGAACTAATTGTAAAAGGAGCTGCTAACTTAAACTTCATAACATCACAAGGTGGAACGCAGCATTTGAGCTTTGGAGATGTTACAGACTAATAATAAAAGATTACATGTGAACTATTCCCATGTGTTTTAAGGTTACTATTCTTGATTCCAAAAGAAGTATGAATATTGGCATCTTCCTGAGACATTTCAAGAGGTAAGAAAGTTTGAGTGAGTCAAATATATGGCCTGGTGTCTCTTGTACAATTAGACTTTGCAGTGTTTTCCTACAATAAAGTTGCTTGGTATCCTCTAACATCAGTGCTTCTCAAACTCTGGTACATGTAGGAGTGGTGATACTTTGTATGAAAAGTTTAAGACCAACTGTAATGACTCTTTCATTCCCTTATCAAACTCCTGCTACTGTTCAAGGAGTAATTAGAATATTTGAATATCAAATGTGCAGGCCTTGTATTTGCATTTCACCATGAGCTTGACTGTCAGTACATAATCGGTGTTTCTTATGTATTAGTTCATAATATTTTTTTGCTCAGTTATGTTTATATTTTGTTAATTTATTTGATTTGACCCATTCACAGGCCAGTGGTGGAGATTGTCCAGGACATTTGTCAAGGAAACTGGCTCAGGTTTGGATCAGGTAAACTGAAAGAGCTCTGTAAACTGCTCCCAGAAGATACTGAGGTAACATTCAATACATGTTTTTATTTATGCATTTTTAATGTAGTAATGTTAACATTGAAACATCGTCCAGGTGAAGCAGCTCATGTCCTTCAGGGGAAGCATTGCACAGTTACCAGAGGCTGACCAGTTCATGGTGCAGCTGGTCAAAGTACCAGGGTGAGGCTATTTCATAATATTTACTCATTTATCATATCGTGTGATCATATTGGCGTACGTGTAGGCGCACGTGTAGGCGTATGTGTAGGCGTACGTCTTGGCGTACGTCTTGGCGTACATGTAGGCGTACGTCTTGGACTGGTTTGTTGTGCTCTGCAGGTATGTGGAGCGTCTGAAGTCGATGGTGCTGAGGGAGGAGTTTTTTCCTCTGATGGAGGAGGTGAAGCACTCCCTCACGGTCCTCATTAATGTAGCCAATGGTAAACTCTGGTAACATTTTACCCTCAACAGTTTAATGATCTGGAAGAGATGCTTTGGCCTCAGACTTGTTTCTTTTCAGAGCTGTTGGACTGTGATGACCTGCACTCAGTGATCCGACTGGTTTTAAAGGCTGGAAATTACATGAATGCGGTGGGTGTCTTCCCCTTTCTATTTAACAGGTCACTCTTAATTTATCTCACTAAAACAAAAGTAAATATTCAGGGAGGATACAGTGAAAATGCCATCGGTTTCAGGATGACTTCTTTACTGAATCTGGCTGACACCAAAGCGAACAAACCAGGCATGAACCTGATGCACTATGTGGCCAAGGTAAGACTGGCTGTACACAGCTGTATGGATGGGGTCTGGGTGCCATGAGCTGTTCTCAAATATGTGCTGCTTTTACCCACAGCAAGCAGAGGACATAGACCGTGAACTGCTCACTTTCCCAGTTCAACTTGAACATCTTGGAATGGCTGCAAGGTGCCACAATATTGTATACTTCTTATTACAAAACTGCTCCGTTTGTTGAGAAATTGTAATCAATATTTGTCAAACAGAATTTGCAAAGAGGAAGTGATCACAGAGTTTGAACGAGAAGTCAAGAAGATTAAAGAAGTGAAGCTTTATGCCAGCAGACAGCCGGACCTCTTTGCACAGATAGAGACTTTCCTTATTGTACGGTAGTTTATTAAAATATAATTTTAAACCAAAGTATGTAGTGAATATTCGATTTGTATATTTCATTTTTGACAGAGAGCTGATGCCAAGTGTGCTGATATCGAGCGCAGTTTGAAGCGGCTGAATTCTGTGACTTGTGCTGTGGCTGAGTTCTTCTGTGAGGATCCAGCCACCTTCAAACTGCAGGAGTGCTGCTCCATCTTCCACTCCTTTTGCACTCGCTTCGACACTGCTGTGCAGGTATGATGATGGTTTGACTGTGACCACTTCTCTCTTTCACAGCTCAGTCAAGATAGTCTGGGTTGTGAAAGTTCTCTAATTTCAAATGTCATATTTAAGTTTTTTTTTCCTTGCGTGCCATGTAGATTGTATTCATAATGTGATCTTTCACTCAACTTACCCATTGAGTATGTCTGAAGTTTTGTGAACATGTACATTTTGATGGTAAGCTCATTCTTTTTTTTTTTCCCTCGTAAGGAAAACCGTGAGCGAGAAGCAGCTGAGGAGCGGCGCAAGCGTAAGGAGAGTATGCGTCAGTCAGGCAAACGCCGCCCAACCACCTCCAATCCCCAGACCAACCCAAACCCCGATCAGGACCCCTCAGGTCTGGAGTCCGTTCTGCACAACTTCCTCGCCTCTGTCCCAGGAAGTGTCTCCAGATCCAGGAAGAACCTACAGCCTGGATCTTCCCCCTGCTCCCAGTCCGTCAACGTGGAGTCCAGTCCCCAAACTTCTCATGAAAAACCGGACAAGAAACAAGTCAAACTGAACAACGAAAGAGGAAAGGAGAGTAAGAAGAATGACGAGAAGACGTCAAAGCGAAAGGTTCTGCGTCATCAGAACAGCAGGAGCAGTCTGGATGGAGACAGAGGGTCTGGCAGTCCACGGCGGTCAGAACGATCAAACAGACACCCCTCCACCCCTCGGACCCCTCGAAACAACAGAGACTATTTCTATGGCAACGGTGGCAGTGTAGGCTCTCCATGGACCATCCTGAGCCCAGTTTACTGCAGGCACCAAAACTCTCCAGATCAAAAGAAACCCTCCCAAAAACAGCCCTCCATTTCAGACGACCCCGACGATGGTATTTGGGAGAGTGTAGATCTCAGCTATGTCCAAGATTCAACTATTGAGGACAGTATAACCGCCTCCATTTCATGTACACCTGTCAATTTAAAATGTATTTCCCATGGACCACTGCACCGCTCTGTGTCGGTAGATGAGTCCAGAAGGTCGCCTGCCTCTGCCTTTTGGTTTGGGGACTTTTTTCAGAGAAGTTTCTCACAAAGATCCTTCTCGTCCGGATCGAGGAGAGATGTGGCAAAAGACGATAGTGTCCAAGGTTGTAAAACCTCAAATCAGTTTGAGAATCAGGGAATTAAATCTTTCTTCAAGCGTATTGGAAATAGAAACAAACCAGGGGAAACTGATGAGCCAGCTATTCTGAAATCTTGCACTTGATGATTATTTTATTTATGAAATGTTATAATGTAGTTTATAATGTGTTTTGTCTTTTTATTTTTTTTAAGTGTATCCTTCAGCAGATACAAGGCAACTGGGAGCTTTTATGAAGGTGCCCATTATGTTTTTGTCTTCATCCTTATGTATGAATTAAACTATTTGTAGCTTTTTTATGTAACTTGCTCAGTCATTTATTTCAAATCTTGTCTAGCCACTACGCACCGCCTTCGTCACCCCTGCTCAAATTTCACTTCTTACTTTTCACTTCATCTATTATTTCTTCCCTGTCTGAGCCTGTGCAAAACTACTTACCCATAAAGAAGTGGACACAAAATACTAGGACTGGAATTGAAGTAGAATTGTTAAATACTCATTGGTGCAGCAGCAATAAAACCAAATCTAACATCCCTAAATGCCTAATCTGGTGATGACCTGTGGATGTAATGGAAACGGCACATACAAAATAATAAATGTACAAATGCATTTTATTCTGCAGAAGGTGCTACTGCTGTTTTACCATGATTGAGTGCTGGCTGCTTCTACTTCATTCATTTGAATTCTTTGGACAGAAAGGGACATTCAGTTTGAGTTACTCAGGCAACAGGGTTTGTTTGCAGCATTGTACAGCCACCCAATAAGAAACCTGTTAACACAATCTGCGCTGATCTAAACACACAATCTTTACTGCAGAATGTTTTTTATAAATTGTGACAAAGCTGTAGATTATGCAGTGTAATTGGAAAATAATGTATATGCATATATCTCCTGTATGTAAGAAGAGCTTTGTTCAGAACATAAACTTTCTCTGCCATGACTGTCCTGTTTAATGGTAAATAGCACTTCTTCTTGAGTACAATTGGTCCATTGTAATGTTATGTTCAGAGCTTCTCATGTGAGTCTCCTCCTCAAGGCTCCCAATGACCTGCACAGTCACTCTCACCATCACGCCAGGCCAAACTGTGTGTGTGTGTGTGTGTAAGTGAAAGATGAGACACAGACACACAGCTCTGAATACTGCAGAGGAACGAGGCTACCCAGAGAAACTTGGACCCATGTCAGAGGAAGGGAGTCTTACAAGTTGCATTGTGCCAAAGCTTTTAGGCACAAAGGGCCTTTCTGAGGAGAGAGCAACTTAACACCACAGAGCTGCAGACCGCACTGAAGAAGACAAACTCAGGGCGATTCACGAGGAGTGGACCTGTGCTGTGGACCCAAAGTAAGTGTGTTTTTGTAAAAATATATATTGTGGAGTATGCTGTTAATGATGAAATTGTGTCTATGCTTATGTAATTGTGTGCATAAATCACAGCATAATCAAATGGCTTCAACATAATAATTACACCCTGACAGCATAATTGTGGATGGAGAGAAAGGAAACTAAGTGTGTGATGAAGTTTGGAAGTGAAATTTAGGATGTGAGAGGAGACCACTGGTTTGTTAGTCAGTGTTTTTAAAGCCTTTACATTTCACTGTTGATACTGTGTAAGATTCTGGTTTCTCACAGTTTCACAGATTAAATGAACATATTTCAATATAATAATCACTGATGATTCTTTTAATTAAGGAAACAAAGAATTGACCCCGACGTGATTTGAACACGCAACCTTCTGATCTGGAGTCAGACGCGCTACCGTTGCGCCACGAGGTCTATGCGCCAGATTTAGCAAACAGTATAATGTGCAAACAGTCTGCGGTCATGTGTTTAAAAGTGTGTAGGGTCTGGGTGTTTGCTGTAAATGCCTGAACCCTCAGTGGCACATATCTGTAGAAAATGTTCCATCCTGACTCTTTATCCCAGAACCACACGCGTCATGTTTAAAGCGCACTCTAGAGGGCGCCATTACACAACACAGTCAGGTGGAGGTCTTTGAGTCAGAAACATTTTCTCCATCGTACATGTCTCATACTCCCCCCCAAAAGGGCATCTGTGAGTTGCTTTAGCTGCCTGACAGTAGTACAGAGCAGAGTGGTGCTCCTCAGGTTACACTGATCTGATCCACTTCAAGTGTGGGCCTGGTACAGTCTGAAAACACATGTCTATGTTCTGCCTCACAGGAACCAGAGATATTTCAATTTGAAGATTCCAGCCAGAGGTGACCAGTGAGCAGACAGATAAACACAATGGAGGGGTAAGTCCATAAAAGTGCTGATCTTGGGCATTGAGTCCTGGGCTGGGCCCGGAGCAATTAGTGACATTTACTGTTTATTGACATTTTCCTCCTGAAGGTTTATCTCAAAATAGCCATAAATGTATTTTCTTGTCTAAATCTGCACATACAAGCTTTCATCATTTGTTAAACTTCATTTAATCAAATGGTCATTTGTTATGGGTAACTAACTTGAAGCACTACCCAGAGCTAAAGCATCATCATGCAGAGCAAATGCATCATGTTACCTGGTTCTTATTATTATCCTTCAGGCCTGTCTTTACTGCAGGAGCATCTGACTTCAGGGCCCAGTAACTGTGGTAGGCCTTGACCAGATTGGAGTCTGGCAGTGACAATTTTCCCTCCGTGCTACACATCCCAAACACATAATTGTGCTGAGCAGTGTGGCCCTGGGAGCACACCGAGCACACGTGCAGAAGGGCCAGTTTAAATAAGTGTCAGGTCAGGGCCGAGCTGGGCTGTTTTATACAGACAGAGAGGAAACTGCCATCTGCGTGCTCTGCTGCACTGGATGCAGTCTCCATGGCAACATGGTGCTCCCGCAGCAAAATCCTGCAAAGAGTTTTGTCCCCACCCCCATCATACGCACAGTGACGCTCACGCACAAGGAGGACAGGGCTATAACTATAGGAGATCTCTGAGCAGCTCTGTCTCCCCAAATGCCCTTTTCAGCTCCAGCCTCACCTGCTAGTCTCCAGAGTTATTATTTCAGTCTTAACATCAACAAACTTATGAATATTATTGTAGCCTTATTTGTTTGTAGATGATGTAACAGGACTGCATCCCCTTCCATTTAAGTCGAGGTATAAAAACAGCATAATCTCATGATACGATACTGCCACAACATGCATCTCACGTGCAGTATGTGCGGCAGTATTCTGGAGAACATTTGTGGATATGCTACTTTTTTGTTTTAAAATGCCTTGACAAGACTTTGGTGTGAATTAAACAAAACAATAAACAAAAGAGCTTAATTTGATCATTTGTGATGGCTCATAAATTATGAAAGTATCGAGGCTTTTTTGATGATGCGATATCTTGATATTTTGATTACATATTGTCACATTCCTACATATTGTTTTGATTTACTTTGCTTTATATATTTCTATCAGTTATTTACTGTTATGAAGGGAGTAGTATAAACCTTTTACAAGCTTAGTTGTTTTTTTTCCTCAGTTGTATTACAGGTGTTGCTATAGATCAAGACAAGATAAAAACCACAGTCAAGGGAGGAATTACACACAAAAACTGTCTCTTTGTTGCCATCTCTGCTCCTCTGTCTCCCCATTGGTGGATGCAGCCCCCTCCCATTTTCACCGCAGCCACTAAGCTTGTACTCCCTCTGTCTCTTGCCTTTCTCTCCTCTCCTCCAGTCTGTCGCTTTACCTCTTATGAACGCACACATACACACAGACCACGCCATAAACCGTCCGCCTGGGTCTTCATCTCTCTACTTGAGGTGTATTCTTTTAGCTTTCTAGAAATTACATATTTTACCAATGGATTTTACTGTCTTGGGAGCAGAGCACACTGAGACTGGTCCATTCTGTAGTGACTCCTGGTGAGAATCTATTGTAAGTAAATATTTTGAATGACACCCTATGTATCTCATGCTATTCTAACCTTTCTGTGCAATGTGAAATCACGTTAGCGGCTGTGTATGTGATTCACCTGCTAATGCCATTCAGACTTGCCTGTATTTGATTATAGATGAGTGGACAGATAGGGCACAGTTGTTATCTCCGCTGGGGAGAGCTGTATTTTTGGTGTTTTGATGGGATTGGGTGATAGGTAGCAGGAGGGGGGTACAAAATGCTTGCTCGCTCTGATGGGAATCTAAGCCTCACAATACACCTGACCCATTAAGATCAGCAGGGCATTCCCTTTTTTTATTTTTTTATACATTTTAGCAAAAGTATAGTTAGCATTTAAACACACTTAACTAATGCAAAAAAGAGACTATTATATTGTATTTATTTATTCTCCAGAGACACAGAGAAAATGGATTTTACTACTGTGCACAACATTTGTTAATTACTGTCTATAATTTATGTGCATTGTAAAAAAAAAAAACAACAAAAGTCTAATCAAATTGTCTGCATGCAATTAAGTTTATCTCTCCATCTTTGTTACACAGTTTCACCACAAGCTTAAGACGCCAGTGCAAGTGGAGCTGCGAGTGGAGCAGACATAGTAATTGAGCTCTTGACATAAGTGTGAGGGCTGGACTTGTGATCCCGGGGCACCCCTGATCTCCGAGGGGGTGGGGGGGTACAGGAATGTCCCTCTGGTATGGCAGGAATGAGCCAGGGGCAGTCAGGACAGTACTAATGTAAACACAGCAGTCAAAGCATGTTTAAAATACACACCACTCAATGATCCGGTGAACAGTTGCTATGGGAATTGTGTTTGGTTTGTCATTTAACATCTCTTTGTGTAGACTCATTATGTCCCATCGTTCTAATTAACAGCTGATTATTCTGTAGCCCTTGATAATATCTTACACACTCAAAGCTTAGTTATTATAAAATGTAAAATTGTTTTATTGCAATAACGTCTGAGTAAATTAACATGTTTATAATTTCAAATATGAACTCTCACTGTGCATATAGTTGGTATTTAAGTGTGTTGCTTTGCTGGGACAGAACTTACCCTGTTGTATAATAAAACTATTTCTACATGGTGAATATTAATATACTACCTGTAGTCGAGGTCACAAGACAATTAACTTGGCTCTAGCCCAAATCCTGACAGAGACTTGTTCTATATAAAACATGTGTTTGAAGTATGTGAAATAAATGTTCAAATCAGTGCAGTATATGAGGCATAAATATAGAAGTGTTTAAGTTCAGAAGAGGAAATGAAAACGTAAATGAGACAGATGCTACAGCAGTCCTAACTCTTTAAACTGGTCCAGTGCATCTTTGTGACTGTGAACTGAAATGTCTCTTCCTTCGTCCCACGTTGTGCAGACTTGATCAGATGATTGTGTTGCCATGGGTAACAGAAGTCTTTCAGCAGTATTTTACCCAGGCCTCCAATGCTGGTTATACTGAAGTAATTATTTTTTAAAAGTAATAAATTCATGTCTTCTTTATATACCAAAAGACATTTTTCCTCTCTAGGTGACCCTTTACTTCTCTCTTGACTGTAGACCTCTGTGTATTCCTCTGGGACAGTGTGTTTGGGTTTAAAGCTGAGGCCAGGAGATGCAGCCTTGTCATGGTGGATATATTTAGACAGATCCCTTTAGGGGGCTCAGTAATAATAAGTCACACCATATTGTGCATTTCCTGGGAATTCTGAATGACATCAGCAGCTTATAAAGCCAATAAAAGCAGCACAATAATGCATTCAGTATTACCTCTGCCACCTGAGGTGAGATTGTTTTGGGTATATATATATATATATATATATAATAATATATATATACTGAAGGATATGTAATGAAGTTCTAGTGAAACAGGTGATGGGTCACTTGAGCAATAAAAATATGAAGTTAAAAGTGCAGATAAAGAAGCATTTCACTAACACTTTCAGCTGCCAAGTGCACAGAGCAGCCCTGACACTCAGCACATGGTCTCTGGTCTACTTGAATTATGTATTGACTTGTGTCTTCAGGCGACCACACTTAAGATGTTTGTTATTCTTTTTTATCCTGTAAAATTCATATCACAAAAGTATAGCTGTCCTCCTTTGGGAGTCCTTGATTAGTTCTACTTAATCTATGATGTTGTCCTATTTTAGGTCTTAGTTTAAAGAGTGGAGTAAACCTGGTATAGACCTGGTTTAGCTCTGCTGGCACTGAGCTGTGTTGTAGCTAAATAAGTTTGAGTTTGAGTTTTGGACACATGAGCTGTCAATACTTACTTACTTGTCAATACTTCCCATAAACAGGACAAAGTGTGAGACCATATTGTAAATAGCCAAAGTATTGTTTTTGTTGAAAATGACACTGTATTTTCCTTAATATGAAAACTGAATAGTAAATGTTCTGCTGCAGCACTAGTGAGCTGTGAGTGCTGGACCAGCCTGACGTCGGAGTTATCTGTTGGAGTTATTTCCGTGGGGCTGCACAGGTGTCTGCACCTGTGCAGAGATGACTGTTCCTTTGTGCTTGATGGAGAGCTGTTTGTTCTCATTTGTCAGGAGATTTTCTGCTCCACTGTGTGGCTCAGCTTGGCTCATTTCATGCACAGTTTGGGCCAGAGAGTAATTTTATCCTGCGTCGTGTCAGACAGAGCAGTGGACAGGACGAGGAGGGACGCTCACTTGATATTTTGTTATGACTTCATTGCGCCTGAGGACTCAATATGGTGGATGTGCATTAACAGCTTTCTCTACTCATCCAACCTCAGATGAGTTTAGCTTATTTTAATTTTCCCATTAACCTTTAGGTATATGTGTTGGCAATGGCTTAGAGGTAATACAGTACTTCCAATTATAATGGACTTGGATATTAACAACTGCACTTTGTAAGTATCTGGTGTCTTCATTTTCATATTTCCATGTTTTAGAACGTAATGTAATTATTGCATCCTCAGACATAACAGTCTGGAAGCTTTCTGTCACTAACCTCACACTGGAGCTGCACATTCCACTGTAATCCAATCACTGTTTGTGTTATCAAATTGCAAAGGCAGTTATTATACATGTTGATAATGTTCTCTGCAAAGACAAAACATACAGAAACATCTGGTACCTGTGGTCGTCCCTGTGGTTGTGACGGCTGCAAACATATTCTGACATGTTCATTTAGTTTTGAGTTAGTTTATCAGTTCATATTTCAATCTTCTCTAGAATCTTAATGCTTCAGGAGTGCAATGTGCACTCTGAAATCAATCCTACTTTTTAAACATAATACAAATATAATTGCAATTGCAGTGATTACAAAACTCAATCCCCCCCCAAATTGTGCAGTCCTACCTTGTGCAATCAATGATTTTTTTTTTTTTTTTTTTAATATCCTTTACATCATGTACATCTTTCCCATTGCAAGACAAACCAGTGCCTTGAGACAGGTCTTCTTCACTCTTTACTCTTCTTCCCATAAATCCTACCCTCACATAAGACTTTTTAAATTGGCTGTTAACTTTATTTTGATCTGTCCGTGACCCTGAAACATCTCCCCATTCAGTCTGAAGGTGTTTGTAGTCACATTCTGGGCTAATAATACTCAAAGAGTGACAGCTGAATAAATCATAGACAAAATCCCCTGACCTTTAAGCATAACGAACAAATGATGGAATATCTAATCTCCGTGAGTAAATGGATTTTGTGGCTGTAACAGTGAGTATCGCACATGTGTGGTTTCCTAACAGGGTTGTCCATGCTGCAGGCTGATAACAGCAGCAGAGCAGGCTCCTACACTCAGGCCTGGGAGCTGACCTTTTAACACTGCATGGGGAACACAAACCTATAGGGCAGTGTTATGTAACAAATGCGCATCTTATTTTGTGCATATGGCATTTTTGCTTCTTTAAAGGTCCTATATTACACAAAATTGACTCCTGAGAGCTTTGGGCCATGTTATAATGTTGTTCCCTCTTCAAAAACAGACTGGAGTTGTACTTTGTTTCATTCACATGTTTGAGTAACACTTTATTATTAGTCTGCAACATCTTCAAAGCTCAAAATGTTCCACCTTGTGATAAAGTGGTAGTTTTCAAGTTAACATCTACATTTTACCTTTTGTTCAGTATAGATTGGCAATTTCAGGGCTGAAATGACCCAAATGATTCTAGCGAAGGTGTGTGGAGTTTAAAAACACAGTGGAGCACTTCCTGTATTACCACTTGATGACATCACAAGTTGGATCAGAGTGTTTTCAGTTTGAACGAAAAGGTCAGTCTAAATCTGCAGGGTTTGTATTAAACATGTGTGAATGAAACAAAACACAGCTCCAGGTCTGTTTGTGTCTGTGATGAGGAAACAACATTATAACATGGATCAGAAAATAACAGATATGAAGTTTCACCTCGGGTCCTGGATCCACTCAACAGCTATTGTATTTAAAATGAATAGCTTGCATTTATATGACATAACAATATTACAGAGTCTCTATAGTTTATAAACGAGTTGGAGGAAATCCATGGTGGAATTTACCGTAACTGTCAAAGTGTAAATGATTTGACCTGGTTTGTGGTTAATATCTTTTTCATTTCTGGGCCTATTTACATGAAAAACAAAGCCTGGTACAAGTTTATAGTCTTCTCTGTCGGTATAAAAACAGTAAATCTCCCAAAAAGGTGACAGGTCCCTGCCTTCCATCTAAAATTAGGACAACGTCAAATTGAAAACATGAATCTTACGTACACTATTACTTATTTATAACAATATTCATTCATTAAATGCTCCTCTCTTTCTCACAGCATTTCTGCCTCTAGTGTTTCGTTATAATCAGACACTTATAGATAACTGAATCCATGCATTTTACTGTTACTAAATGGCCTTACATGTGTCTTTCAAGGCCAGTGACAGTCCATATTTAGAGTGGAATACCTGCACTTTCGAGGGTTGTGTACATACCAAGGGGATTATCATCTTATGCTAATACACTGTATGTTGAGCTTTGGGCGTTATTCCCACAGTTATTTAAAGAAACACATTACTTCAGAATGAGCTCTTCTGGCCTGTGGCACATGCTGCTCTCACACTGGAGTCCTGAGCTCCACTGGGACAGAGGCTGGAGAACCATGTGTGTCAAACATTCTGCTTCATTGCATTTAATCCCATTGTGGCTCTATGTGTGTTATTATAATAAGCCCAATGTCAATCAAAGGATATTATTTAACAGTCGTGTTTGGGCAAAGAACACATTCTCTGTCTCATTTAGAGTGTTATGTCATTTGATTTGGTGTTAATGTTTTACCTGTTTATTTTATTTTGGAACTTGCCAAAAGACTCAAATTCATATTACGGCTGTTTTAAGCTTTCTGTAATAAGGAAAGAGCCGTATTTTATGTTTTAAACCGGGTTTCTTATTTGCTATGTTCATTTTCAAGTATCCTCGAGGCCACAAATCTCAAAATAAAATACATGGCAAAGAAGCAAATACGCTGGTTCCATTCAGCCTTATATACAGTATAAGTATAAAACATTCTAATGCTGTAGTTTTTGTGATTCTTCAAATTGTTTAGCAGGTTGTATTTCTTCTGTCCACGTTGATGCCCCCTGTTTAAAACGTGCATTGTGAATTGAGTCTTGATTTTCAAACATAATTGCAAATCTAATCACAACTAGGCCTGTCACGGGAACACATTTTGAAGCAAGATATATTGCTACAGAGAAATATCATGATAATCGATAATATTGAAACTAGAGATCGACAATATATCTGTTGGCTGATCTATCGGGCCAAAATTGGACTTAAAGCTGCAGCTGAACACTCCAGGGCAATGTGGCAACTGCAGAAAACAGCACTACACGTTTGTTATATGTTTGTGCTAAAAAAAAAAAAGGGGGCTGTGGGTGAGTTTGTAGTAAATTAAAATGAAATAAATTTTGGGAAAATAATCCAAATCTGACCCATATATTGGCTAAAAAATATCGGCAGAGCTCATCGGACATCTGTTGCTCTGGATTTTTAGCAACCGGTATCGGCATCGGCCATGAAAAAACACATATTGGTCGATCCCTATGATTGAAACTACCGTAATTTATGCCACTAACACAAAGCAGGATAATCCCGGCGTCATTAACAGACATGAGTAGCAACAAATAAATAGCAGAATGAAGCAATACTTAGCCATAAAAGTGACTTATTCAACTCTCTGCTGCTCAAATCTTATCGTATTACAAGTAAAATAACAAAAATCACCCCATTATTGCAAAGAAAATGTGCACACGATACATATTGAGCCCCAAATTATATTGTTCCATCTTTCATATTGAACAATAAATCGATATAATCCTAATCACAATATCGCTCAGAAATCTGTACATTTCTAGTCAAAACCCTGAGTATATTTTGGAGTAACCAGTGCAGTGCCGTCGTACTCTTTGTAGGTGTCTTTGGCCTGTTGAAGGATCTGTTTCTTCAGGTTGAGTGGATCGGAGCTGCTGCTGTTGTTCATGTCACTGCTCAGTCCACAGCTCAGGGAGTCGTGGCCCCACATTGAAGCGATATTATTTCAGACGTGCCATCAATCTGCTGCAGAGAAGACATGGGACATCTTTTATTACTGTGGGCTTGTCAAAAAGAGCAGGAGAAAGCAAACGCAACGCGAGGCTGTTTACAAACCTTTGCATAAACTCTCAAAAATGCTGACTCTAAAGTAGCTGCTTAAAGGGCTCATTTTACTCGATTTTCTATGTTATAATGTTGTTTCCCCATAAAACATATTTGGAGTTGTGTTTTGTTTCATTCTCACATGTTTCACACACAATTCCTGCAGATTTAGGCTAAGTTCTTTTCTCAAACAGAAAGATGTCATCATGTGGTAATACAGGAAGTGCTCCACTGTGTTTTTAAACTCCACACAGCTTCACTAAAATCATTTGGATAATTTCAGCCCTGGAATTTCAAATCTCTACTGAACTAAAGATAAAAGGAACTGTTGACTTGAAAACTACATGACATCACAAGGTGGAACAGAGCGTTTTGAGCTTTGGAGATGTTACAGACTAATAATAAAGTGTCAAACATGTGAATGAAACAAAACACAACTCCAGGTCTGTTTTTGATGAGGTAACAACATTGTGACATAACAATATTGTAAGAGTCCATTTTATGTAACATAGGACCTTTAAGTATCTGAAGCTTTATACACAGAGTCTAAATGAGCATGTTGGCAAAGTGGAGAGAGCACTGGCCTTTAATTAGCCTCTCAACTTCAGCAAACTTGTGGTACTAACAGTAATAACAAGAGTAATGATGTTCTGAAGTTGTTAGCTGGTAATACTCTTAAGTTATAATATTTGCCATAGCACCTTGAGAATGCCTGAGTGTGCAGTGGAGCAGTGGCTGTAGTTGTACAATGTTACTGTGTAACCGTGTTACTGTTTCATTTCATAAATACATGTATAAAACATTTCATAAATACATTTATAAATACATTTATAGATACATTTCATAAATACATTTACAATATACAATATATACAATATACATTTACAAATACAATACGACCTACTTTTCCATAGAGTGAACAGTGATTCGTTAAAATTCATCACCTGTTCTTTTAGAGACATTTTTTTTTAGATTTCAAGTGCTTTTTCTGCTCAAATTGTGATTAAATATGTTATTGGTTAATATTGAGCATTTAAAGCACTTTAAAGCAGAGTTTACACAGATCTGTCCCTCTGTAAGTGACGGTAACTGCAGCTAATTTCACATGTCATTTGTGGCAATAAAAAGCAGCTTTGATCTGATTATGGCTCCATCAAAAACACTTAAACTAAAGCTACTGCTGTGTGATAAGTCCTTTTTACAATTAAACATCACTGAAAACTCTAAGTGGCAGTGGTAAAAGCTGTAAACAGTATTGAAAAGTGCACGTGTCACACCTGTGCTGCCGGCGGCCGAGTGACGACAGCTGCAGAGGGGGGTGTGTCAGGCCCGAGAGCAGAGCCCATCCATCAGAGGCTCATTTCAGAGTCAGCTCGCTCTGTTTGCTCTCACCTGACAAGTACACACGCCTCTGATCCCAAACACATATTTACACTGCACATGCAAAGTGAGGCCTCAGAGTCTGTCACACGTCTGTCACAGAAGATTCAACTGTAACCAAAAAAAAAACACAACAGCGAAGCAAAAGCCATTCACTCAAAGTACGACTAACTCTGATTCAGATCAGTGACAGAAGAAGTACTCAATTTTATTACTTAAGTAAATGTACAAAAAATACTCAAGTAAACGTAAAAGTATCACATGAAAAAAATCTACCAAAGTAAAGGTATGAAAGTAGCTGTTTAAAAATGTACATAGAGTAAAAAGTAAAAGTACTTTGTGCAGAGTTTGAGATCTAATAAAGCTTCAGACGTGTTGCTTTTCATAAAGATTTGTGCTGATTTTTGTTGTTTTTATTTGCATGTTTTTGTTTGTCTGAACATGTTAAAGTTAAACCCTCAGCTTTTTCAGCAGGACGCAAACTATAATTAAACATACTTTTACTTTTCAGTCCAGTTCAAAAATGTAGTGGAGAAGAAAGTACAGATCTTAAATGTAGTAAAGTAAAATAAAAAAGTATCCACTTTAAAATTTACTTAAGCAAATTACACATGCCTAAAATTTGTACTTAAGTACAGTTCTTTACTACTTGTATTTTGTTACATTCCATCACTAATTAAAATATATTTGAGGTTGGGAACAAAGCAAGAAGGAATTTTGAACTTGACTCATTTCATGTTAAGTAAACCTCATAGTCAGTGTTTTGTCTGTTATTACCAAAAGAATCTCGTCTAAATCTGAGAGGCGTTACTGCACCTTTAAATAAAAATGTGCCACCTCTGCTTCTGGTCTAATGAGTTGCCACATACAATAGTTAATTACAGTTTTGCAAAGCTTTAATCGCTCTCCACTGGGTCCCTGATGGTCACTCACTGCTCTTTCCCACTACACAGTACACGTGCCGCGTCTGTGTGAGGGCAACCAGAGCTGATACGACTATATATAGAAGTGTATATGTGGAGGCTTAAGACGGGACACTCAAGAACAGGGGTCCAACAAGCCAACGGCAAGAGGCAGCATGACTGATATGACTGGTTTTGGTTTTGGTTTTGGTCTTGTATCCATATGTAGCTAAGTATATTATCACAGAACAATATAATGATGCTTGCTGATATGTAAATGTGTACCATGAGCACGCATGAAGGAGCAGGGAGAGGGTAAGAGGGTATGACTCAGGCTCGTACAGCTGATGTGTGCGAGGGGGAGAGAGGAGGGGGTTGGCAGCATCGTGCAGAGACGGGGTGTGCTGAGGAGTGAGTTTGTCAAAGTAAAACGAATACACCTTTTAATGGCCTTTTTGTTGTTTTGTCTTTTAGTCCCTGTTATTCTGCATAGGCTGGCATGTTCGTCAGTTGAATGTTAATCATTTTGACATTGGGGACAGATAATTGGCTGTGGCAAAGAGGCAGATGGAAAGATAGAGTCTGGCTGTGTCCTGCACCGCTCAGTAAAGACACGACACAAACACTTCACACTTTTAAAGCAAATTGTTATGGTGTAGTTACTGTATCTTTAAAACATATTCTGCAAAATGGACTTTTCAGAGCTTTTAACCATGTTATAGTTGTTTCCCCTCAACACTTCAAATTTTATTTAGAGTGATTAGTCCATGTTTGAGCAATCTTTAATCGCTTATTTCCAGGACGCCATATTGCCGATCAGTCCCCGTTTTGGCCCACGGCCACTGCTCTGGACTTACTTTGTTCTCCAATTTTATTTTCTTAATTGATGACATGCACAGGATTCGGCAGCGTGCAGTAGACATTTTGGTATAAATAAAACAAAAATAATCCACTGCTCACTGGTGTGATCAGCAGCGACCTGCTGCCGGCGCTTTGTGGTGATGTTTCTGGACACGTCTCTCATTGGACGCCACAGTTTTCTGACACAGATGTCAGTGAACCTGTTTCTTTTGTTATTATTATTTAAGTTGTTGTAGATGAATATTGTGATGTAAAATGTGCAAATTATAACATAATGATCCACTGGTGTCTTAACTATATAACAGACAGCAGCACTATAGGTCTTCTTTAAAGCTGTACTGTGCAGCTTTTCTCATTATCCCTGTGTTACCTGGAATGTTCTAGAGTATGGCATTAATCTGCTCTCTCATGCCTTTTTATTCAGTTACAGGCATGTTTTTATTGCTCACAAAATAACTTGAACATACATTTTTAATGTGAGTGGGCTGGCTTTTCCAAATATTATTTATTTATTTATGTATTTATTTATTTGACTGGGAAAAAAATGTTTCATGAATGTAAATCCACCAGATTATAGTCATAGGCTAATTTCCGTCGGTTGTCCCAGGGGCTGGGGTAACAAAAGGGTCAAGTTAAAATCTGACTTGGCCTAATAGCATCTCCCACTTGTCTCTATGAAGATGGGTATGTTTAATACTATATTGTGGAACATTCCAGGCTGAGTAATAACATCTCCATGCAGACAAGCAGGTGATGGACTCTCTGCAGTTACACAAATGACCTTTAGGTCCTTGGTAAAAATCCTTCTGTATTTCATCACGTAAAGAGAAGAAAACTCAAAGAGAAAAGTAGCAGGGGCAGCAGGTGCAGCTCCAAAGACCATTACTGACGCAGCAGAGCAGCTTTGTTAGTTTTTCACTCATCTTTGTGTGCAGATATTAAACCTTACACAACTTCCTGGTTTAAAAGGTCTTATGAAGTTTTATGAGTTTGTGATATGTAGATGCTTGGAAAATCTGCTCTTGAGCACTTCAAATGTGGATTTTCTTGTTAGATTTCCTTCAGGGGAGTGTCTCTGTCATTAAATCCTTACTGCAGAGTTTGAACTATGTTCAGTATTTGCACCGGTGTGACGGTGAAACAAAATCTACATATGCTTTGCACTTTGTCCAAAGATGCACATGTCAAACAAACGAGTTCATCTTAATTGTCTATAATTATCAGAAAAATGGCAGTTATTTAAGTATAAAACCTGCAAACTGCAGGAGTCTCGATCTGTGAAATGCATGTGATTGTTCTGAACACAATCACAGAACTGTTTTTAATGTTCATCTAATCACAGCTGCAAGGCTTGTCAGAAAAAATGTCTCAGAAATCATGTAGCTACTAAGTACTGTATCTTTGTGTATTAGCTGGATGAATAACTGGCTTGCAATGTGCACCTCCCAAGGTGTGTACCCTTTTGTAACTGTATGAGTTTGCAAAAAAAACCTGTATCATTTGACTAACTTCCATGACCTACATGTATCATACACTTTCAGTTCTGGTGTTATTGATTGACCAGGTCTGAGTCCATCCCACAGACCTCCGAAGGGCTCAGGCAGGAGAGACTTTTGAGGCTCTCCATACATTACACATCTCTCTAACTTTAGATTTGGCAGAACATAGGGGCCTGGCACTGACCCACATGGATTCCTGCTTCCTGCTTCCTCCTTACCTCCTCTCATTTGTCCCTCTGTCCTTGCTCTTCGCCTTTGCCTTCTCTACATCCATAAAATGTCCAAACAGTACCAGCGGTCATTAAAGTGCTTTGATGTCCGCTGTACTTACTGATATGCTCTCTTTTAAAACATCACTATTTTTATTGCAGTTAATTTCCGGTTGGTCTCCTGCCTACATGATGCTCTCTGTGAGTCACTGTGGCCTGGTTTGTTCATTTTTAGTTTGTCTAATATCCAAGTTTGATTAAATTGTTGTTTCAGCACAAGTTGTGAACAGAATATCAATAATGCAGCCGCTGGAAGACAGTATATGACTGCAAATCGTGTACCACGGCTAAGGTATAGATGTCTGTGTCATTTATAAACCTGTTTAGCATTAAAATCCTTCATTAAAATCCAACCAGCTCGACCCAAGTCATTAAAATGTGTGTTTTTTCATCCGCTTATGTAATCTCTTGTGTTAGGCCTGATGCACTAGTCTGGCCTGTTATGGGATTTTGGTTGAAGGTGCTGGTGGGTGGGAGGCAGAGCTGGAAACAACATGTGCACTCACTCAATCCCCCCAGATTAAGCCCAAAGGGATGTTATGGTCAGAGTATCGTCACCTCTTGCTCGGGATTTAAGTAAATTTATTAGGACAGGCCTTTAAATGAATGGGCTCACATGATGAATTATGCATGGGGCTTTTTATTTAATATGCAGTACATCAAGAGAGGTTAGATATGAAATGTCTTGGGCTCGCGTTTAGGAGTGCAATTGGAACGTGCAAGAGAGGTTGTGTAGCTCCTGGAACATTGTATTTAATTGTGATTCGATTAGATTATTTATGACATGAATGACTCTTCCAGGCCTGTCACGATAACGACTATATCGACTTTTGGGGGTCAGTATTTACCGTGAGTACTTTTCCTTTATGCCAATGGAGAACTTTTTATGTTTTTTGTACTTTTCTGAAGATTTAAGGTGTAAAGTGTTGAATAAATAGCTTATATGACTCATTAAATGTTTTACTGATAGATTTCGGCTCATGTTCAGTAACAATATGCACATGTATCATTGTTTTTTGGGGAGAAATCCTGCTTCATGGTGATTGTGTCAGTGGTATAATGGGATTGAGTATTATTGTTTATTATCTGTTTTCTTCACCAATACGTCAAACTTCAAAATGTGTTATTGTGACAGGCCTAGACTTTTCTTTCTCTAAATACCAATATAAACACTACTTGAATAGATACGAGTTTGCAGTATCTATGTTGTAATGCAGCCACCATTGACTTTGAGGACTGATCACTACTCCAGTACTTCTTATATCTACACTGTGCATTTTGTACTTCTAGTAATAGTAGTTAGTGTAATACCAGTACACTAGAGTATATAGAGTAAATGCTTTTGCTTGTTTGTCCAGCACACTTAGATAAACTTTATGGCAGCTCGACTGTAAAGTGAAGTGTCTATTTAGTTCACACTCCTTCCTCTCGTCTCTTATTGCTCTCTCAGGCACTCAACTCCCTCTGGCCATCCTGAATTGTTAGCCTCTGACGGAATCCTTGCTTTGCCCCTATCCAATCAGCACTCAGCGGTCAAATCCTTACTCATCAGCAGCCAATCAGCTCGCAGCAGTGGGCGGGGCTTCGGCCAGCTCATGCTTGTAAACAGTCCTGACAGAGGGAGGACCTCCAGGCTCCTATTCCCACCCTTTACTGTTGTCATTGCAGTTTTCCCTAAGTCTGTTTTTGTGTTTCATGTTGGACAAGGGGAAAAGGCCACAGAAGAGGAAGAGTGGTCAGTGAGGAGGGGAGGCGGGCACGTGGAGATCAGGGCGTGTGCTGCTCACTTACTTTGCTTGGATTTGTTATGGAGTATTCTTGACTTCAGCTGACAGTAAGTTCACTTTTGTAGAACTATTTTGCTAAAGTTGAGTAGATTGTACAAGTATAAAGAGAATTGCCTTGTTTGGTTGTCTGTCCTGTGCCTGGGTTCAGTGCCCGTCTAAAGAGCTGAGGCCAAAACAAAAGCTTCTGACTCATTCAAGTTTGTCTTTGTTCTAGGCTTTGTACAGTAAACAAATCAATTTGAAAACTGGTTGTAGAGAGAATTCCAGAGGTTTCTTGTGCCTGTGGTTTTACTTTGAAAAGGCAGAAAACGCCATCATAGAAGTGACAGTGATCAGAGGTGCAGCAGTGGTGCACACTGCAGGTTCAACATGCGACATGGTAGAACATACTTTGTAAGTCGTAGCATTAAGTCAATTCTTAGTCCACTAAAACCGATTTGAACTTGTGTTTTTTTTTTTTTTTTTTATCATGATTTAGTAACTTTATAAACTTGATTTTGAGAATGTCTTCCAGCCGTGTTCACATGGCAGCTCTGCCTTAAAGAGGCATTTGGTAACTTTCCTGATGCAGGGTCCACCACCTGCTGCTCTCCATGGAGATGTTATTGCTTTTTGTCAAATGTTACATGTTTTTGTTTTTATTATTAAACACTAGACCTTGAAAAACACGCAGAGCCTGCACAAACCAGACCAGAAACTTGGCCTGGTGCCGTCACCTGCTTGTCTCCATGGAGATAGATCATTTTAATACCATAAGTGCATTCCAGGTAACATAATAATAACATTTCCTCTGAGACAAGTGGCAGATCCTTCACCAGAGTCCAGAGAAGTTACATAGTGCACTTTAAAGTGGTATTATGATGAAGTACTTGACCTACATGTACTGAACATCTCTCAGCCAGATTCACGCCACAATTCAAGACATTACCCTCACTGTGCAGTTACACTTTTATTCAGAGAGGAGTTCATTTACATCCATAGTCACAAACTGCATTTAAAAACATGAGTTTACTCCACATTTCAAGTCCCTAATCCAGCATTAGTCTCTCAAACACTACTCTTGTTACTGTGTAGATAGTACAGGGAATTATTACACTCAGGTTTGATGGTATTAGGACCACTTTTTCTCTCATATTTTTAGCCCGGCCTGTCTGAACTTGATTTGGTCTTTTTAACTGTCAAATACACATTTCCAGGACTCCCATGTTTTCTCGAGCTTTACCATTCACTCATCACACACTCACACACACACGCACGCACGCACGCACACACACACACACACACACACACACACACACACACACACACACACACACACACACACACACACACACACACACACACACACAGTCAAAAGTGAGAGTTAAAGATTAAGCATCAGTAAATGCACTAATGTTTTATCCTTTAGCATCCTTGTATAACCACAATGTGCATAGTGTGCATGACGGCCTCGTGCCCAAAGTCATTTGACAGACAGCTGGTATTTTTGTCAGCTCTGTGTTTCCCTCTAGTTTTATGCACTTTACGTTGTTTTGAAAGCACCTCATAAATGACCTAACTATTTGAACTAATCCCTTTTTTCTTTCAAATCTTGCGTTTTGTCTTTGAGGTTGATGCATTCATGTTATGGTCACATCAGGAGGTGGAGAGATTGTGATGAGTGATGTTTAATGGTCAGTGATATGAGAGGTCAACGTCCAGGCCTCTGTCAGTAAAAACATGTGGTCTGAGCCGCAGACTCTGGAGGAACATGTGATTATCTATTGTGTTAAGACAAGATTACAGATTAAAAGTCTGTATTCTTTATGCTCATTAGAATCAACAGATCAATATGACAAAAAAAAGCATAGTAATAGTAAAAATATTCCCCAGCTCTGCTTTCTAGCTGTGAATTATTGTTACTTTGGTTTCAGCATTTTTAAACATGTTGTGTCTGATTTTAGGATTGAGACTGGCCAGTTTCAAATGAACATCGGCAAAGGGTCAAAGAAACAAGTTTGCGTTAACCCCAAAGGCAAAAACTACCAGCTCAAACCACAGGCGATCAGCCACATTATTTACCAGAACAAGAACAATGCTGCTTACTGGAGATTGTGTGACAAAGTCTCCACGCTGCGTCAGTGCAATGCTACAGTGCCAGAGCCATTTTTAAAGTGATCACACCACATTTAAAACAAATCCACAAAAGTAAACACGTGGAATCAGAAGACCTGTGCTCTTATTTTAGCCCATTGCCCACACCACGTACTCTTCACTCTAAATGTGGACTTGATCAAATGACTGTTGTGTAACTCTGAGGACTGCACAGTCTGTTACACTCACAAAGTATTCTTTTCAATCAAACTCTCTTCTAGTCTTGAAGTGCTCAGTACAAAAGAATCAATCCATATTTCTGTTTCATAACACAAGTTTATTCCACCAATTTTTTCCTGTTTGGGGATTAGAAGAGTTAAGGAGTACATTGTGTATTGTGTAACCAAAATTGCTGTAGTGATTCTGATTCATAGTGCCTGGATGTAGAGGTAGACAAATATGTTTTTTTTCTATGCCAATACCGATATTTTATAATCCAGCCTATGGCTGATAAAATCTGTCCACATTTTTGGGTGAGCTCAAACAAAATTCACCGATATGCAAAAAAACCTCTAAACTTATCCTTAGAAGTTATATCATACTGCAATATCTGCAGTAACTAGTGATAGAAGTTGTAAAAGTGTCCTTAATTGTTGCTGCGTACTTTCATTTCATTACACCTGCGACTATTCCAGGTTTAATCCAGGGCTAAACCAGATCTAAAAGTGGACTACATCATTTCCACTGCAATTATCCAAAGGAAGACAAAAACATCATAACATAAAGTCTAAATTAGGCAAACCCAGATACGAGCTGCCTAGAGCTGTCCTAGTACCATGTGAAAGAGCTTGGTACCCCCAGTGGCATATGTGCCACAGTTTGAGAAACACTTTTTATATCACAGAAAGATGAGTGAACCAGTGTTACCAAAAGTGTACTTATATTTACTGTTTCTCTTGTGAGGCTTTGTGCTCATTGAAAAGCACTTACCCTGGAACAGAGGGACATAGTACCACGTGACCCCTCTTAATGTCTTCTGCCTGGAGCTGGGTTATGAGGACTGAAGATTTACAAACTTTACCACTGTGCCACTTTTACTATTACGGCACGAGACCCACACTGACCCCACATTCTGACTCCTAATCTGCTTATGAGGATGCTGTAACTCCTGACATACTGCTGCACTGGCCCATCACTGTCGTGTGAATGTGATCTGTCTGTCAGATGCTTGTCGGCTTAAGAACTGACCTTTACTATAGTCTGTATCTGATGAGATCCTCTGAGGCTGGCTTTAGCCTCAAAAGGAACAGCGCACAATGGGAGAGATGAGGGGACTGTATGCAGGGCCACATGTGACAGATGGGTGGATGTAGAGGGAGGGCTCTGGGTGCGATGTCTTTAATAACTGTAGTAGTGTCAGTATTTGTATGTCCTTCTTAGTAACATGTTATTATAGACGTGTGTGAGGAGCAGGGAGGTGGCCACATGCTGCGGTTTATGGGCATGTCTGTGTCTGCTGTATGAATTATGGATGTTGACCTACTGAGAAAATCCACTAAATGGCTTGAGTTGGTTAGTAACACAAGATAAAAATAGGATTGAAACTGCACATTACGTAATGCAAGTAAAAAGTGCTTTTACCACATATTTTGTTTTTGATTTAGGAAAGTAAACAAAAGGGCGAGATTATTTCATATTTGACATGGATCCAGAGTGTTAAAGGTACACAATGTAACATTTCTGGTGGGCAACCGGTTTATTATGGAGATGTTACTGTCCTGCCGGGAATATTGTGCAGTGTGGCATTAAACTTATTTAGCTCCATGGAGAGAAACAGGGAAGTCAAAGCTGTGCCCGATCACAGCAAATAAACTATGTGATTTTTAATGCTTTTTTTTTTGGGTATTCATTTATTTTTTTGCTATAAAACACCTGTAGTTGATTCAATTCGACTGATATGAGTGATATGTGTAATCCAATCCAGGCAAAGCAATAACATCTCCATGGAGACAAGCGGGTACAGTGAACTACCTGGAAAGAGACAAACATCTATACACAATTTATTTATTCATTCATTTATTTATTATACGTTGATTGATTCTTGGTTCTTGGCCTTAACCTCTGTCTGACTTTACCTCACTGAGTTCAAGAGTCAAGTCAAGTGTTAACTTTGTCTCTTATAGATTTTATTTTTAGCTGCTATAGTTACCGCACATTAAAGAATATACGCTCACAGTGCAGTGATGTAATTAAGTCTTATCTGTAAAGGCTTTGATGAGTGTAGAAGTGGGCCACACTGAGACAGACTCTTGTTGCTAGGCAGAAAATGTGTGTGTGTGTGTGTGTGTGTGTGTATGTGTGTGTGTGTGTGTGTGTGTGTGTGTGTGTGTGTGTGTGTGTGTGTGTGTGTGTGTCTGTGTGTGTCTGTGTGTGTGTGTGTGTGTGTGTGTGTGTGTGTCTGTGTGTGTGTGTGTGTGTGTGTGTGTGTGTGTGTCTCTGTGTGTGTGTGTGTGTGTGTGTGTGTCTGTGTGTGTCTGTCTGTGTGTGTGTGTGTGTGTGTGTGTGTCTCTGTGTCTGTGTGTCTGTGTGTGTCTCTGTGTGTGTGTGTGTGTGTGTGTGTCTGTGTGTGTGTGTGTGTGTCTCTGTGTGTGTGTCTGTGTGTGTGTCTGTGTGTGTCTCTGTGTGTGTGTGTTTGTGTGTCTGTTTGCGTGTGTGTGTGTGTGTGTGTCTGTGTGTGTGTGTGTGTGTGTGTGTCTATGTGTGTGTGTGTGTGTGTGTGTGTGTGTGTGTGTGTGTGTGTGTGTGTGTGTGTGTGTGTGTGTCTGTGTGTGTGTGTGTGTGTGTTGTGTGTGTGTGTGTGTGTGTGTGTGTGTGTGTCTGTGTGTGTCTGTGTCTGTGTGTGTGTGTGTGTGTTACCAGTGGATTTTCATGAGAGACGAGGTTATGTAAGCTTTGGGGCCTCTTTGTGGACGTTGTAGATATATATCAAATGTTATGATTACACAAGATTAAAGACATTTTCATTCAGTAATACATTGTGCTGATTACGCAATAAAGATTGAGTTTCAGACAGTGCATCTGTCCTCACAGTTTTATGCTGCTAATTTCATATTTCCATTCACATAATTGTTAAAAAAGCTGCTTACATAAAGGTTTCTCACTTTTATTCACACAGTTCTCCCTTTCTTTTAGTTTTGTTCTGGTATTAACCTAGAAACTGTCTCAACAATAGGCACGTTTTTGTCCCATTGAAAGAATTAGGCAGATTTTTCACCTCTAGTTCCTGGTACCTCCTGTGGGCTTTACTCTGCTTGTGTGAAAACTCTCTGAAAACTTTGCATAGTCCATCATACTCACATTTTACTCTGAGACCTGCTAACTGACTGATATATTGTTTCTGTGTAGGTTTTCAGCTGTGGTGGTGCAGGGATTTGAATGTCCACGACTATGGCCAAGAGGGAGGCGGGGAGCACCAGTCCAGTAGTGCGGCAGATCGACAAACAGTTCTTGGTCTGCAGCATCTGTCTGGACCACTACAGAAACCCCAAAGTCCTGCCCTGTCTGCACACCTTCTGCGAGAGGTAACTCAAGCATTTGTGTTCAATCCATAGAAGGAGTCCCAACAGGCTGTGGTGGTAGTTTCCTTTAGATTAACTTGGCACAGATTCTATGCACCATCTGCCGACGTGCACGTAGCTCCGGGGTTACTACAACTGGGCGAGTTAAAATGGCTGAATATGTGAGTTCTGTTTTAAGATCTTGGAAAGTACATAGCTTTTTTTATTTGAATTAGCTTAGAAATGTTTTAATGTGTAAAACAAGGCTTCTCATGCAGTTTGGGGCCTGAGGTGAGAATCCTTTAGGGAGAGTAGCATAAAAGTTTAAAGCACTGCCCTTCTGCCTCTGAAAGAGCCCCCTGAGCAACTTTACAAATCATTGAAATCAGTGATAATCTTGGAATCATTTGAAGGGATGTGTCGTCACATCTCATAGAATTTTCACTTATCCTAATGTTAAACCACTGGAGATTTTAAGATGCTAAATATGAAACTATACAATACAAATCTGTTACGTTTTTGCCAATCGATCTATTGATGCTTTTCCATTTTAAGACAACTTGAGATTTGTGGATCAGTGTGGATTAGTGTGCATCCAGAGTGTTCATTCTTCAAATACAAAGTCCAAGTTCAAATACAGGTCACATCAATTAATACATTGTTAGATAAAGCTTATGCCTGGGGTTTGGCTTCAATTTGTCTTTTGTCAAAACAAAGCAATACAAGGCTTTATTTATAATTACTTAGCTTTGACCATGATTAGCATAATGAAACATTGTCTCTGAGTTTATACAGTCTTGGGAAATCACTTAAAAAGATCCCAAATGCTGTGTGTGAACCATGTCTAAAGTTTTCTTATACACAACTGCCAAAAAAATGTTTTTCAAAAGCCGCTTACACGAGCACTCCTCCCAGAGTATTACCAAGCATTCCTGTCATATTTACATGTCTCTAATAGAAAAGTCAAATCCTCTCTCACAATAAACAGGAAAGCTCCTCTCCTGTGTGTCTCCTTGAGGGATCAGTGCATCGCTGGCATCATGCAGCGCCACTGTCCACGCTCTGAGAAACATCATTGTTAACAACACACAGTTGCAGCAGTGTACTGTGGGTAAAGACCACAGCCCCTCGAGCATTCAGGCTGGTGACGCGTGGCCAGCAAAGAGGAACTATGGACAAAGTCAAAGGACAACATAGGAGCTTGTTAGTTGAAGGTTTCAATGAAAAACAAACTCCCCTTTGAGAGCTGAAATACAAAATACTCAACGTGAAAAGGCAGGCAAGTTCACATGAGAAGCAAAACAAAACGCCTCTTCCTTTTGTTTGAATTTTGGTTCAAAAAGCATCTTTCAGGCCCACAGGTAACAGGTGTATCTACTAATACTATTTGTGTCCTTAGGTTGGAATTCATTTACATATTGATTCAAATTAAATCTGAAATAATGGTTCTGAAATGAATAGTTTGTTCTGAAATGATGACTTGCTGATGTGTAGTACTGTGCGACAAGTTACTGTGTAAAATTTAAGAGTATAGTATATAGTTTAGGAAGAGTGCTGGTATGAGTTCAGGCATTTTAACTTTATTTTTGTCATAAAAGTTGTCAGTAAGTACTGGGCTAAGTAATCAGATGGGATCATACAGACAGAGTGCTGGTTTAATCCCGTTTGTTCATATTGGCGTGTGATGTGGAGCCGTGCTGAGGAGAGCCCTTTTGGGACAGGGTGTTAATTCGTCAGGTTTCTGCCAGATGTTTAACTCCCCCTGTGGGACGAATTAGCTTAGATCTCTGTGTGTGAGGCTTTAGCCCAATTCAGTTTCTTTTAAGGTGGTCCGACACGTTCTGATGCCCTTAAGATACCATCTGTATGTTTATTTCTTTGCTGCAGGTATATGGCAGATGTGAAACCTGTTCGCCCTCCTCTCACCTGTGCTCTCTGCTCTTCTTCTGTCAGGCCGAAGCACTATTAGACTGCAGTAACGTAGATAGCATCTGGTGTTGTGTGAGATTTACAACAGGGTCAGGGCATCCATTCAAATTACAAGTAGTAGCTGTAATCACACTATTCACAATGTAAGAAGTATGAGTGTGCCTGAGGTAATGGAGCTTGTATGTGCATGCAGTCATTTGCAAGCACATGAAATTTTACAACAGCTTTATATAGGTAATTCTCATAAACCATAACGACCTTTCAGGAGTCGAGGCTGAGGTATTTGTCGATTTTCTGTGGCATTTCATATCTCATTTCAAAGTTGAGCAGAACAACACAAAAGTTGTAACAAAGGTATAGCTAATCTAAAAACATACCCAGCTGTGTTCACTTGTTTTTCAGTCTGCACAATCAATTTGAAATGCACAAGATGACATTTCATTTGCATATTATACAAAAGGAGAGAAACAAGTGGTACAGCACAATGATTACAAAAAACATCATTTTGTTTTTTTATGAAATCAGAATTTCTGAAAGATGAATATATTAACGTGATGTAAACAGCAAGAAAATGGACTTTATTGAAATGGATTTTTTTCCTGCATAAATTGCCACAATTATTATTTTTAATTTGATTATTTTGTGACCTGAATAATTACGATCAATTAACCTTTATCTCTATTTGAAAGTGTCCAGCTAGTTCAATATCAACCTACGTGACCTGATTTCACAACCCACATTAGCATTCAGCTTGAGTAGTCAGCAGACAGCCACAGGGACCGACAGACACAGGTATCCTTCACGTTGACCTCCTCACCATCGCCTCCTCGTTTCATGGACAGAGACATAAAAGTTCCAAATCAAACTTTATGTGAGATGGCAGAGTCTGGGCTGCGGGCCAGGGGGGCTGATCTACTGCAGAGAAGGAGGAGGCTCGTGCTGACGCAGGGAGAACCATCCCCTGGACACTTTCTTATGAAAAGCTGCGCAATTATAGGGATGTACCAGATTTATTGAGAACTGAGTCGATTATTCAGAAGATGGTGGGACTAGCTGACCATTTTTTTATTAGCTAACTCATTCATTTATTAACATTCTACAAAAAATATGGCAGAACAAAGAATGCCTCGAGTGAGTTCACTGGAGTTTTGAGAGTGACCGGACAGTTTCATCTGGCTTTTCACTCATGGAGATGCTGTTTACAAGTTGGCCAGCAGCACCACACCTTGGCCTCTTTTAGCCCTGTGCATTGATTAATCAATGCACAGGACATGCCAGGATTTCTGGGGTCAACTCCAGCCCCAGTCGAAACCTGGACTCAATCCGAACCAGGTCCGTCGCAAGGTCCAGATCATCACAGCTGAATCAGGACCTAACAGAACTAGGTTATTGCCATCATTTACTTTGATTACTTTTTTGATTTTACGGTGGTCAGTATTTATAAATTTCCTTTCCAAGAGTCTGAAAAAGCAACATTCTCCAAATAACAGAAGTCAGCCTTATGCAAAATGAAAAAAAGTTGATCCAGTTGCCTTTATTTGGGAAAGCCTGCAGTGTCCTGCCTCACTGTTGTGCTTCATGTCCCCACAGACCAGGTCTTTTTAGATTCACTTTTCTAATCTTTGTTTTTTCTTGCTTCTCTTCAGTTGCCTCCAGAACTACATTCCCCCTGAGTCCCTGACACTTTCCTGTCCAGTTTGTCGTCAGACGTCCATTCTGCCAGAGAAAGGAGTTGGAGCGCTGCAGAACAACTTCTTCATCACTAATCTCATGGAGGTTTGTGTCTGACCTACATTAGAAACACTGGTTAGTTGAAGAATTAGAAAAGTTAAATAACATAAATAACATACTATGGAGTTATTATAACTTGTATTTTAACTGATTCTACTCCAGTTTAGTTTTGGTTTACGATATGTTTACTATTGGTTTCATCCTGGGTATAACACATTTCACTGATGTCTTTACTATTTTTAAATTCCATAGATTTTTGTTGACTACAGGATCTTTTCTTGTCTCAGTGGCTTTAGTCAGTATGGAAATAGAACCATAATGTAAATCAGTGCACATGCAGCTGGCCCGCTGTGTTGATCCAGACAGAAAACCAAAAAGTAAATGATGACACACCATCTAAGCTTTCAGAACCATGCCACAGATAACCTCCTGTTTATACATGACGGCTGATGTCATGAGTTATATTGGTGTGATGTGTTGGTGCAGGTTTTACAGCGGGAGCCCGAATGCTCCAGACCAGAGGCCTGCAGCGTGTTAGAGTCTGTGAGTGCTGCTGTGGCCGGAAAACCTCTCTGCTGCCCCAACCATGATGGAAAGGTACACAGAGTAAAATAACCTCTTTACGGTGTAAAAATGTAGTATTCAGTTACATCTTTTACATCCATTTAACACAGTTGCTCTTTAACCCAGACTTTTAGTATAAATATAGTTTTACATAGAAACAAAATAGGGTTGCGCAATTTTGGGGGGAAAAAATCGAATTGTGTTTAAGTATTGTGAACTCCACGAGCATTAACATTCGAGAGGATACTGAAGTGATATAAACTGACAACCTAATACAAGAATCCCATGAACATGTTTGCAGAGGTATAAACTACACGTACAACAACATATATGCTATGGATATTTTGTTGATTATAGTGGACATTGTATTACTTAAAATAACTGCAGCCTTTGTGATTTGAAAATTTCACTTCTGATTTGATTGTGACATATTGTTCAGCCTTAATACAAAACACTTATTGACTGCAACAGGATCAGGAATAACACACCTGCAGGGTTCTCCTGCTGAACATGTTTTAGTTACAAGCAATAGCAAGCAGCAGTGGTCATTGCTATGTATTGTGTCACCTATCCACAGTAAATAAATAAATACATGGAGGGCTCTCTCCTCTTCTGTGTTCTCTGTCTCCCTCTGCAGGTGATGGAGTTTTACTGCGAGTCCTGTGAGACAGCCATGTGTCTGGAGTGCACAGAGGGGGAGCACAGAGAACATGTGACCGTCCCACTGCGAGACGTCGTGGAGCAGCACAAAGCGGCTCTAAAGACACAACTGGACGCCATCCACAGCAGGTGTGCAGTGCTCTGGTTTGGGGTGAGGGGATTTAGGACGTGGCCCACATTTGGAGTCTATCACTGTGAGATCATTAAACTGCTGGTGCTTTAGCAGTTCACAAACTTTGATTTCCCTGAACAAATCTAGATTCTTCTTATTATTTATTTTATTATGCCACATAATGTTCAGATAAGATTGAAAGCAGCAGTAGCTACATCTGGAGCAAATCATCTTTTCTTTTGTAAGATTAATTAAGTTATACCTGGTCCCTGACAAATAAAGAATAAAGAAAAAAAGAAAGTAAAACTGTGTGTGCACATTAGTCAGTCAGTTCAGTCTATATGAATTCAATCAGTAATAAACCCATCCAGACTTAAAGGTGCACTATGTAACTTTTCTGATGGTCCACCTGCTTGTCTCTGGATGTTTTTACTTTGCTCAGAATGTTCCTCAGTATGGCATTAAACTGCATAGAAACAAGTCACTCACCAAGTCTTACTTATGGTCAGATGTGTGGAGACCCCGCTCATAGTAAGAATGTTTTTCCAGGTATTTTTGAGCAAAAGATACACCTGTAATTGAATAAATGTAAGATAAATAAGTTTAATGCCATAATGTGGAAAAACAAAACAATAACGAGAGACGAGAGGGTAACGCAGCTAAACTCTACTGACATTTTATTAAAGGAATGTGATTTTGTTATTTATTTAAATGTTTGTTTGTTTTTCTTTGTTTTTTTTTTTTTTTTTTTTTTTTAAACAAATAAATATATGTTATTATCGCATTACTAGCACAAAAGTGTAACTACACTGACCACACGGTGCTTGTGACAGGCTTCCTCAGCTCACCGCGGCCATAGACCTGGTGTCTGAGATTTCACGGCAGCTCAATGAGAGGAAGAGTGAGGCTGTGACAGAGATCTCCAATACCTTTGAGGAGCTGGAGAAGGCTCTACATCAACGCAAGAGCGCCCTCATAACTGACCTGGAGAACATCTGCAGCGCCAAGCAGAAGGTACCGGCTGTGACTGGTGTTTTTGTTAAAAATAGTGATAACTCATGTGTCATGTATGTGTTTCAGTGTAATGACTGCTCTTTATGGTATGATGACTACACCATTTACAGCCGGCTGACAGTCGTAATCCATAATGAACAAGTAATAAAGAATTATTCAGGCCTAGTGTTTAAGGCATGAGGCTTCGGACTTCTTTATCTACCATAAATTGTACAAGATATAAGAGTTACTATACTATGTTTTCAGTTTGCCCAGGGAAATACATCAAATTTCATCTTGGTCAGATATTTTATGATCACTTTTCTCAAACTTCAAGAGTTTGACTAAATTAAGAATTAAGGCATTTCTGTAAATGTTGTATATTCATGAACTGATGTACCTCGTCCTAATTTACCAAAACATGCAGAGCAGGTTTACTCTTCTATTCTACTGTTCTGCTCTATTTCTACCACACCAAATCTACATCTGCCTTTATCTGTGTTGTTGTTGCACAGGTTTTGCAGGCCCAGCTGTCGGCTCTGTTACAGGGGAAGGAGCACATCCAGAGCAGCTGCAGTTTCACTGAGCAGGCCCTCAGCCACGGCAGCGCTACTGAGGTCAGAGCGTGTGGACAACGTAACACATACATTTGAATAATGCATAAGTATAATTGCTCTCCCATGATTTAAACAAAATGACTGTTGAATGTCTGTAGGTGTTATTAGTGCAGAAACAGATGAGTGAGAGAGTGGTGGCTTTGGCACGGCACGACTTTCCCGAGAGACCTCACCAAAACGCACATCTGGACTGCCAGGTTTGACCCATTTTACCAGTGATATATGCTCCTAAATGTAAACTTGTCCATACATGATTTTATGTTGTTTACATCCAGGTGGAGACGGAGGGTTTGAGGAGGTCCATCCAGAACCTGGGGGTCCTGATCACCACAGCCGCTGTCGCACACACGTCTGTGGCTACAGGAGAGGGGCTCCGGCATGCAGCCACTGGGCAACATCAGACCATCACTGTGACCACTAAAGACAAAGTACGGCACATTTCAGTATTACTTTTGGTACTGTTCACATTCTCTCTTAGTGGAATCTCAACACTTTTATTGTGGAACCACAATCACTATCGTGACGTTGGCTGTTTTATCTGTGCGACTCTACTGTGGGTTTCATAATAGTACCATCGCCATAGCAATGAAGGGTTAATAAAATATCCAAACGTGGCCTATAACAGGAATCTGAAACCCATAAATAGGCACCATTTAAAATAAAATGAAAACGTTAGAATTTTTCGTTATTTATATTTATTTTTCGTTATATTTGTTTTTGCTTCATTGCTACAGTCACTTTAAACCCCATGGTTAGCTTCTCCAGCCATAGCCACATGAAATGTTCTTAAATGTATTTTCTCCTAATGAATTGATCACAAATGAGTTCATTTGCTCTGCTTTCCATGCATCATCATGTTAAACTATACTTGGTTTGTCTTAATTTATGAATAAAACCCTCTCTCTGCAGGACGGGGAGTTAGTGCGGACAGGAAATGCTGTTTTAAAAGCAGAGATCAGCTCCACAGACGGGACCCGAGCGTCCGAGGCCGAGATCACAGACAATAAGAACGGCACGTACGAGGTTGGCTACACGCTGAAACACGAGGGCGAATACGTCTTCTCCCTGTCACTGTACGGACAGCCCATTCGGGGCAGTCCCTTCAGGCTACGGGCCGTCAAACCCTCCGACGTGCCGCAGTCTCCGGACGATGTGAAGAGGAGGGTGAAGTCTCCGAGCGGGACAAGCGGGCACATACGACAGAAGGCAGTGAGGAGGCCGTCCAGTATGTACAGCACCACCAAGAAGAAGGAGAACCCCATAGAGGACGAGCTGATCTACAGAGTGGGTGAGGAACAGGACGAATCTGATCTCTGGGGTTCTCAGATTATAACACTTAATCATAACTACTTTTTAATTAGCCTTAATGAATCATGATTGTAGACTTAATTAAAACTGAACAAATAAAAATGATGAATGATTCAGGCTTATTAACAGCCCTGACCCTTAACCCTTTAATCAAGTAGTTCACTTTAGTCACTAAGCCTGAATCATTCTTAATAAACAGTATTATTATGAATACAGACTTTGTTTGTGCTTTATTTAGGCTAATTAAGGTATTATGAAGTGGTGCAGATTATTGAAATGTTATGAATGTTACATCTGATGTGAGTAATCTGATTTCTTCTCTTAGTGTTCACACATGTACTGGTTTTTACCAAGAAAAATGTACAAACCAGGGGCAGACTTAAGTTGTATTGAGGGAAAAAAAAAGACTGAATGAGTTATTTTAAAAACTTTTCCAAATGCAACAGCTGCCCTTCTGTCGCCCACCTGAGAGTGACTAAGGAGTGAACAATAATGGAGCTCACTGTAAAGAAAATTCAAATGACAGATGGCTTTGTCGTTACTGGATTGGCTGGATCGCACCAGGTTCAACTTAAAACCTGACACTTCTTTGTGGATAGATTCAGATTCAGATTCTATTTGTGTCTCTATGTGAATTATTTTGTAAAGAAAAAAAAAAAATAATAAAAATAATCTGTAATATTATTTTGCCAGGTTCCCGGGGCAGAGAAAAGGGCGAGTTCACCAATTTACAGGGAATTTCTGCCTCTAGTAACGGACGAGTGGTGGTTGCCGATAGCAACAACCAATGTATTCAGGTGAGAGAAAAGCAGCAGCAGTGCATCGATCGGCAACGTCATTTAACCCACCTGCTTCTTCTTGTATTCGATGATTTCAGATATTCTCCAATGACGGCCAGTTTAAAATGCGTTTTGGGGTCAGAGGGCGTTCCCCGGGCCAGCTGCAGAGACCCACGGGCGTGACTGTGGACTCAAACGGGGATATTGTGGTCGCAGACTATGACAATCGGTGGGTTAGCATCTTCTCCTCTGATGGAAAATTTAAGGTACACAAAATGAATGACTAAACTTTGGTTTCTACAATGAAAGACGACAATTTATTTTCAGATTTTTGTTTTTGTTCCTTTCCGCAGAATAAAATCGGAGCAGGGAGACTGATGGGACCGAAGGGTGTGGCAGTGGACAAGAACGGACACATCATCACTGTGGACAACAAGGCGTGCTGCGTCTTCATCTTTCAGTCCAACGGGAAACTGGTCACCAAATTTGGAGGCAGAGGGACGTCTGACAGACAGTTTGCAGGTTAGACAAACATTTATCTTTCCTCATTTTATTTACTGTGGAATTGAAATACATATACTATGAAATAGACTAAAACACAATATTGAACAACTTATTCTTTCTTTTTATATAAACTTATACTTGTCATGTATTAAATTGCGTTGGTGTTTTTTTGTTCTGTTTTTTGTGTGTTTTTTTTTTTTTATCTGGTCATATTTCTATCTGCATTTATTTTGTCTAGGCTCATAGTTTCTCTTCCTCATATCTATGCTTATCTTAAGTGATGTGCTTATATTTTCCTTTGCTTTGGCCATTTAGTTTATTTCTTACTGCTTAATTTCTGTTGTTCTGTTCTTCCTCCTTTTTCACAATTCAGAAAAACTTGCTCCAAACATTAATAAAACTGGCTCAAATTTCAGTAAGTACTCTGTGGTCTTGCAGACTCTGGTGCAGTGTCTAACCCTCAGTATCTGTCTGACCCTCGTAGACAGATTCAATAATTATATTTCATGTACCTGAGATGTGATAATTACTCAGTATTACAGTAGTTAAATGTGGTTTGTGTTTTTGTGTAAAATAACCATGAATGATTTCACTGCCCCACTTTCCACTCCCATATAACTAACATTGTGCATATGGACTATAAGAGTCAGTGCAGCTGCGTGAAGAATATTACACGTCTTTAGTGCTGCTGGTTATTCAGATCACAGCCACGGGTTTATTTCATTGTTAAACAGTGAATACCCAGCTAATTTAAAGATGCGGTATGTAACTTTTCCAGTGGCGGTCCACCACTTGCTTGTCTCCATAGAGATAGCTTTACCCCAAATGTTTCACAGCATGGCATTAAATGTGTCTATCCTGCATTTATTCAATGACAGTTTCTTTTTATGCTGAATAAACTCCTGAAAAACCTACATTCTTACTGTGACAGATCTGACCTGTAATTTGCCGGATGGTGTCAGCTGCTTGTGTCCATAGAGACAGATGAGTTTAATACCATACTGTGGAGCATTTCAGGCAAAGCAGTGACACCTCCATGGAGGCAAACAGAAAAATTACATAATGCAAATATATATGCAATAATGAAAATAATGAAACTCAATTTAATGAAATGAAATCAGTTGTGTTAAACTTATACTAACCATCGTGTTTGGGATCTACCATAAAAATGTGATGACTGACATTTTGTCTGTGATTTCCAGGTCCACACTTTGTTGCTGTGAACAACAAGAATGAGATTGTTGTGACAGATTTTCACAACCATTCTGTAAAGGTAAGAATAGAAATAATAGTAGTAGTATCTGTTGTTATTGTAGTTGTAGATCTAGTAGTACAGGTATTTGTAGTATTAATATTATGTTTCCAGGTGTACAATGCGGATGGGGAGTTCCTTTTTAAGTTTGGTTCTCACGGTGAAGGTAATGGACAGTTCAACGCTCCCACCGGAGTCGCTGTCGATGCTAATGGGAATATTATTGTGGCCGACTGGGGCAACAGCAGAATACAGGTACTTTATTCATTTAAAAGACTTCCAATCTGCGCATACAGTAGAATACTATCAAATAATATTACTCAGAAGTGAAAGTGCTAAATAATTTAAACTGCAGCACTGTTTTTATGGGACAAAATGAAAACCTTGAAAAACATGCCCCCTTACGGAGAACAGGGTCGCCCCACAGATCTCACCTGTAACTTGGCCCAGTGGTGCCACCTGTTTGTCTCCATGAAAAGTTATGCAAGCCCCTTTTAGTGTAGTACTTCTGCTTTCCTTCTGGTAATGCTAAACTTCTTTTGCATGATACTTGTACATGTATATAACGTCTTGTACATGTGTGCACCCAGGTGTTTGACAGTACGGGCTCGTTCCTGTCTTATATCAACACTTCAGCGGACCCTCTGTATGGACCCCAGGGCCTGGCTCTCACCTCGGACGGACACGTGGCTGTAGCCGACTCCGGGAACCACTGCTTCAAAGTTTACCGATACCTGCAGTAGAGACACAAGGACGAACAGCTTTCACTAACACTGGAGAGGTTTAAAAACACAGACAGCTCTAGGAAAATAAGAGACCGCTGCAGTTTCCCTCCAAATCATCTTATTTCTGTTATTCCACCAGATATAAATCATAATCTTAATTTGTTCAGGTTCAAAGGTTCATTTATTTCTATTTTAAGTTTCCTAGCCACCAAAATAAACAGTGAGAATTCCAGTCCAGTGCAGTGTTCACTTGTTTTCCTGAGCTGTCTGTGCAACTGGTCACATATTTATTACAATAACTCAGCTGTTACTTAGAAATGTATCTAGAAAACAAGAAAAACAAACAGCATATGGAAAATTTGCTTTATATTTAAAATCCTGTTACCCCAAATAGGCATCTCTTGAATAAAATGGCCGCACTGAGATAGTCAGAGTCGCATGTCAGTGAGCTCAAAGTATCTGCCCGATGTCACTGCCTTACAGCACACACACGCAGACTGGTGTGTGTGTACCATACATTTGAACTTTTATTTTGTTCTTTTTTGCACCTTGTCATTGCACATAAATGTTTAATTTTGAAATGTGCTGACCTGTATTTATGCATGTTGTTTTGGTTATATCCAAAGATAAACATCAAAAGCACAATTACTGACACCATTATACTGTATATTATTCAAAAAGGTCACTACATCTTTGTGCATCATCAAGTTTTCATCGGTTTTTCTTTCCATAACCATATTTTTTCTTACTCCAGTAGTTCTTGCACTTTGTATTCATTTGACATAGTTGTACATATGCATATTCTGGCTGTATATAATGAATTCATGTTACTCTATTGTAAAACCTACCTAATTCAGCATTTTGACTAAAGGAGTGGAGTGTGTGCAGAAGGTCATGCCACGTAGCCAAGTGAGTCGCTAGAACAATGTTGTGTACATTATCTGTTGTATTTTATTTTTAAAATTATTTATTTATGATTTCTTTTCTACATAAGTTTGAGCTACTTCCTCTTTGCCAAAACATTGTTCGTACATGCATCATCTTGTAGCATTATTTTCACTGAGCCCACACCCACTAACAATAGTTTCTTTTGCCAAATTGTACTGTTGTAAGTTGTTGTTAACATTGCACAAAATACTATAAGAAGTATATAGTTTGCAAAGAGTAATATATGCCTATGTAAAGTTATCATTTATGAGACAGTGTATTCTAATCTACAATCATCATCTTGTTGTAGCGACAAACACCTTTACATAGTTTTCAGTATTTGTATTTGTGGCTCATAACTCGAGCTTTAGGGACAGGGTATGTTCATAGACTTATCACTAACTGTGTTTCTAATAATCCATCTGTTCAAATGCCTTTTAATATTGTCACAAGTCTTGTTTACAGCTCACATTGTGTTGTCATCATCTTTCTCACCTGATTCTGTCTTTTCCATACCTTTAATCTCAAAGAAAGCACATGTAAAAGATACCAGCCATGAAACTGTTGTAAAACCTACAGTGTGTAATCCAAAAGGCGAGTCATACAAATACTATCGTGCACCTATGTAACCATGACAACAGTATGATTGTAAATAAAGAATGACACAGGATGATCAGTTGTTCATTTTTTAACAAGTAGAAGTTGTTCTAGTGATATTTGAGTGAGTTTTTGTATGTTGTTGCTGAGGAACAAATTAAAGCTGATTGATATCTTTAGTGTCTGCAGAAATAATGCTCATAATTTATGGTATAATTAAACTTGGGCAGAGCTGAGCAGAATGTCTTTAATTTGGGGTAAATTGTTCTGAATGGTGGTCACTTGTAAACAGTGTCTGAACACTCTGCGACCAAAGCTTTGAACAATTTAGGTAGATATGAATATGCACAAATTCAGATTATTCTATTTGAAAAAATGACTGGTTCGTGTTGATATAGGTTTTTATTAATAACAACATGTTTATAACTACACTGAAAAGAAGTAATGAATCATCCCCTCCAATGGCAGAACATTCATTCACAATCTGCGTCTTACTTGAGGCAATGTGACACCTGCAGCATTAGTAGGATAAAATAGGATCAAAGTAAAAATACATTTCAAAATAAAAAGTGATAATGTAAAATAAGTCTGCTTGTTACAAGGCTTGGTAAATAATTGCAGCTTGGACAAGCTAAACACAGCCCTGAACAAAAGATACTTCCAAATTAAATACGTAACAGAGATATTTATATCTATGGATTAATATATGTGAAATACACCAATATATGACATAATAATTCACATTTTAAGAATTAATCTTAACATAAAAGATTCAAACTAAAAGCATGGTCATGGAACGTGGACTTCACAGGACAGACCAAACACTTCAGCTCCATCTTGTATGCACTCACTTTCACACTTACACAGCGTACTATTAATAAGGACATTAAAATATCCAACAAAGAGCATTGGCATGACTCTGACGTTAATATCACCACCCACTGCAAGAAGCTGCAGATTCACAGACCAACCAAAATGAGCACAATCAAAGCCTGGAAAAGTTCAATAATCAGTACAAGCTTTAACACAAATGGGCCATTGTTGAGGGGATAGCGCAAGATATCAATGTGATAACTACATTTTGTGTTGTGACTGGCAAAGTAGCACAGCACAAACAGCCTGAATAAGACCAATTTATATACATTCAAATGGTGAATGTGGAGAGAACTTCACAGACTAGGATCTGTAATGAAAAGCTTTAAAACTCAGACAAAGTTTATTTTCAAATCCAGCCACAATGAGTCACAAACCAGTGTACTCTTTGTGCTGGTCCAAAGTCGGACATGTGCCAAAAGGAAGGGCATCCCTCTTAAATAAGTGCAAATCACTGCATATACAAAGGCAGATGATTTGTTGTTGCAAGAAGTTTAAGGGAAAGAACCTTATCCGTATTTAATATTTAACTGCTTCTAAAGCCTAAATAAGCCTTTACCACAGTTAAAACTGCACTATCTAATCAGACAGTCTCCTCTGTAACACAGTACTGGATGAATCTCAGTAATAGTGACATATCTGCAGCCTGCTGCCTGGATCATTCTTCCCGGGGCTGAAGAATGGGTACACTGGCTCATCAAAACATGTGTTAAACATGTAGAGTCTCTTCATTGTCACGGCGTCGTAGAAACTCAGCCGTCCGTTGTCATAGTCGAGGTAGACCCCAACACGAGGGGAGTTCCAGTAGTCGGCCACCAGGATGCGCCCATCCTCCCCGTTGGCATAGAGGCGATCCTGAAGACACAGACTCCAGTAACCGGCAGAGGGCGTAAGGTTGACGAAACCCTTCCTGTTGCTGCACTCTGTGGTGACACCCAGGTACCACACACCCTTGTCGCGCACGTCCACCTCCCAGTAATGCTGCCCGCTGCTGTACATGGCCGTGGCGAGGACACCGCAGAAGCGCGTGAAGCGGGCCGGCAGGTCAGGCTCCTGTATACGGATCCTGCTCTCCTCCACTTTGGTGTCGAAGTCTGAGATAAGTAGGTTTGGATGAGCTGTGTCAGGGTCCAGGGTGAGGTTCTGAGGCACTGAGGGACAAAGGTCAAATATTCTATGGGTCAAACTCAGTCTTTCAAAATATGATATGTGACGTATCATAAAGGGGGTATAAAACGTACATTTACCTAAAGCTGATAAAATACAACATCTCTTCTAATTCACAAAATATGCATGTAGCACTGACAATTTTCAGTAGTTGTGGTTTTTCAATTTAAGGTAAAGTCCATTGTTAAAGCGCTAAACTTACTTGTATGTAGAACGTGCATCATCTTCTTCCACATTATCAGCTGGAAGGGCCCTGAGAATTCGGAGAAGTCCGTCTGACAATCCACTGGTTCAAAGGACTCAAACCTCTTACCAGATACAGCCCTGTCAGAGAAAAATGTAATTATTGACTTATATTGAATTGAATAATCTTTACAGTTAAGTTAAAATAGCAACAATACTTACTCATTGTATGATTCAGACAGGCTCTGTGAAAAAAGGTAAAAGAGTTTCACACATGCAAAAAACAAAACAAAAAACAATTTATTGAATTGAAGACCAGTTACTTTAAAATAGTAAGATGCATAAGGCAAGACACGACAGGTATATTTGTACAGCAAAATTCACAAGTGAGTGCTTTACACAATAGCAAAGATAATAAAATACATCTTATTAGAATAAGAATAAGTTACTAAAACCTAGCAGTTAGCTATGCTATGCTAGTGACTAACTGGTACTTCAACTCTAACAACTACTATTAATACATTGCACTACAACAAATGCAGCTACTAGAGTAAATACATTTAGTAGTAACTTGTTTTATACAGAGACTAACCTCAAAGCTGGTCTTTCCTTCCAGGTGTGACTGGAACTCTGTGATGGCTTTGCTGACGACGGTGTTTTCTTCTTCTACAGATTTCAGGTTTTCGTCAATGACCGCCATCGTAGCCACTTCTTCCGCATCGAGACTGTCCAGCAGTGAATCTCTCTCATCCAGCAAGAACTGAACCAATGCCCCAACATCAGCTTCAATTTTGTCCTTCAGTCTCTTCTTCCTTGTCTGGGCAAAGGTAAAAAAGAAGTATTGAAAGCGGCAATAAATACAAGAATAAAAAGCATTAACAGTTGAATACATACCCTGACTTCATCTTTGGTGTGTTTGTCTGCACTTATCACATTAGAATACTGAAACTTATGCCAGTTCAACTCAAGCAGTCTCAGGTTTAACTCCATCTGAAGAAAAAAAGTATTATTGATAAAAGGAAGTTTCCAAAAAGGGCAAATTGTGACTCTAGCATTTACCTTCATCTCTTTTTCGACTTCTGGCAGTGGCGCAACCTCATGATGCCTAAAACAAACACACAAAATGGCTCAAAATGGCATAACAAATACTAGTAAATCAGGCCAGCTTACAGTCTATTTCCCATTTACTCCCATTCCATTAGTTATGAATTTTCTTCGTTTACTCACTCACAACCTTTAAGTCCACATTATCACTTATCAACAGAACGTCTTAAAGTTCCAAGGTCTGGTATGTAAGTGAACACAGAAATATGTGGGCCCACAGTATCAAACATCACCAAGGCTGACGACAGATAAGCTGTGTCTTTTCCAAACGCACAGCTGCTGAGTCATATGCCACCCAATCAAATGACTTAGTCCTAAAAGCTATGCACGAATGTCTGTAAGTATGTGTAGTGTAGTAGCAAATAAAATACTACACAAACCTGTGTGTCCTGGACTCCCTGCAGACCACACAGATGAGCCTCTTATCAGTCTGACAGTATAGTTTCAGGTCCTCTCCGTGCTGCCCACACTTGCCCTCCACATTGAGGGGTTTGGGAGATTTGGGGGTTGAGCTCAGGCACTCCATATGGACCAATCTGTCCACAAGGTTCTGGACGGGGTAGTTTTTGGTGAAGGTCCTCTTGTTAAAAACCTGCAGATGAGAAGCTCATTAGATTTGAACAGTGCCAGTGCCAGAATGACAAAAGGATGACAAAAGGATGAAGAGTTTCTATCCTACTGACGCACATTTGAATAAAGACAGTAGCTGTGCGATCTGTGTTTACAGTAAATGTACAGTAAAAGTATCCAGTTTTAAGATGTATTCAGCTTTAAGATGGCATCAAAGTGCTGCCTAAACCACTGTGTGTGATGCTGTCACGCATCACACGCGCAGGACGCAGTTGGTGTGAGAAGTGTGAAGAATAACAAAGGTAAAACATGTATTGATCAGAATGAGGTTAAATCACAGCTCAAACACAAATATCTCAAGACAAACAGGTGCTCTGTTCTGACCGAGCGGCACTCTGGACACTGGTAGCCGTAGTCGTCGCCATTTTCGTCCCAGTGCATACAGATGCAATAACGACAGAAATTATGTCCACACTTGAGGATGACAGGGTCTTTGAACAGATCCAGACAGATGGCACAGGTCAGCTCCTTCCTCAGCTCGTCTCCTGCTCCCGCTGTCGCCATGTTTACACCTGGACACAGCGCGCGCCCGCCGGAAGTGAACACAGCGCGCGCCCGCCGGAAGTGAGCACAGCGCGCGCCCCCAGGAAGTGAGCACAGCGCGCGCCCCCCGGAAGTGAGCACAGCGCGCGCCTGTGTTTCTGAGTGCGCCAATCAAAAGGGCCGTGGCCGTGTCCCAATTCGCCAACTCTTCGAAGTATCATTTGAAGTACCCGGCCGAAAATGTATACTCCTCAGTGTAGCCGCCATCTTGCCGAAATGGGACAGACCCACACCACAGATCGTACATCCATCGCTTTCTTTGCGCGTACGTTACGTACGTAATTTTTAATTCTTTATTATTTAATAGAGGAAAAGTCAAGGTGTCCTCGTCGCAACCGTTTATTTCTGTTTTGAGTGAATTAAGTAAGGAATTAGTATTTCTCTTTGAATATCAATAGGTAAAAATATAAGCTTCGAGGTGATTCTTTTCCCAAATGTAGCTACGACATAACTTTAACAAAATATACCTTGTTAAAACGTAATAACAGAGACAGAGGTAACAATATCATTTTTACATTCATAGTCTATAAACCAGAGAACACTGATTAGTTGTACATAAAGTGGGATATTGCAGTTTAACGACTCTGTATTTGGGCAGGTTTAATTTGATCTGTGTCTAAAGCACTTTAATACCAGTAGAGGGCGCTGTTTGCCTTCTATCCTGTGCCAGTTCATTTTACTATTGTAAGGTATTTTCTAGCAGTTGTGAGCTTTGAGAAATGATGGCAAAAAGCAAGAATTGGGAGGGCGCAGGCAGTTTCATCATTGTCGTTTATTCAGGCATCATTGAAGTCCAAGACACCACTGTCTCCCCATGACTGTCTCCCCAGACTGTCTCCTCTTTACTGTCCTAGTTTTACATCTCTACAGTGACTGTTTAAGTACCCGTCAGACGCATCATAACTTGCTTAATCATTAGCTTTGAAATGCACAGGATACATAACGTCATCTGAGTTCAATGGAGACAAGTGTACAAAAACAGGTTCAAAGGTACATACATATTTCCTTGAGATGGGCAGATTTGACCAAAAATGTACATCCCTATATGAGGTCATCTAATTCAGAATGGACAAAGTACATACATCTGACTTGAAATCTACACACTCTGCAGAAACGTATAGATGTGTAAGATGTCACCTGGTTCAAGTAGATACAAAGTACAAACAAACAGGTATTATCTGATCTTGAGTTCAGAGTACACATGCCACGTAGAACACACACAGACAAACATGAAATAATCATTCCCGACACAGTGCAGCGCTTCATCAAACTGATATCTCGACTTACTAACGCGGAGATAAATGACACATGACACCAGGGGGCGCAGACCTATGGAATGCACCAGAACTCATGAAGATGTGCAGACACACACACATACTACACAGACACACACACACACATACTACACAGACACACACACACATACACATCACACACGCAGGCACACACACACACACACACACACACACACACACACACACACACACACACACACACACACACATACACATTGCTTCATTGTTCACTTTTTAAAGGCTCTGTGTAAGTTTCTCTGTGTCAGATGTTAGTACCTGATCTGTGGCAACTCTGCAGGAAAAATGCATGTTTCTCCACTTAAAAAAACAAACAATTAAATGAATTAATTTATAAATAATAATAATAATACATGTTTGTATTATTATTTTTACAATAAAAAACACCAGTCATTGAACAAACAGAACAAACATTAAATTTCATACTGTAGAAAATTAATAACAAAATAATAACATTGTCATGGATACAAAAAGTGGCATACTCCCTGCTCTAAAAGCTGCATAGTGCTCCTTTGAATGATAGGCCCTCCATTTTGTAATTTGCAATTGCAAGAATATTTGTTTCTGGTGTAAGCATCAAAGAGGACCAAGAGTCTGAAACAAAGTCAGAAGGTTTAATGAGTTCCACAGGTTAAGTGAACATTGAGTGAACGGACTCTATGGAAAAGACAGGATGAAAATCCTAAAATGTGCATGTTGACAGCTTTTATAGTGTCTCTTAATGTGTGTGTGTCTGTGTCTCAGATTAGACCTGACCTGTGGGGTGCCCCAGGGGTCAATCCTGGGACCCCTGGGGCACAGATCAGTGTGTGGATGCAAAACAACTTTTTTCAACTAAACTCAGACAAGACTGACATAGTCTTTGGTGTCAGCAGGCACGTCCAGTCTCTCTAAAACCTTCAAATCGGGCTAGAAATCTAGGGGTATTAATGGACTCAGGCCATAAAATCAGTAACATCTGCAGCTTTACCATCTATAAAACATTGCTGAAATCAAAGGTATTCTGTCAAACCCAGACCTGGAGAGACTTAGAGTCTATTTATAGTTTATTTTTAATTCTATTTTTTTAATTATTTTGCATGTACCATTTTCCTTCTGTTCTTAACTGTGCGGTGCAAAACTGGAATTTCCCCACTGTGGGACTAATAAAGGCATGTCTTATCTTATGTTATCCTGCATTTGTCTCCAGGAGGTTAGACGACTGTAACGTCCTGCTCACTGGCCTCTCCAAACGAACCTTAAGACAGAACAGTACATCCAGAACACTGCTGCTCGGGTCTGACTAGAACCAGGAAGTACTTCACACATGTGTCCCGTGCTCAGGTGAAGTACTTCACACATGTGTCCTGTGCTCAGGTGAAGTACTTCACACATGTGTCCTGTGTCTCTGGCTCCTGTGGCTCAGAGACTTTAAAGCAGCTCTGTGTGAACAAGTCTCTCCATGAACCAAAGAACATCTCCCACATGTTAGAGCCACATGAACCATCTCACACTCTGAGGACTTCAGGGACCGACTCCTGCTGGTCCAGAGTCAGGACTAAACCTGGAGAATCAGTGTTTGAGTTTTATGCAGCTAAAACCTGGAACAGTCTCCCTGAAGATGTGAGACAGACTCGACTTTAAGAATGTTTAAATCCAGGCTCAAAACAATTCTGTTTAGCTGTGTATAGACTGGAAGGGTTTTTATTTTTTACTCTTCTCTTTTAAGGTTAATTTTATGATGATTATTTATGTGTTGATTTGTTGTGTTGTGATTTGTATGTCTTTCTTATTCTGTAAAATACTTTGAATGACTTTGTGAATGAATTGTGCTGTACAAATAAACTTGCCTTGTGTGTTTGAATGTGTATGTGAGTATATGTGTGTATGTGTGTGTACTTGTGTGTGTGTATATGTGTGTGTGTATGCATGTGTATAAGGAGAGTCTCTTCTGGTCTACATAGCGTGTTCGTGAGCTCCACACATTCCATATGTCTGCCCTCTGGTCTGTGCATGTTATTTACTTGAGCATTAGTAAATCAAGACACCAGTTTGATGTAGCGCACACTGCTAGATGTAGATATCTTACACAATTATATAATTTAGAGGAAAATAAAAATAATTCAAGCTCCAGTGAATTCACTGCAGTACAAATTTTGCACATCTTGACATATTCATATTGACCACATCTGACATTTTTGGTTTATATAAATTATATATAAATCAACAAGCCAAAACCACCTGCTGTACCAGTCAGCATCAATATTTATTTTAAATACATATACATAAAAACCCATTCATAAAAAGACACAAAGTGAATATCAAGTTTGATTGTGCTAAAATTGTTGTATACATACAGAATTGACATGTGACATATACATTACATTGCATAGCTTGAATTGGCATGTGAGGAGTGTGACTGGAAAAGTGCATTCGATGTCAGATATGGTGCTATTTCCAACTTTTACTGGGCAGGACAGTCACGCTCAAGAACATGCAGTTTTGCATTAGCACCCCTCACTTATACAGTCATAGCATTAGTAAGCCCAGCCTTGAAAAATATTGGAAACAAATGACATAATAATGATGACAAACAACACCATATAAACCACAGAGAGAAACACTGCAATGTTTGATATCCACAACTGACAGAGTTAACACATGTAAAACAACATGTAACCAGTGGCAATGACTGTGTAGAGAAAGTAGTTTTGAATATATCTGAACATCATAACATCCATCGTACTCTTGGTGCATGACCCAAGCTTAAATAAAGACGGTTGCATTATTAGCCACAAAATCTGTAATAAACTCCTGAGATGAACATATTTATATTATGCACTAAAACAGTGTAGAAAATAAAAATGTTTGCTGTATTTCCCTATTTCATGAATAAATAGAATGTGATAAAAATGATAAAACATGAGCAGAAACTCGGCTGAGGATTGTAAACAAATAAAGTAAGCACCTTAAATGAGGTAAACAAAAACAAATGTACTTTTACATGAACTACCCACACAAAGTCTCAGTAGAATTAAGAACACATTGCTGGTCATGAAAAAAAATACAAATACAAATAAAAATAGACATAATAGCAGAAGTTCAGTAGTTTACCCAGTTTGAGTTGAGTGTAAGACGAGAGTGTTGCTTCAGGTGGAGCATCTGTTCACATAGTTCAGAGAAAACGCAGACTGGCATGCAGATCATTTGCTGCATATCAACCAAGTGGTTTAAAAACAGACAAGAAATACACGTGGAATGTCCAAAATGATTTATATTGTGCAAACTGTATTGAATTTTGTCTTAATCAAAAAAAAAAAAAAAAAAAAAAGGTTTTTGCTCTGGCCTTTGTGACACTGGATATGTGCAAACCCCTGTAATTGTTTTGGGTTCATTGTACTATTACCAGGAACAGAAAACACCACATTGTCAATTCAATAATGTTTTAAAACAATGTCACAGAGGTGCAATTTTTCCATTTCAATTTCAAATACAGCAGTGGAGTTAAAATTGTGGAAATTCCCAAATAACAGACATACAGTACACATACCCATTAACACATATGAACACATTTTTGGTGTTATGAAATTTATAAAAAAGAAGAAATACATTTTTTTTTTTTTTATAAAAACCCCAAATGCTGAATCTGTATTTTGAGTCCATTTGTCCATTTGAGCCTCTCTCAGACTTCAGAGCTGTTGTGGCAGTCTTGCATCCTAACCACCAGCATTGGCTCTGTGCTGACCGATCCTTTGACCACCTCCTGAACACCCTCTCTCCATCCCTCTTTCCCATCTTTCTGTCTCGATCTTAGCACAAGTATAACTATGACAATTATTAGGATGGTTAGCAACATGCCTACTAAAGCTCCCACAACCGTCACTATACCATCTTCTTCTCCATGTGCGTTTAATTCACTTGTCTTTTGTCCTTCTTCAAGCAGCGATTTGGGCCCCACAGCTCGCCTCTTGGTACGATCCAGAGCGATGTGCATAATATTGGTGCCACGATTGTTTTCAGCGCCAATATCCTCAGCCACTTGTGGGATATCGTCGCCTACAGAGCGTTTGGGGCGGCGGCTGAGGGTCTGTGATGGTAAGGCCAGGTCAGTATCCGCAGAAATAAAAGAGTGGTATTCGATGCTACGCTTTCCAATGCCTCTGTTAGCGTTCTCCCGTGAGCGCACAGTGTAGATGGTGTGGATGTACCACTCACGACCTGCAGCCACCTGCAGACAATAAAGATTAAAAAATAGATATATACCTGTTATCCAGGTTTGGGAGCTATCAGTAAATGCTCCTTTATGTGAATGGTTTGAAATGGACACTAGATTAACCAAATGCCATCAACCCAGGCCCTGCTCCAGTGAGACCAGCGTGTGTAGTTCAGAATTGGTATCAATTTTAGGCCTTGCACAGTGTAACAGCCTTTGCCAAATTAATCAGTCAATCTTTAACCCTTTCCAACCCATTTCAATTCAACTAAAATTTTGTTCAGTTTTTATAATAAAATTCAGCTTAGAAAATGGCCCCAAAGCTCACCTCTTTCCAAACATAAAGACATATAGACTGATTCAGTAAATGTCCTGCTTTTTGCAAATTCTAACTTACTAGACTATAAACTGTAACTAAACATGCTCACTCTCCTACCTGGAACATGGCGGTAGAGTCCAGTCTGAAACCATCAGATCCTGCCTGTCTGACCAGAGGCAGCGCTGAGGAGTCATCAACCGCCAGCACAGCGTTAAATGGTACATCCCCAAATACCGTCGTCTGCGTCTCCGGCTGAGCCTTGTCCTGACACATAAAGAGTATCATGGGGTTAATGTTGCTATTATTTATAATTTCTTAATTTATCTAAATTATTATACTGTATAAAAGGCTTTTCTGTGGCCTTACCAAAATCTTAAACCTGTACAGCAGTGATGGAGAGTCTGCGAGGCAACCAAACTCAAACTTAGAGGGATTGTATTTTGGCACGTATCCATCTGATCCAGTGCAGAGGAAGACCTTCTCAATGCTGCAGAAGAAAGAGTCGCCCAAATTCTGCACTGGGTCCACCATCACACGGCCGTAGATGGTGTCACCTGTGATGTCAAATTCAAAACATAAGAATTCATTTTAGGCCAAAGCTAAAAGCTCACACTTCACTGTGTAAGTGACGTTCACAGTTTTGATACAGGACATGTCAGTTCAGTGAAGACATTACAGTCGGCTTAAAGGCAGCGTCCAGCTAAATAAAAAAACAAAACAACTGAGATTGTGCTAGTGTTTTATAATCCTTCCTTATTGGGGGTGACACATTCCTGTATGAAAGGAGGGAACAGAGATGAAATGTGGCCTTGACCAAAATGACTGGAATGTAGCTGCTACCCTCCCTGAGTCTGATAAGCGGCACCTGCTGCATGGGAAACAGAATGTTTTATACCTTTGTAAGAAAGTAAGCAATGTATTATGTTTGTATATTGTTCACACGTTGTTGTAACTTACCCTCTGAAAAGGCAGCATCGCTCTCTTCTCCAAAGCCCATAGAGCCGTCTGACAGCCACAAGTTCTTCTTCGACAGCAGAAACATCTGAGTATTTAGACTGAACTCCACAGCAACCGGGTCGCTCACCTATACACAAAGACAAGGCGGCATTAGACAATGGCTTGGGTGATTTTGCTTTGTTGTCGGTGAATTGTGTGACTTTTCAGGTTGAGGCTCCGCAACGTGCTTGTCTCCATGGAAATGTAATTACTTTGCCTGAAAATCTTCCACACTATGGCTTTAAACTTGTTTAACTCCACAAAGTCAAGCAGGTAACACCACCGGGCCAAGTTACAGGTCAGATCCGTGGAAAGTCAGCCCTGCAGTAAAAAATTTAGCAATGATCTGTAAATATATATAATTGAACAGATGTAAGATAGATCACTTAAATGAGGAAAAGTCCAGGCAATACAATACAATGGAGATGACCCGGTGGTGTAGCCTTTGCCTTTAAAATATCATATTAAAGCCTTACTTGCTGGAAGCGGATATCGAGGTCAAAGGTCACTGGTTCTCTTGGACTACAAACAGGTGGGACAGTGTACTCCATGTTTTGGGCTGTTGTGCATGGGATGAGCTTCACCGTGTATGTCCCAGAGTAGTCTCGCACCTACACAAATAAAACTATTTAATGACCAAATATGTGATTTATTTGAGATATTGACAGTTAAAAGATGTAAAAAGTCACTTACAGCAAAGTCTGAAGTGAAAGTCCACTGCTGCACGGGCTGGTTGTAGGTGGGCTCGCTCCTCACCAGAGTCAGGTTGAAAGTGAGTCCAGGGTGGTCCACACTCATCACCAGTGACGACACTTTATTAACTGAGGAATAGAAATAGAATAAAAGTTAAAATCTTTTCCCCTTTTCGTGCACAATCTATACTTTTTATGGATGTGTCTTTTCTGGTGGAGGGTGCACTACTGCTTGTCTCCATGGATATGTTATTTGCTTGTAATATTCCACAGTATGGGATTGAACTTGTCTATGCTTTTAGAGTTCATCCAGTTTTAGGTGATTTATTGCTAAAGAAATACCTTGAAAAAAGTGATTACTATGAGCATTGCCTCTAGTTTCCACAGATCTGACCTGTAACCTGGGCCTGTAGTGTCACCTGCTTGTCTCCATGGAGATAGATGCATTTACTGCCATATTGTGGAGCATTTCAGACAAAGCACAGTTCAAAAACTTACAGAAAAGATTTAAACTGATTTGAAGAACTTTTCTTATTGTCTCTTTCTCACCTGCTCTTTTGATTCTTCCTGCAGAATGAGACTCCACAAACAGCCCCCTGAACCGAGCTTTGGTCCTGAAGTTCACCACCAGACGTCCCTGCTCATTGATGCGCATGCTGCTGGGGTACAGGGCACCTGGGACAAGCATTGACAATGACACTTTATTATGCTTTAGATATGTTACAGCCAAATCACTAGTTCACAAGTTAAAGATCCCCAGTCAGTAAAGTCCAAGTTTAAGATACTGTCACAATGAGAGTCAAGTCCGAGTCCAGTCCTTTGCAACTGAGGAGTGAGAGGGCCGCTCGATTATGGAGAAAGAAATGATTTGAATTCTGTACTAAAGAAGAACAGACTCCTTATCTTTATTAATCCTCTGTGAACCATGTATTAAAAGGCAATGCAGACTGAACTAGTTGCTTTGCTCAAAGTTTATGGAGCATGCAGAACAGTTTAAGAGTTTAATTGTTTTGTAACTATGGGTGCACAAGATTTATAAAGAAGAAAAAAGCAATAGAGTAATAATAAAATTAGTCTAATGTGAGTATCCAAGCATCCAGGTTGAGTCATGGAGCCCTGTTCTAACGTCCAGGCTCGTGTGGTCTCACCCTGGAGCTCGGCCTGTGGGGGGCTGCCGATGCCGTCCTTCCACAAAATGGCCGTGTCGTACACAAACGTGAGACGCAGCTCAGATTGGAGGTCGAAGTGCTGCCAGCCCCCGGTGCCCACAGGGGAGTGGAACACATAGGAGACGTAGAGAGGGACGCGCAGGGTAACGTAGGACTGGACCAAGTTCAGCACCTGCCAGTGAAGCACAACACAAGGGAATGAGTGTTACATTGAACAGGTAAGCACAGTATTAGACCCTTGGTAAAACTGCAAGTGAAACTGGCATTATAGGCATTGTTTTTGGAAGTTTGCAGTGATTGTAGGCTGATGTGATATAACAGGATGTGAAAGCAGAGCAGATCAATGCAGTGCCTCCACAAGGTGCACAACATCCCACACATTCATCAAAGAGCAGCACAAGTCTTTGAGAGTTACTTTTTAATTTTGAAGCATGACTTAAATCTGATTATTATTATAGAAGGCAATTAGTAATCTGAAGTTCTAAGAGTACAAGAATGGCTGTGTATTCCTCATAGTTATTTTGGATGTTGATGATGGTGGTTGTTGACTAAAAACTATGATGTTCGTGATGTCCTTTCTGTGTGTGTTAAAGCATGTGAAACTCTGTACCAAGACACATTTCTCCTATGGGAGGCACAATAAAGGGATTATCATTTCTTAATTTTTAGGACACCATGTACTACCAACCTCCATCCACTAGATGTCTCTGCTCACCCATGACTATAAATGACAAAACCAGTTTGTCCAAAATGCTCCTCTAAAAACACACCGAGCACGGATATTATTTTATTTTTCACTTTGCTTTCAAATTATGATGCATAATTAATACTTACATTCAGATCTAGTACAAAGCAGATAACTATTTCAAAACACAAATCACTACTTGTGTTTGCTGTTCAGCTTTGTAATAGATGGACGGCAAGGATTTTGAGCATAACTTTCTATTTTCACAAACAAAAGGAATAAATAATAGTTAAAGCAACGCTGTGTAACTTTCTGGAAGTGGCACATCACTGCTTGCTTATATGGCAATATAAAGTTAAAACCATATTTCAGAACATTCTCCATGGAGATGGAGACGTTTTATGTCATACTGTGGAATATTGCAGCCTACGGAACAACATTTCCATGGAATCAAGCAGGTGAACGTTCTACTCTAGGCGATTTGAGAGACAGGTTTGTGGACGCATCATTTTCTGCTTTTTTCAGCGCAATAAAAACATCCAAACTGAAAATCTAAATACTTTCATTTTAGTCCACTTTGGTTCACATTGGTTAACATATGTTTCTAAGACATGAACAAGATGACAAGTGTAACTGCAAGTGCAACAGTTTCCGACTGTGACTAAGCCCAAGTAACTGTTTCTCCTGCTCCCTGTCTGTCTGTGAGACCACATACACACGTTATAACTACATGCACACATAATTCAGCAGTCTTTCCAGCAATGAGCACCGCTGATCAAAGGCCGCGTGCACAAAAGAGCAGCAGGACATGAGCAGGGGAGTAGGTCTCTGGCTGCCATGAAAACACTGCTAACAAATACAATTGCACCAGCCTCCACAGTGATGCAACACATACAGCTGCTGCAGGGTAGTGAGGACCTAATTGACAACCAGTGTCAAATAGTGACACTAATGGTTCGTTGTTACAGAGTGTAATCATTAGGGTGGTGGTACAATATGACAAAACAGCCAATAATGCCATATGTGTCAATTACAGTACACATGTGAATGGAATATACGTTTGGGGATAGTTAGAATACAGAATCCATAGTGAAAAACACCCTGTCTGGGCTAACTGTCAAACACGGAAAACTTTGTCAAAACAACACTGATCACATTGAACCAGGACTACGGAGTAAAGACCCCATTATGTTCGTTAATGAACTAAACCTGAACAAAACCTGGACTAAGATGGGACCAAATCTATATTAGGACTAAAAAACGCAGCATAAAAACACCAAAGACAAAGGCCGGTAAACATGCACATATGCAGTGAATGAGACTGAAACAGGGGTAAACAGGCACGGAGCCGCTCTGTCTGTGAGACCCTTTCCATCAAACCACTGCAAACAGACTGAATGTACACCCACGTATCACAGAGGTGCACAGGGACACAGTTAAAGAGATTCATGAACATGCAAAGTGTGCAGAGATCTCATACATCTATATTATTTCTGGTCATAGCATCTGGTTGAGCAGCTGTCAAATATGGTGCCACATTTATATGAATATCAGAATCTACATTAACCTTTCTGTATTGGAGCTGCAGTAGCTGTCTGTTTCATCTTACCCTGAGCCCGCCCCTGCTCTCTTTTTCTGAGCCTTTGGATAGATAAATGTTGTAATGCGGGAACCGCTGAACTGTGTTTTTAAACTCCATACACCTTCACTAGAATCATTTGATTAATTTCAGCCTTGGAATTGCCAATCTCTACTGGACTAAAGGTAAAAGGAGCTGTCCACTTGAAAACTAGCACTTTGTGATATCACAAGGTGGAACAGAGCATTTTGAGCCTTGGAGATGTAGACACCCCAATATTGCAGAATTACTCAAACATGTGTGAATGAAACAAAAAACAACTCCAGGTCTGTTTTTGATGAGGCAACAACATTCTAACATGGCATAAAGCTCAAGAGTCAACTGAAGGCCAAATGCAGCCCTCAGACCAGTTTTTGTTGGTCTTCAAGCCTCCTCCACAATTGGCCCAAATCATCACAAGCAGAACGTTTTACTACTGACTTATCACATTTATCAATATTGCAATAAATATTGTACCATGTTTTGTCTTAACATCCCTTGCAAATATGTCTTACCCAGCAACCCTGATGATCTGCTTCTGTCAGTCATGCACAAACATAAAACAAACCTCAGTAAACAGCGACCCACAAACATGCTCACTGACCTGTCCATCCGTGCCTATGGTGCCCCCACAGTCCGTGAGCAGCTCGGACATGTGGTAGTAGCTGCTGAACTCCCACAGACAGGCCTCCAGGTTCAGGTTTTTGTAGAAGCGCAGCGTGCTGTTTCCCCGCAGTGCGCTGCTGTACTGGTAGGGGGCAGCGTCTCCCATGCTCTCAGTGCTGCGGGTCAGGGTGCTGATGAAGCCGTGGCCTGTGCTGACTTCATTGTAGTCGAGCAGGTTGGAGCAGCGGTGGTTCCCCACACGAGTCCCGTCTGGAGAGAGGGTCAGCTCAAAGTTCATGAGGGGCCGAGTGGAGATGACCGGAAGCATTCCTGCAGAGACACAAAGAATGTATCTGGATGCAGCAGACTGTGGTGATGTACTAGACAAACTCATGTCTGTACGGTGTTTACAGTTGAAGACAGGAGCTCATGTTGAACATTCTGTTTATTCAGGTCAATTCTATGGGAAAATAAAACCATCAAAATTCAGACGTTTTGACGTGTTTGGGGCGTACTATAATTACTGTGTCTTCAGTAATATATGTAATACTTGTATTGTGCTTTTCATGACGCTCAAAGAGGCTTTGAGGCAGACAAAAACACAACCAATTCACATTCACATCTACACACTAAATAAATCTTTGTTTAGACTAAAGGAGGCAACATGAAACAACAAAACAAAATCCAGCATGTTATAAACAAATATACGTTTTTAGAAACCTTGTGAAGAACGCGCTGCGTGTATTTTTCCATTGATCTGTATCACTGCTATTACTTTGCAGTGAATAACTTGTGATTAGACAAAGGAAGTTTCCTGCTGGCAGACAGTAATTATTAATACAAAGACTGAATATGTTAAGACTACTTTTAAAGAAAATATTGAAGTGCATAAAAGCAGTGTCTGGTATAGCTCATGTGATAGTGAGGAGCAGACCAGGAGACGATCCAGCAGCAGACATTAAAAATCAAGAAGCGAATGTTAAGTAGTGCTGTGCTGGAGGCTTTACAGCAGGCCTCCATATAACACCGGAGCATCTACATTCTGCCCCACTCGTACTGCTCGGGGTCCTCCAGTCCTGAATATTACACACAAACAGAGTCAGGGTTCATTCACTATGTTACACTGAGGAAATACTACCTCTAATTTCAGTCTGCACTTCCACGAAATGTTTTAATGGTATTATTTTACTTTTTGAATTTGTTTTATTGTTGTTTTTCGTTGTTGGCTGATGTGTTTTGTTTTTTTAAAGGGGCCATATTACACTGTTTTCTGATCTATGTTATAATGTTGTTTCCTCGTCACAAACAGACCTGGAGTTGTGTTTTGTTTCATTCACACATGTTTAACACACAAACCCTGCATAAACTCAGAGTTCTTCTCTCAAACAGAAAACAGGACGTGCTCCACTGTGTTTTTAAACTCCACACACCTTCACCTGGAATGAAATAGCCAATCTCTTGTAAACAAAAGGTAAAATGAGCTGTTAACTTGAAATGCACCAATAAATGACATCACAAGGTGGAACAGAGCGTTTTGAGTCTGATAATAGTGTTACTCAAACATGTGTGGATGAAACAAAACACAACTCCAGGTCTGTTTTTGAGGAGCGAACAGCATTATGACATGGCTTAAACCTCAAAAAAATCGTTTTTACATAATCTATAACCTATGACCTAGAGTAAATTAATATTTCAATAAAATTATGTATTGAAGACTTTCTTTAATTACCGTACCCAATTTTACAATTCACCAATATACAGATAGATATAAATACTTTCCACAAACTCCTGAAACTATGGTGGCATGGGCAATCCTCATTAGATTATGTAATACCATTGTGGAAGTAAAAATATCACTTATTATGTCTAGTATTTATGTTTATTTTCAGTATAGAACAGTTTGGTACCTTGTTTTTAGACTATGTGGAACCACCATAGCTTTATACATGGACTGAATATACAATAAATACGACACAAGAATAAAGTGTGGACTCTGCATTACGTGTAGCTGTGTATTTAACGCCACACGACATGGGCTCACCGTCGATGTGCGGCATAGTGACAGTGACTTTGATGAGGTTGGGGTGCTTGGGGTCATCTGCGCCAGTGTAGCGGAGTTTAGCTGAAAACGGTTCGGCTCCCACCGTCCCCATCTTACGAGGTTGACACATACCTTTGAATGACAGAGCAGACAGGCAAAAGGACATCATGTACCAAGCACTGGATCAGAGAAAAGCCACCGATCAAAACCTGTCCAAAAGTGCCAAGTGTAACGCAAAAGTGCAGCAAAGGTTAAGAACACACAATACTTTTTGACATTATTATTTCAGTCATCTCTTCATCAGTACTGGGATGAGAAAAGATCTTTGCTCTTTTCACGGATTTGATCTTAAACTATAAAATATCCAGTTACTAATATTTTACATTTATACACTGCAATACTGATCTAAAACAAAACTGCAGAACTATAGCACGTAACATATTTATATTTATGCAGTTTAAAAAAAAACGTTTATGTGGCATTTTCCAACCCTATTTTTTGAAGTAATTGAAAGTAATTACAGAGCTGTGGGCGGAGGCAGGTGAGAACTAACATTTTCTGAGCACTCAAGCCTCAAATAAAAATGAAAAACAATCTTCAGTAAACTAATGATGAAGAAACAACATGAGACATGGTTAAAAACTCTTAAAAAGCACATTTCACACAGTATGTCCTCTTTAAGGGATTCAGTACAATTTTAAAATGTAGTTGTGTCTTTACTATTTACTCTAAGGTTTTGTGAGTATTTACCTGTGCTCATTTTTACAATTTTCCAAAATAGGACCTATACATAAAGATGTCTTCTTTTGTTCTTCTTTACTGAGTAGTGCACAAGGTGATATTAAATCTCACAGAATGGTAAGTTCACAGCAATACTAGCCCATTTCTTCAGGAGAATTGGATCCAAAATTGCTTTTAGCTGTACAGCCTCACTTTTTCAAAAGACTGAGATTTGGTTGCCTTGAGTAGAAACTTAACAATAATACTTTAACTGAGCAACTTATTTTTGTACTTCATCCTTTACCCACTTCACTTATATAGAAGTAATCATTCAAAAAGAGAGACTGGTTCCAGCTCAGTGGACGTGAGAGGACAGCCTGAAATGTAGGTGTCTATATGATTGGTCATGGCTTTCAAAAAGGATAACAGACAGTCACATTTCCATTAGCAAGGTTTTTATATGCAAGTTTTATATATATATATATATATATATATATATACCGATATATATATATATATATATATATATATATATATATATATCCACGCTCGGGATATATATATATCTATATATATACTATATATATATATATTATATATATATATATATATATATATATATATATATATATATATATATATATATATATATATATATATATATATATATATAAACTGTTTATTTTTGGGGGTTTTTGGGTTTTTTTTTTGTACAATTTTGCATGCTTTTTTATGAACGTGTTCTGCGTCCTGATTGGCTGAGGGACTGTAGACCATTGTCCATCAGTCTCCTCCGTGTCTCCTGTACAGTACAGAATGTGTCAGACAAATCTACATAAATCTTGGATCACAGTGTGACTCTGAAGTGCTGTGTATTTGAAAGTTTTCTCCCCGACAAAACCCACAATGTCGATGAAACGTTCTGCACCGACAAAGGCACCGACGAAGGTTTGAACTTTGAGAGAGTTTAAACAAGAGAGAAATGTGAGAAAATGTTAATGCCTGTGTGAGAAAAGTGTATAAAGTGTGTGGTGAGGGGTTTTACAGACAAGAAACAGAGAGAATAATTGTAAAAAATGGATTTCGCCTGTCACGGGTTATTTTAGACCATAACCCCGCAATAAACGAGGGACCACTGTATTTCTAATTCATATGTATTTATGAAAGGTTTGATCTACTGCCAGAATTTCAAACAACAAACTAACAAACTGTCTAAAATGGTGGTGTTTTGAATCTTAAAGCAATCTACCAACTTTCTCCACAGAGAGCTAACAACGTGAACAGGTACGTACACCACATGTCTATGATTCGTTTGCCTTGAAATTGCATTCAATGAAAGCAGCGCTACACTTTATCCTCATCAAACACGTGGAGACAGTCCAGGCTTACTCAAATCACTCTAACTGAAGATAATATTTTGAATTCAATTCATTTTGACACATTTAGATTATTCTAGTGTATGTTTGAAGTTGCCAGTTCCTGTCATTTTCCTCTAAATCGACGTTACCTTCTTCGTGGCTAATAGTGACGATGGGACTGCTGAGCTCCAGCCCTCATCCCCATTGAGGTTGACGGCCCGGGCCGCACACTGCACCCGAGACCCAGCCTGGAAGTAGATGGAGTCCAGGGAGATCATTTTGGAGGAGGTGAAGAAGGTGTCGAAGTCCACCTCTCTCATGGGACTAGTGACGCCGTCTGTCCCAGTGGGGGCGCTCACGAGCCAGCGGTACCGGGTGAGGGTGTTGTTGATGTGTTCGCTAACGCAGATGGAGCCGGTCTTATCGTAGTCTGAGTATTTAGTGTCACAGGCCTAAAGGGGAACAAACAGGAGGGACAGAGAGACAGGCACAGGGAGAAAGACAGAGTGAGAGAAAGAAAGAAAGAGAGAGGCAGAGGGAGAAAGACAGAGTGAGAGAAAGAAAGAGACAGGCACAGGGAGAAAGACAGAGTGAGAAAGAAAGAAAGAGAGAGGCAGAGGGAGAAAGACAGAGTGAGAGAAAGAAAGAGACAGGCACAGGGAGAAAGACAGAGTGAGAGAAAGAAAAAGAGAGGCAGAGGGAGAAAGACAGAGTGAGAGAAAGAAAGAGGCAGATGGAGAAAGAAAGACAGAGAGTGAGTTAGTGACAGAGAAAGAGAGAAAGAAGAGAGGGAGAGAAAGAGAGTTAGTGAGAGAGAAAAGAGAGAGAGATTTAGTGAATGGTACATGAGAAAAAAGGGATATTTATACATCCGCATAGAAGGACTGCAGTACAATAAATACACATTACACAATAACTATATAGTAATAACTATAATTTAGACAAGGAATAGTGTAAATAAAATGAGTTTTGTTACTTTTCCACACTTTGCACAGATACTGACGGGACACTACCAAACACAAGTTCACACTGTTACTCATTATAATTCAGTTATTGTGTTTGCTGATATCACCATGGTAATTAAACTCGCTTAATACCAGTCCTTTACCTATGGACCCTGAGGACAGTTTTGTTTTTGGAGGACATAGTTTAACCTCTAATGCAGCATTTGAATTTGAAATGATTTCTCTGTGTTATTAGCTGAATAAAATAAAGTGTTCTTTATTATGAACCTGTTGGCTGGGTGCTTTTAAGTGCACCTCTCCACTCGCTGTTTTAACAAGACTACTTCATTTTGTCTCCGCAGGGAACCTCCTACGCAGCTGACCAAAACACCATACACACTCTGCGGAGGGAAGGCGCCGATGCCCACAGCTGTCACCTGAGAGGCGGAGGGCTTAACGCAGCATGGAAACCCATTTAAGTATTGAACCTAGCCTTTAGCCGCTCTCCTGGGTGTTAGCGCATGACAACCGTGCTCTAATAAAGAGTGTTATGTGTCTTTAAGGACGGAGCACCGAGACTGTCTGAAGGACACAGTTTAGAGAGGCAGGTTCACTTGTCTGTTAAAATATATGTGCATCTGACTGAATACAGGCTTAATATGCACAGTCTGCAGAAGGACAAGGAGAAATATAGAGTGGGCCACAGATAATAAGGTGAAATCATGAATTTAGTTTTATATATTTAAAAATACAACTTACACAATAAAGTAGAGGGAGAAATATCTAATCATAATCTGATTTCTGCTGCTGTTAGGCTCTTGAAATGTTGTTGATGTCTGTATTTTCTGCACTATAAGTCGCACTTTTCTCATAGTTTGTCCGGGGGGCGATTTATACTCAGATGCGACTTATACGTGAAATTATTCAAATATATAATTGTACATCTTTGTTATTGTCACACTGACGTCTGTGCGAGTTCGCTCTAGGCTTGTTAGCTTCTTTTTCTGATTTTGTGATGTGCTTAACTGTTAATATCTGACGTTAACAAACCAGACACATGTTCAGTTCTGTCTGTGCTTCATGGAGCTGAATAAATATAAATGTGTTACGTTAGAGTGAGATACTGATATTCAATCTGTTGTTCTCTATGTTATTCTTATTATTATAACTTGACTTTAAAGATAAAATGTCTGTTCTTGGTCTCAGATTTTGTAAAATAAATTTTGACTTATGTATGTTCTTTTCTTCATTATTATGCATTTTTTCACTGGTGCGACTTATACTCCAGAGTGACTTATAGTCCAGAAAATAACATTTCATTACTTCTGACGTTCATAGATTCATGAGGAAAATTATGCAAAATAAAGTGGCAAAGAGAAAATGAAAGCAAAAAGAGAGCTATTTTAAAAAATATTGTACTTTGTCTTACAATACAACAGTTACTCCACTAATTAACCGATGCAGTGAAGTGTTTTTGATTATCCGCTGGGTTTTGTGCATGTACACACACAAAAATGAGATCTCTGTTATTGTGTTTGACATTTTTAACTCTCAATTTTGATTCATTGTTTACATATGAAGTCATTTGCATATTAATGAGGCATACAGTGTTTTGTGTATGCTAAATGCTCTTTCTGAGACCTCCAATTATCTTGTCTTGAGTCTAGCATAAGGAGGAAAATAGCTTTAGACTCCCTGTGGATAAACTACTTGTATAAAAATAATACATTTTAGTGTCATTGCAGCAAAACAACAACTACAGTGACAAATAGCTAGAAAAAGGTTATGTGTTACAGAACAGTTTGAGTGAGTGTTTTGTGTCTAATAATGTCAATTGCCTCTTCAGTAAGGTGACTGTGTGCACCTGCAGAGTTTTATCCCTATATAGAAAATAACAGAAGCCTGGATTTTCTGGATTTGGCAGTGGATGTGTCTCCAGATCACGACTGGATGATATCACAGCTGGTAAGAAAAGACTAGTTGTCAAGGGTGACAGTGTACAACTCCAAGTGTCACAAAAGTTATGCCACAGTCCCCGAGAATCTGTGGCACTGCGGCACTAGACTTCACGAGATATTTTAGTGTATGGACGAAGTTGGTGGGCTGCCAAACTAAAGCCTCCAAAGCAGCAGCAGCAGACAGACCTCCGACCAGGCAATAAAGCGGCAGGTGTGACAGCCACGAGAGGATGTGGAGATTACCAGATGCAAATAGGATCTGAGAGCTTTAGAGCTTTAGAGAGTTTTAGGCAGTTTGACTCAGGCTAGGACTGCACTGTTTGAGAGATTTAACCTGCAAGAACTCTTTACTAAGAACAATAATGGTTTTACATCAATACCATTCGAAATACAGTAACTTTTGTATTTAGTCACACTCATTTATAGGAGCACAATGAAACTTTGAAAGAGGGAAGCCTGCCCCTGGTTTATCTTCCTTCTAAGCCACTCTTGGCAGCAGCAGTAGTGATCGCAGTAACAGCAGTAGTGGCAGTAGTAAGTAGTACTATAAGTAGTAACAGTAGTAGAAGCAAGAGTGCTAGTAGTTTGATGGAGCAGGACTCACAGTAACACAGACAACTGGGTATCCGGCTGGTGGGCGGAGCTTCTCCTGTGTCCTCTCAGCGCCGTCATAGTGAAGCAGCGACACGACATGGGGCAGGGACGGAAACGTGACGTCCGCCATGCTGTTTGTCTCCTCGATGTACACGATGGCTTTGGTCACCTGAGGGAGGGCGGGGCATGTGATTCAATTAAACATCAACATGATAAATGAGACAACAAAAAGATAAAGACCAGGAAATAAGTGAAAATGAATGACCATGCATACTACTAAATATTATGTACATGGACCCAACAAGTTTAAATTAAAACCCATCGAAGTACACGACTCTCAATGAGAACGTAAAATATGGGGAGAAACATTGGTTGTGTGCACATGGGGCTCCAATGACCACATAAGTAGTTTCCATTAAATCACAGAATACAATATTGTGTTGTGAATAGTTCTGCTTTGATTGCAGACGCTAGTACAAACAGTGTCCCTTTTCATTTTGGTAAAGTTTTTCAGTAGAATTTAACCAACCGGCTTCATGGTCTCTTTCGAATTGCCTTTGATTCTGAACATTTTATTGTGTGTGTTTGTTCTCGGTCTCACAGTTTTCCTAAGGTCATCTATTATTTATGTCGAATGTTTTTATCCCCTTTTAGCTGTGGTAAAGTGCTGCTGTTGTCTGGTCTAGGACACTCTTGTAAACCAGATCCCAGCTCTCAGAGGAGCTGACCTCCATAAATATGGGTCGATAAAACCATACAAAACTTTTCCTATTACTTTACAGCGGTGTCGGCGGCAGATACACTTTTCAATGATGAGGAAATAGTTTGCTGATCGGAGTGTTGCAAAGGTGAGCCCCATACAACACTATGCAAGAGAAGCAACTGGGAGACTAAAAATAAAAATCATTTTAATGAATCAATATGATAAATTACAAGTATCAGATTTCTGGTCAATAGCAATGACTCAGTCATTTTATATAAACACAGAAGACTTCAAACATACGAAGGGCAATCAATTCTTGACCCACTGATATTTATGATTCCTTTGGGCTCCATAGAACTTTTCCATTGATTCTCTTATTTGCTCTTTTTCATTACAAACATTTATCAGAGAAATAAATAACGTCATGTGAAAAACGACAACAAACAGGGAGCAAACATACAGGCACATTTTCAGATAAGAAAATATGTAATAAAACAAAAAAAAAGTGGTAGTAGTACACTACCAGCTCATTTCTTATTTTTCTTTAATGAAGTAAGATATATGGAATTATGAAGCAAAGACAAAAAGGTAAATAATTCTTGCTTCACATATCTGATGTCTTCTGTATGTTTCTAAAATGAAGAAAATAGTAAAATAAACTAAATAAATAAATAAATAAAAAACACTGAATGAGCGAGTGTGTTTACGGGTCGTGTGTTTTAAAATGATTAGATAAAACACACACATTTTTTTTTTTTTTTTTTTTTTCCTTCTTTATTTTTTCTACTTTCTACTATTGTATATTCAAATATATGAAGTATTCCAGTATATGGGAGTACATGGAATTATGTAGTAAAGAAAGTCAAATAATTAAATACTTTTCGACAAAGCAAAGCAGATATTTAATGTGTTCCATATGTATCTAAAATTTAGAAAGTCATAAAAATAAATATGTAAATATAAATAAATAAATAAATATATACATACACACACACACACACACGCACGCACGCACGCACACACACACACACACACACACACACACACACACACAGACACACATATATTTGGTTTTCCCTGCAATTTACTTTCCTCACTCACCTTTTTGAACAATGTTATGAGGTAAATTCGGTTTCACATCTTAATCTGCATTGTTACTTGTAATATTTGTATGTGTTTTATAAAAAACAATACTCAGATAAACAGTACATTTTGAATTATGACATAACTTCTGACACTTATATATGTTTGTGTGCTTAGCCTGGCAGTAATTCATGGTACCATTTCATTACTGTATACTGAAATCTGACCTGTGTTTCGGCCACCATGTTGTCATCTGGCTTCAGGTGCAGAGTGAAGGCCTCCCTCATCTCCCTTACCCCGTCAAAGAGCACCTCCACCTCCACCACATGCTCCGTCTCGCCCTGTTTGAACTCCACGTCTGCAAACGCAAGACACACACACAAGCCAAACTGCTTTAAATGTAAATCCAGCCAACACAAGGCCGGCTCGCAAGGCTCATTTGAATTTGTGATAAGTCCGATGACTTTTTGAGTCATCTTTCTCGAATTGAGCAGACTTTGATAAAAATGTAAAACCGCAAAAGTTATCAGAGTCTGCGTTTTATTGGTCCAGTTGAATACACAGTTTGCTAAAAGGCTTCATGGGTTTCTCTTTACAGACTGCCAAAGGTGCAATATCTCCATTATATTCCTTTGCATTAGAAATATGCTCTGGCCCCAGAAAATATCAGATGAGAATTTCAAGGCTCTGTGATTTAAAATTTGCACTGTTTGAACGGTGGATAGGCACATAACATTTGAATATATGCCCATAAATATTCAACCCATGATTAAGCAAAGAAAGGTGCTTAAAGTGGGTGCAAGACTGGTTTTTACCATGCTGACGAAGCATTGGGGAAAGTTGAAATTCAATTAAAATCAGCAAGAGTCTCTGATGGACTACATTGAGAAAATTACCTTTTACCCATTTGGGGATGAAATTGGCAATCAATGTCTTGTTCCAAAAACGTTCTTTCTCTCATCATTAACTTTAAGAATTGAATTAATATAAAACTATATGAAGCACTGAGCTTTACCTCAGAGGCACGTCAAAGCTGCAGGAGAGATTTCTTTGTACGGTAAACAAAGGATCCTGCTGAGCTTCAGACCACAGGTGATGTTCTTTAAAAGTCCAACATTTATTATTTATATGTTTTTAATTATGCATTTATTCTAAGACACCACCTGTCAGCCATAAGCAGTACATAAATGTATCAAAATATTGCTCTAGAAAAGTGGTTCTCAAACAGGGGTACCTATAATCCTGCTTGTATGAACAGAAACTTGTTGGGTATTTTTTTCTTCTTTGGAAATGTGAACTGATGCATTTGTGCATTCTTATTGCATAACTCATGTAATTAAAACTAACCCAAAATTAGACTGCATAATCATCCCTTGGTGTAGAGACCTTGGTTTGTCCTGATTTAGGCGTAATTAAAAAAGGCATTGAATACAGTGAAAAAACATTTTACATAGGTGATTGTGAGTTATAGCTAATGAAAAAATATAAATAGCACCTCATGAAATACATCATGAACTACATAATCAGATGTTACATTAGACCTCCATCTGTGAGTTTATGCTCAGTGGAATGTGAGTGTTTTGAAAAAGTGGCACTTGGTATGAAAACTGCTGCTAAAACAGATTCTTCAATAGTTTAGAGCAAAACTATAAGTATAAAGTGTGGTGACTGATCACACTTTACTTTACACTACAATATACTGTGACGCAGCATGACCGACTCATTTGTAGATTTTCATGCTTAACTGTACACTTCCTCATTTAAATTTGGTTTATTTTGAAATTTGAAAGTAAACCTTTTGGCAGAAATGACAACTAAACGTTGTGGTTGTTGGTGTACACTCCCCTGTCCCATAGTCCGTCCTGTTTTATACAGCTCTGATCTCTACAAAAGCAGTGTTAAAGTCAACCACAGAAGTATGTCATGTCAGCTGTAAAATAAAGGGCTTCACCTTGAGAAATGGGGTGGTAGTCCTCTCCGGAGACCGCCGACCCGTCTTTGGTGTGCACCCGGACCACCGACACTTTAGAGGTGTCTCCCAGGCGCACCACAGGGACCTGCACCGTGGCAACAGACCCCGCCTCCTTGGGCTCGCTCACACTGAACTTGGTCTCAGAGAAGCGGATAATGGGTTCTAAAGGACATAGACACATTAACAGAGGTGATGTGTTTGTAAATAAAACGGCTTCTATCTGTTTTTGTACAATAGTGCCAAAAAAAGACAATTACCAAGGGATTCTGTTAATAGTTACATTGCTAGATTTAGCACCTGCTTTCTACTTTCTGCCTTAGCTACTACCGATTTCTGATATCACCTTTAGGAGAATAAAGCATAATCTGTATGAATTATTCAATAAAATAGAGGGAACATTCATACTGGGCTTTGAACCGTGGTGTGTTCAGGTTCACTCCGGTCCAGTGACGTCATCATAAAGTCCTATTTGTTTAAATATAGAGCTGAGAAAGTAAGCTCAGTGCCATGAAATATCTCTAATATTGTGACATGGATATGAGTCCTGCTGTGAAGCGGGCATCTCCATCAGGTTTTGGATTAAACAACAGTGTGGAGCAGTGAGGGAAACAAGACACACTGCAAAACGTCACTGTCCTCACTCATGATGAGAGAAGCATGGACCATCATTGTTTTCAAGTTTATTCACTTTTCTCTCTAAAGAGGAAAATGGCATCAGGGTTTTCAAGTTTATTCACTTTTCTCTCTAAGAAGTCGTCAGTATACTAAAGTCGAGTGTGTGTGTGTGTGTGTGTGTGTGTGTGCGTGTGCGTGTGCGTGTGCGTGTGTGTGTGTGTGTGTGTGTGTGAGAGTGAGTGAGTGAGAGTGAGTGAGTGAGTGAGTGAGGGGGTGTATGTGTGTGTAAACAGGGACAGTGTGAGAGTGAGAGTGAGTGAGGGAGTGAGTGTGTGTGTGTGTGTGACACACTGCAAAACGTGCGTGTGAGAGAGAGTGTGTGTGTGTGTGTGTGTGTGTGTGTGTGTGTGTGTGTGTGTGTGTGTGTGTGTGTGAGAGTGAGTGAGTTAGTGAGTCACTTGAGTGAGTGAGTGAGGGGGTGTATGTGTGTGAAAAGTGAGAGAGTGAGTGAGTGAGTGAGTCGTGTGTGTGTGTGTGTGTGTGTGCGTGTGTGTGTGTGTGTGCGCGTGTGTGTGAGAGAGAGTGCGTGTGTGTGTGTTGTGTGTGTGTGTGTGTGAGAGAGTGTGTGTGTGTGTGTGTGTGTGTGTGTGTGTGCGTGTGCGCCATGCTTTGGTCCACCTCGTCCAGCCGTGCCAAAGTCTAAAGAGCTCCATACTGGGCACAGATGGTTTTCACTCACACTGCACAAACGCAGCGCTTTAGGGGCTTTTCCTAGTGTGAGTTCACCCAGATAAGATTCCTATGTAAATGACTATAATATTATGAACATACTGTCGGCAGTGTCCTTGATCTTGACCAGAGTCTCGTTCAGATCTCCCACTGACGCCCCAAACTGTGAGTCGCTCTTGGGACTTCCCAGAACCAGGCGCAGCTCCTCCCCCTCCTCATACAGCGAGTCATCCACCAGAGACAGCACGCACGGTTTCTCTGCCTCGCCTGTGAAGACACGTTAACCAAATGACTCCCACCTATACATAACGTTTTACATATGAATATATTATACACTACACTTATACACTTTATCCAAAAGCGTTCTGAGTTATTCTATTGTGTTAAATGCAAACAGCTAATCATCCAGCCACATGCTTTCAAGCTTATAAAAGTGGTGAGGACTGCTTTCAGAAGTTCAAATCATGCATCAAAAAGGAGAAAGAGGATTTAAGTGACTTTGAACATTGCTTGGCTGAGTCTTTTAAAAACTGCTGCTGAACTACAGGGATTTCCACGCTCAACCTTCTCTTGGGTTTACAAAGAATGCACCAAAAATGATTCCTCTACATAAGAATTAGCACTAGTCTCGAGTACGCCTGTCCTGATATCAAGTGCAATGCATTGATTAAGTAAATGTAGACAATAAACAATAAAACTGAAACTAATCTACAGACTTATACAGATTTATACCACAAAAAAACTAGTCTAAATGGACAATACTGTTAAAAAATCATGAGCTGCAATAAATAACAGAATGAAACACTTAAGAAGTTACTTTGCATCTGTAATGAGTCATACAAGTTATTCATTGAACCTTCTACGGCTCAAATCTTATAATGTAGCTAAAAAATAACACTTTCAAGTAGTGCAAACAAAAAGTCCCGATAAATCTTGGCCCACAAAAATGATTGTCATATATTGAACGATAAGTCCAGTAGTAATTATCGTGACAGGCCCAGTCTCAAGACGAGGTGGGTGAGTTTCAGATGACATGGCAAAACATATCAGCCTATATTCCTGACTTAAAACTGTAAATATTGTCAATGTGACATTTTTGGTGTGATATATTGAGATTATGGACTAACTGAATTTTAAGTTTTGTAAATTTATGTGAAAATACAACAATACAATCCAAACACAACAGCCTGATTGTTACTATCATCTGCCTGGATGAAAAGACCTTAATAACAACTTGCTTTAAAACTGCCAGTAACTATCTTTCAATCAGCGCTATGTAACAAAATTCAACTGCTTCATTATAATTTCATTTATATATTCTTCACTTAATCAGCTCCTTCAGAGATCGGGGAGGTTGTTTGCGTACATACAGAGTGACGGCACAGCAGGTAATTTGCTACTTTGTCAAACTCTGGATATGGCAAAAAGGTGACAATTCTCAGTAGAGCTGTTTCTTTAATTAAACCAGTGTCAAATTTCAAGATGGTGGATGAACACAGAAGTGTTTGTGTGAGATTACCTGGGAGGAAGGTGATAATAGATGCATCCGTGTTGGGGAGTTCTTCAAAGTCCGAGCCAACCTGAGCCGAGCCCTGTCTGGTGTAGCACCGGACTGTGGATTTGTGCCGAATGTCTCCGCTTCGGTAAACCATGGCCAAAATGTGACCGTCGCTCTCCTCTCCAGAGTACAGCGCCTCACGGAACTGCACCTTTGGCACTGATGAGGAAATATGAGTTCAACAGTGTTCAACAGACTTTTCTATAACTGGAAAAATGACAGATGGCTGTTCTGAAAGATACATAACACTATATGTATTTAATTTTAATTTTTTGTTGTTGTTGTTTTTAATACTATTATTTGGGAATTTGGGAATCACCAAAATGAATGATTCGATCTGTTTTGGACGCACAAAGACTTTCAGAATGATTCAGAGAGATTGTATGCCTGATGACCCTCTGCAACACTCTTTATTTGTTCATGCCTCTGGTACCAGAACAAAGACATCATCTTCATAAGTCTCATAAAAATGTTAATATAAAAATCCTATAATGCTGCTATAGAAGTACAAAAGGTACAAATTTCAAAAGAAGTACAAAAGTAACAGCACATTCGCTCACAGTCAGACACAGAGTCGTTGATGTACACGGAGGCTTTGGCGGGCTCCCCCAGCACTCCGTTCATAGGCATTCGCAGCACCAGGTCAAAGCTCTCGGGCCCCTCCAGCTCAGGACGGCCCAGGTCGTCCAGGATGGTCACTTTAAAGGTCTGCATGCTAACGCCGGGTGCAAAATCCAGGTTACGACTGATGCCCACATAGTCCACTCCAGCTGCAAGTGGAAACAGTTTAAACAGTTTAGTGCAAACGAAGACTTTTTATATCTTCTTGAATTAGCAGATCCTGTTCACTCTCTGTTACCAAAATGAAACCCTGGCACAGAGTAAAAAGGCATTTTCTGACAGGCTGAAGAAAATATTAGAGTAATTGAACATAAAATGACAATACAGGCCAAGATGTAGAGATTGGAAATAATTAAAGGTCCACTATGTAACTTTTCTGGTGGAGGGTCTGCCACTTGCCTGTCTCCATGAAGATGCTATTGCTTTGCTTGGAATGTTTCACAGTACGGCATTAAACATAGCAGGTGATGTCACCAAGACAGAGAGGTGTGCCAAGAGACAAAAAATGCATTTCAACGTACTTTTGAGCCATAAAAACTTATGCAAGTGAAGGCCTGTCACGATAATTACTATCGACTTATCAATATATGAAAGTGAAACTATATTTTTGGGGGTCAGTATTTATGATGTGTACAGTTTCTTTGCACTGCTGATAAACTGTTATTGGTTATTTTTTGGTTATATGATAAGATTTAAGTCATAAAAAGTTGAATGAAACTTGTATGACTCATCACAGATGCAAACTAACGACTAACTGTTTCATTCTGCTGTTTATTTATTGCAGTTTATGATTTTTTTTTTTACAATATTGTAGATTTAGAATAGATTTTGTGGTTTAAATCTGCTCTTGGGTTAGTGTGTCAGGGGCATACATTTGTTTCAGTAGTTTTGTTTATCGTCCACATTTACTTCAGCGATATATTGACCTTCAGAATATGTCATGACAGGCCGACACAAGCGAGAGGTGGTGGCAAACAGACAGGCAGGTGACGGACCCACCACAAATATTACACAATGCACTTAACATCATCTGAAATAACAGCAGAAGTAAAGTAAAGCAGCTTTAGTGCAGTTTAGAGTTTGGATACACAGCTCACCCTCAGCGGAGACAGGCTCAGATTTGCGGGAGCGGACTGTGACGGTCCCGGTTTTGGACAGGTCTGTTCCAGTCCTCCACACTTTGACCTCCACATGCCCTGCGCTCTCATCCACACGGTACTCCACCTCCCCAAAGTAAAAGACCGGAGCTGCAAAACAAGATTGTATAAAGACAAGTTCATTAAGGTCTGGAGTCTATTCATGGATCTCAGCTTACTGTTATAGGCAACATTTTCAAGACTTTTTTCCCATTCAAAAGATATAATATTTAGTTTTGAATGGCTAATCGCTACCAGTCCTAAAACAGCACCAGATGGTAATAATATATTGTACAAGTTTTATAATAACACACAATTTAAAGTTAGGTAGATAATTGTTAAAGATTTATAACTGATTACATAATATGGGCGGGACACCAATATGACTATAATTTTATGGAAAAAAACACTCATTTTCAGTTATGCAAAGTCAAAACATTTTCTTTCAATATTAAAACACTTTATGGTCAATTCAAATTTTAGGCTGATCTAAAACATAAGAATACAAGAGAAGACATTGCTCTCTTCGACTGTAATGTTATGTACAACACACAAACAGGTCGTCAAAATGAATACAGATCCTATACCATGACACTAAAATGAGTTTCCAAACTAGATACTAATTTGAGCAGGTAAAATATTGAAATGAGTCTGTGTTAAGATGGAATTACATTTGTGATGGAGATGGCAGTAGTAGTACAGAAATGCTCATCTTCAATCTTTTGTTAAAAGAAAGTGTTGCTTTTTCACTGTAAGGGGCCACAGTAGCTCAGTTAGTGGTATTTATCCAAAGTTTGGCGGTTTGAATCCCGTTCTTGACATAAACATCATTGGTTGAGCGGTCAGATCCACTGACCCAAACACTGGCAGTGCGATTCCAGCTCCCGCAGATGAATGCTACCGTTGCGTTCTTCAGCAGTACACTCGCCCACCTCGCCCCCAGTGTCTGCGTACACTGGTGTATGAATGAGCGTGTGAGTCAGTGACTTGATGTACCTTGATGTAAAGTGCTTTGAATGCCTTGAATTGGTATTGAGTATCAAGCTTTTCAACAGAAAACATAAAAATATACAAAAGTAGAGACTTTCCCGTTATATTCAGAAAACAAATATATATGAAAGGATGTTACTGGATGGCATGTACGTAAACAGGCGGTGTCCTTGCTCCTTACTATCTCTCCGAACTGTCAAAGCACTGCCAATCACTTATGTTAGCACTAAACCTCCATTTGACAGACCAACAATCTACCAACAGCCTTCTGGGTACCAAACTCCCGGTCTATGTGTCCTCATGTGCCCCTGAACTTGGACAGCTCTCATTTGTTCGAACAGCCGCCACACACACACAGAGGTCAGCCCCGAGACAGTCCATTAGTCTGAATTAAACCGCAGGGAGGAGGTGACCTTTGACCTCTCTACTGCCCCCTCCTGGCCCCTGTCCCTCCTTCATTGTTATCATTCTTCAGGACAGGAACTGCTCTAAGTAGTTCGGAAAGCAGACCAAAACAAAGCATGGATTTCAACCTATATATCCTATGTGTGTGTGTGTGTGCGTATGTGTGTGTGTGTGCATATGTGTGTGTGCATGTGTGTGTGTGTGTATACATGTGATGCGTGTGTAGCGAGAGAAAGCGGCCCCATAGACGGCTCAAAGGCTTGTTTGAACTGGCATTGTTTCCTGAGGCAGCAAAGAGAAAGCAGGCCAATGTGGATTTGACAACTTCATACTCTCTCTCCACCGAGCCCAAACAACTGACGAAAATAAAAGTGATCCCGCGTCTGTTTTAAGCTCTTTGTATAAAGTGAGGCATATAACACAGAAATAGTGCAATCATTTTAATGATGGCATAAAAGGCCAGATAAGTCAAATATTTTTAGCTATACAATGTTTGAGGCAGTTTGGGACTTATTTTTGAACAAATTATACCTTATTGGTATTTTTTTATTTACTTTACATTTTTTGCAAAAAAAAAAATCCCAAATTGTTGGTAATTGCTTATTTTGGAGTAGGATGAAAAAAAAAAAAAAACAGACATGCAGACACCTGTCGGTACTAAAACTACTATTGAAACTAGATACTAATTTGAGTAGGTATCAACATTGGCAAAAAAATGAAAGCTGAGCCTTTCCTGATTAGCTTTTGAATTGTCTTATCCATATTAGAAGTAGGGAACATGCCATGGCAAAGTAAAATAAACTAATTTCCTTTAAAATTAGTCCTTTATCACTGGCATTGAATATGATCTCGAGTACTGAGCAGTTTCCTTTGTCTCAGCATTTGTTTGATTGTTTCATATTGTGGCGACACTACTTTACACTGAAGGCAGGTGTCATTATCTTTTACCTTGAGAAAACGACCAACAATTAGTTAGTTCCTTAACACAACAAGTGGTTTTTTTGGTTTTTTTTTTTTTTTTTTTTAGAAATAACAGAGTTTTGTGGCTCACTTAAAACATTTCTTTTAAAAACGTGCCATCTCTTGCTCATGCAGGTACCAGATGGTTTCAGTCTTAGTGATGCTTGTGTCATGTGCCAGTTCCAAGTCAGGAACATGCCATATAAAAAAATCTATCAATATGCAAATCACTGCACGCTAGGGAATAGTAAAAATGGGAGAAGCCTGAAGGAAGGACATATCACGAAGTTGTGTTTTGACTTGATTGATTGACACCCAAAGGTGCTGAGTAAATGTGACACATCCAGATCCACCTGTGCCCTCGTCTCCCTCTCTCCCTCTGACCTGCTGCTGTTCTCCTCCTACTCACTTAACTTTAGCCTCATGTTGCACATGTAAAGCAAGACTACGATGGAAATGTGATATTAACACTCGAGCATAACAATTGTGTAGGAGGAAAAACATAGGCACATCTGACCGATCCTGTGGTAGCGCTGTGTGGGCTGCTCCGTATTATTCAGCAGTGATTGTAGAGTGAGTGTAGATGTTTATTATCTTAATGTATGTCTTTAAAAGAAACATGAAAACAGCAAGTACAGTACGTGATGAAAGTGTAGCAGAGTTGAAAGAAGTTTCTAATGTTTCTATTTAGTCAGTATAACACAGTCACAGCAAAAATGCATATGAAGTTAAGTGCCAAGCAAATTACACCTTTCTCTATGAAAATGTGTTTTATGGAAAAGCAAAAATTTTTGTGTCCTCTGCCAAGACACTGGAAAAGTCAAACAATGACTGTGTAATATACGTATAGCCTCAAAGCATGCTTTATTACTGCAATTATTGCTTAAACTACTATGAAGCTCCAGCTTTCCTATCACTGACTAATGGCAATAACAAAACGATTCAAACTGCTTGCTTCCATGAATGCTCACATTAAAGAATCTTTATGTCTCCATTACAGAACCAAAGCCTGTTGGTATTAGAGTATGAAGTAGCAAAAAAATATATGAAAAAAATACATATAATACATATATACATATAAAATACATATAAAAAATTGAAAATTGTATATATTTTATTACCCACGATACTGTTATAAGTACTACAACTTACCACAACAACTACAGCTACTATTCTGCAGCAAGAAGCCACTGCCACCATTAGTAAACTTATTAGCTCGTCTTTTTAAAAATAATTTCTCTAAATCTTAATTAAAACAAGCTTTACAAAAAATAAAAAGCTTAAGAAAAGTGCTTGTTCATTCAAAAGTATCAAGTCACAATCCCCCATCGTCTATGACCCATTATTTTAAAGTCAAACAGTTTCCTGCAGCCCTCCCTGCACGTTAGCACATGTCCTGGATAAATGAGTGCATCCTCTCTACCTCCGGGGGCAGCACATATTCACCACTTAGCTTTAGCACTTAGCTGAGTGTGAGGGCTGTTAAGGTGCGAAGCCAAATCGTGATAATTACTGAACCTGTGTGTTTGTGTGTGGAGCGAGCAGCCATTTGTGTGTCAGTGTGTGGTTAAATACAGTTTACAGAGCATTCTCAGCTGTCCTCCAAACTCGGCTGGAGAAGGATGTGACTAACAAGACCTAAGTGATGCTCCCTTCTGCAGCTTTTATCCCGCGCACGGTAATTTCAGACGGCACATCTTTCTACTCCTGTTATAGGCCAAGGTGCTTATTTAACACGAGTGGAAAAACATTAAACGTCACATGGTACTTAGGCTGAAACACAGAAGGCTGCAGGTTGGAATGTGTAAAGAGGGATGTAAAACACGTGTTTGTTCATGTAGCCATTAAAAAAAAACATGTATGTACACGGTCTGTCAAATAGAAGTGATACAAAAAATACTATTACTACTACTACTCTCTATAGACTCATTTGAACAGGCATCAATGCTGAAAAAAATCAGGACGAAGGTGAAGATAGGATGAAGTTAAACCTTTTCTGAATAGTTTTCAAATGAACAAGTGCCACATGGTTAAACTAAGTAGAAGTACTCTAATGTATTTTGTGTTGAAACATACTTCTATTGTCAAGAAAAGGTTTATTGTCATTGTGTACTTCAGTATAAATGTTAGGTATCTGTACTTACTAAAAGACAAAAGTAAAATCTGTCAACTGGACAAAAAAGTTGTAGGAGTGAAGACTGAAGTTGTGTAGTGCAGTGAGCGTCACACTGGAGAAACGAAACAGTCACTTCATAAAAGAAAAGACCCATACAAACAAGGAAACAACGAGAACTGGCTAGCCAGGAGCCAATAGGTGTACCCACAAGAGTCGAGAGAGCTCCTCCGGCCCCAGTCTGCTGACATCTGCACACTCAGTGACACTCAATAGACCTCAACTACAAACCAAAACTGTAAATAGCTGTTACGTTCAGTTAGAGCCAGACAGATAGAAATGTGTGGGAAGCAATCTGAAGAACTGAATTTTTTTAGGAAAGACAATCCTCCTCCTACAAATTTTGGGCCTTAGACAGATTTTACTTTTTTGCTTTTACTGTGGATCAGACCTGACGACACAGAGCCACTCCGAGAACTCCTGTTTTAAGCACTCTTGGAGCTTTTAATATGCCTTTTTACGTCACTCTAACTAGTATCAGTGTGAAAACGACCTCAGATAATTAGATGTGACTATGGCTTATGTTTACATGCACCTGATCAGCCCAAACATCTCATGTACATGTGTCGGTGCATCTGCAGCTTTTAGTAACAGTAGTATTCAGAGTAAAATGATATTTAAGCAGATTTTTCAATGTTGTTGTCTTTGCTACATTAATTGCTACAAGATAACTCGCATCAGACTTTGCTGTTTGCATATATCAGACAACCCCACATATCAGATATCTTGTGGCAGACTGGTTGTTGTCCAGAGTCCAGTCTTAAGCTCACAGTGGAAGAAGTGGTAGTGATTAATTCCATAGTTTTACATCACAGACTTGTCTGTGTGTATTTTTGATTGGACGTGGACATTTTAAATTATTGAACCAGATAGTACATAGCAAAGTGCCTTTAATTTCTTTGCAAGATTAATGTATTGCAAGATAATGTATTGTAATGAATGCAATGAAGTTATCACAGTTACACATGGTAGTGGAAGTATTTCTGTTGCTAAACACCTATAATTGCATATACATGCATGCATCCATACTAATGAAGTCTTATGCTGTATCACATCGTTTGCATCTATTTTACAGTGAATTATAACATTAACACATACACTATAATGTATGTCAAACTAATGTAAATATTCATATCCAGCTAAGCATATAGGCAGAGTATCATAATAACCACTCCATATCAAAGTCATATAATTCATTATATTCATGTGCTGTAGATTTATGCTGCTTTGGGATTAAACTTTAAATCATAGGCTTTTCACATTAGCATTTCTGCATTTAAGAGGTACAGTATTTGACCATGTGCACTACACTATATACATGGATGAACCGTGTGTCCTGTGTCCTTGGTGGGGGACAAGGAGATGTCAGTCGGGGTGCAACCAAGCAGAGCACAACTCCCAGGCAGACAGCTACTATACAGTGTAATCTGATAAAGTACTAAATCTAGAGCTGACACCCCTGGGCCTTTTTCTGCTAAAGTGAGAGGAGAGGAGGAGGAGATGGAGGAGAGCAGGCGTTGAACTTGACTTTGACCCCGGGGAAGGGAAAACAGGGCCGGAGAGGACTAACAGTCACTCCTGGACTCTTCAAGTGCACTTCACTTTGATGTCAAATTTAAAGTCCATCTATGAGTTTGGGTAAACAGTTTGTGGTTACTTTTATTGGCCATTTTCCTGTGAAAGTCAGGGCCAAAAGAGGACTGCTCTTTGTGACTGAGTGTGTGTATCCTCCTAGTGGCTGAATACAATATTTCATGATGTTTTCAACCGATTCAATTTTGGTTAGGTACAAAATGCCAAGACCAATACAAGATGATAGGAAAGATAGTCTTTAATTATTTTTTTTAAAGATTAGCCACGATAAAAACTATTTACTTAAAGTATTTAGTAACATTGATTAGGTAGTAGCGAGTTGATAAGGTAACAGATATGATTTTAAGTGGAGGAGATGGGTTCCAATTTTGAACTGAAGTTTTATAATGGATGATCCACGAACTCCTTCTCTCACTCTGATGTAGAACAGTGGCAGAAACAAATGTTGTTTCCACATAGTTCTCAACAACATCTTTGGATACAGTTGTCCCCAGGCCAAGATACTTTTTCTCTGCACTAGTGGGACATATGTGGTTAATTTTCGGTACCACAATGAGATTTGAGCTGTAGAAGGTCATATTATCAACATCTACGACTCATTCTAGACACAAACTACCTAAGTGTTTCATTTTGTTATTTATTTACTGAAGTTATTTTTTTTTTTACAGTTTTGCACATTTCGAATATGCTTTTGGGGATAATTCTGCTTTATGGTTTGGTTTCAGTATTATCATTTATCATCTACATTTACTTGAGCAATATACTGCACTTCAGAATCTGTTATTGTGACAGGCCGATCTGTCCCTGTCTCTTTCTTCCGTATAGTTCCAATGCCTTTTAAAATGTACAGGCAATATAGTTCAGTATTGTTTTCTTAGTTTGTCAAATAGCTCCAGTTACCATAATCTGTATGAAGTAAACTGCATTTACCTAAAACTGAAGCTTAAAAAACACAGGTACAGGTACATGCCCTTTAACAACTCTATTTTAACAAATAAGGCTATAGTGTAGTGGTATATTTTGTTTTTTTATATATTTGAAGGATAAGACAAATGAATAACGCTTTCAGGTGCACGCACATGCTCACATGAACACTGAAGTTACCTAGTTTTATATATATCACTTGTCACATGGTCACATATTGGTTGTATTGATTGAACACTTCCTTTATATTGAATTCACATATTATTTGAATCCTTTTGATGAAGTCACATATTGATTTGAACACTGTTTTAATGCTTAAACACTGAAATCATTATAATAGTGCCTTTAAAGGGAACATTGTGTTCTGAATAACGGGGCAGTTATGAGGAGCCGGAGATGATTCAAGGCCGAACAACAGACCGGTGCAGTTGGAGATGTCGGAGAGAAGACAAAGAGGTTTCAAAGGAGGCACCTGCTCAACACATTAATTACATATTCATGAGTGTCGTTTTTTAACTCTGGGTCAAGGGACAGGCGGCAGTCAGAGCGCCGACTTAAGTCCTGAGTACATAGGCTGTTCGGGACAACGGTCTGACCCAGAGCTCTGTATTAGATTCTACTGTTAGGGGAATAAACTTCTGGATAAATTTAACTTTTTGTCATCTTTCGATAGAACCCGCACGCCAACATATTGAACACTTGTTATTAAAGTGAAGAAAGTGAAGATAAACCGCCCAGTGCACTTGAACCTGTGCCTGTTTCTTACTGGACTGGACAAAGTCATTTGAGTCATTTTAGCACTATTTTTTCCCAATAGAAGAATAGGACAATTCCTTGCTGTTCCAAAAGGCTGGACTTGAGTCTTGCCTTGGGGTTGAGAGCCTATAGTCCCACTTGGACATTTCCAACGCACTTAACTTTGATGTTTGATTTGCGCTCCATCTTTGCGTTTGGCTTCACAGTTGTAAACAGTTTGTGGATACTGTTTTGAAGACCATTTATCAAGAGTGAGTCAGGGTCGAGAGCAGACTGCAGTGTGGCTGTCTGCTGCAGGTATTAGAGCTGTTTCCGACTCTATCCTCCGGGAGGCTAAAAATGACACATCATCTCTCTAGAGTTTCACAAACACATTTCCATCCCTTTGAACTGCGCACCACGACTCAAGTCTGACAATTTGCTAACTATTTGATAGCGTGTCATGTGGCTCGTTAACTAGTCCCACAATGACTCAATATGCTGTTCCTATTTGATGTGGCACTATTGTTTTGTAACCCTGAGTGACTCCTCCTTAGTAAGTCTTCATTGGCTGTGTCTGCATGTCCGCACTATTCCCTACTTGGGGCACTATTTAGGGCTCACGCCAATTTCAGTGGTGTCCAAATGTCCTGTTGGTGAAAAAGTAGTGCACTAAAAATGTCCCACAATGCACCTTGAAAAGTATTGGGCATCTGTTGTCAGAAGACCAGTCAATATACACCACAATGCATTGCAAGATAGACTGATGAACACGGTTGAATGAAAGTAGAAAGAAGCACTGGTTTATCTCACTGTTGATGCCTGATTGTGAATAAAACACTCTTAAACCGTTGCTCTGTAAAGTCGCTAGTTTTAACTGCTTACATTAGCTTGAACTGTTAAAAGAGCGAGAATTTCCACATCATAGACACAAATTTGAACATCTAGTCTTTTTACATGAGATGAGACTTGACAAAAAACTTGTACGGTTATTGGTCAATAAGTACTTGTGTGAAAGTTCAATCTGATCCTTATTTATGACAGAAATCAAGTTTTATCAGAGTATAGCGGACTTTTTTTTCACCCAGATGCCAGAGTCACATGACCTGGGACTAGAGAGCCGCATGCCCGAGTCGTTGTGTGAGAGTCCAATAAAGAGTGCGGGCTGTGGAGTGAATGGGGGGTCAGGGGCTAGGATGGATATTCAGACGCAGCCGTTCTATTATTTGTCGCACTGTCATGTGTCAAAACTCTATCTTTTCTAATGGGGGTGACAATGAGACAGAAGATAAAGACAAGGGGGGATTTGACTGGACTGGTGAGGGGTTTCCTGTTTCTTTGACATACACATTTAGCTTGCAGACAGATTGCCTATGCCAGAAAATTCAATTCCATTTTGAAAGAGGGAAATCGATCACACTCAAGTAATGTCTTCGCACGATGAAGGCGATCATTAACTTTCAGGGCTAATGTAAATCATCTGTCAATTGATGGTCACAAAACAGCTCTCAAAGATGAGCCAAAGTTAATAGCAACTTTGTATAAATGAGATTGAACAGTTCTCCTGACCTCTGCGATCACACACTGCTTACAGACTGTGTCTCACTTTCTTCATATTAGCATCAACGATGTTTAGGCGTTAGTCGGCAGAGAGAAACAGAATAGTTATACGTATGAAATAGTAAACAGATGGTGTCGTTTATAAAGCCCTTTTCTACCTTCAAAGCACTCAAAGCAATTTATATCAAGGAACCACGCACCATAGACAAGTGTATGCAGGCACTGGGGGTGGGGGGTGAAATGTCTTGCCCAAGGACACAACACTTGGTTTGTGTGGATGCTGGAATAACACTGTCGACATGTGGCCAGTGGATCTGACCGCTTTACCAACGATGGTTATGCATGGAGCAAGACTCAAACCTCCAACCTTCAAATCAGCAGATGAGCACCCTACAAACTTAGCTACTGCCGCCGCGAGAGTCCAACAAAAGTAGATTATAAATAATGTTTGATGGACAACTTGAGAGTCAAGTTCTATGTTTTCATGCGCACTAAAAACTGTGCAATCATCTAATTTCAGGAGTTATCAGATTATATGTAAAACAGCTACATCACTCTGTGTGTAATCTCATTTCGTTTTCACTGTTCATACTTGCAGATTGTGCAGGTTTTGATGAGGAACATGTGAGAAAAGAGGATGCGATTTGTATTGTGAGTGGCAAGAAAGGAAGGATTAGAAACAAGTACACCACGGTGACAAATCAATAGTTTGGAGATAAGGTCAGAAAGGCTAGAATTAGGTAGTATACACAGGGGGTGTGCAATCAATAGGATGAGTTGGGTTCTCATAGTTTAAACTTGAGATGCAGAGCAGGTTAGAGTGACACAGTTGGTCTTAAACACGATAATGCAGACAGGCCTGTTGTTTTGTGCTTTACACCATCTGTAAATATTGAATCAATAAACATGGCAACATTAACACACCTCATCAGCAGATATGAAGATTTTATAACTATGAAGGTAAAAAGTGGTGTTATTCAATCACAAAGGAGGGACTATTATCAGATTAAAAAAAAGATTAAAGCCACAAGATAATTTAGTGGACAGAATAATAATCTGCTTCAACATGGGGGTTTTCTATTTGAATTCTAAAATAACATGAACACAACCTGTTCATTTCAGCTTCCTGTATTTGAGGACTTTCGACCATTCAACAGATAAGAAAGACTATTGTTAATTGCTGTGGTAACGGTGCTAGATTTTTATCACTCTGAAACCCATGAAAAATATTGCAGCATGCAGGAGACTTAGTCAAAGACCAAAGAGGGGTTTTACAGCAACAGTAAGAGAAGAGATTAACGTTTCTTGTTTCTTTTAACCAGGTTTTAATACTTGTGGCTCTGTCTTATTGCTTCTTTGCTTTAAGCTTTGCATTGTGACTGCAGCACTTTGGCCAGCTGTAAAGAGTGTTATAAATAAAGTTGGTACGTAAGCTGGGATGAAAAAGAGGTCTAGGGGAAGCTTAATGGCAATACTGAACTTAGCCAGTGTGATAGGAAAATTCAGATGATTCAGAGTTGACGCAGACAATTCACAGAGGGACCACCTGAAAGGACAGCACGACTTTTGCAGCAGAAACCCTATAAGCAGAACGGACATTTAATTTCGCCTCTACACTAAATCAATTGGGTATAGTGAGTTCTCCCTCTCCCTGCGGCCGCCATGTCCCCATCTGATATCTCTACATATTCCTTTAATCAAGTTTGTGATCTTGTCCATATGTGATTTAGACTGGGAGCATAAAACACTACATTTCCCACTGGGCCTTACGTATGATATTCTGTATAATTAGACAAAGTAAAAGTGTTTCGAGGGGGGCTTGGTGTCACGCTGTTTCAACTCTCATCTCTATCACTCAACGCGCGGTAAGCAAGACTCATTAAGACAACTCCAGGGATGGAACTGGAATCAAGGCTCGCTTTAAATACTCTCCGCAGCATTAGAGCCAAGGATTAAGAATAAATGTGCTATAAATGCCAATCAACGCTCAACAAATGACCTGGTTTTTTCATGAGGCATCATTAGCAGACTCTTACACGGGTTGGACACACACATGAAGCAAGTAGGTTATATGTTGGCTGATCTTAGCTGGGCTATACAGGCAATTAAGGCATGAGAAGGAGAGAGATTTTGTTAAGGATGAAATTAATTATGTAGTGGGGTGGATCTGAAATATTTCTGGGATCAATACATTCACAGTATCCATGGTGAAAAACTGGGGCTGATGTCATAACAAACAGTGATTCAAAACATGGGCCTGTCATGATCTTTACTGTGTGGATTTCTTTGCACTACTGGGAACTCTTTGGTAATTTTTTGGCAATATGATAACATTTAAACTCAAAAAGGTTGAATAAATCACTTCTGTGACTCATTATAGACACAAACTAACTATTTAAGTGTTGCATTCTGCTTTTTATTCATTGCAGAGTGTGTGTTTTTAACAAAACTGTAGATTTAGAGGGAGGTTGGATGTAATCCTGATTTATGGTTATTTCGTCACTGGAATAAATTTGTTTATCATCTATATATCGTCTAAAATATGTTATCGAGGCAGACCTTTCAAAACAAGACATTATACAACATATATACATGGAAGTGCACCAATAACAGCAGACTGAGACATTAATAGATGGCTGTGAATTTACCCCAAAACTTGAAGTTTCATCATCAGCGTGGCTAAGTCTAAATAAGCACATTAAAAACCTACATATTACATCTTCTATATTTGAAATGTCAAAAGGATTCTAAAATAAAACATCACTGCCGACAGTTCCTTCATCCATCAGTTATTAATGTCATTAAGATTAGCTAAATGTCAATAGATAACATGAAAACAGATCATATATTCTGAGACTTACTTTGGCACAAGAATAAGCACTAAATACAACACAACATATGGAGTGTGTTGAACAAAAAGGTTTGACTTGACCTACTGGACTGTAGTCCTTTAGTCATTTTAGTTAATTAGTCCTTCGGATTATAAGGATTTATATACACAACAGCAGAAGGGAGAACACATGGAGTGAGTTAGACTGAGGTTTGAGACCTATGGGACAGTTTAATCTGCTTTTTTACTTGAGAAGATGTTGTTAATTGCTGTTTTTTGTGTGAGATCTTAATAATTAAAGGGCCCATATTACTCTATTTTCCGGTCAATGCTATAATGTTGTTTTTAAACTCCACACACCTTCACTAGAGTCATCTGGATTATTTCAGCCCTGGAACTGCCAAACTCTACTGAAGTAAAGGTAAAAGGAGCTATTAACTTGAAAACTACTACTTTGTGACATCACAAGGTGGAACAGAGCATTTTGAGCTTTGGAGATGTTACAGACTAATAATAAAGTGTGACTCAAACATGAGGTGATAATAACATTATAACATGCCTTAAAGCTCATAGGAATCCATTTTGTCTAATATAAAACCTTTAAGGCCATTTCTGGTTTTTATCCCTGCCCAAGATTGTTTTTAGTCGACTACACAGCCCTACTGACCTGTAACTCATTTTTGTATTTTGAAACGCCCTTACCGTCATCTGCGTCCTCCACAATGGTGACTTTGGTGGTGGAGTAGTGGGTGCCCAGTCTGCCCCCTACAGGCAGGGACAGGGTGACGTTGAAGCTCTCCTCTTGTTCGTATAGAGAGTCGTCGATAATCACCACGCGGCAGTGCTTCTCTCTCTGGCCCCTATCGAAGCGCACCATGCTGCCGTGCTCCTCAGGCCGGGAGATGTAGTCTGAGTAGGACAGCACTGTGGTCGGGACAGTCCCAGTGGCAGAACCTAAGGAAAAGAAAAAAAATTCAGAAAGAACGTTTTAGGAAGTTCAGAATAGGCACTGTGACTGTCTGTACATTTGTACACCTTTACTTAACCAGGGAAATAAGTCTATTGTACACGTTTTAGTGGTAGAGGAAACTTACACAGACACAGGGAGAACAAGCAAAACAGTTTGGAGTAGGGTTCATTCTTTGGAAGAATAATTTGGACAATTTTGTGTGTTAAATGGTACCAGCGAAGGATTAGGCTTATTTACAACATGCCTTTGCCTTTGTTTATTAGTTTTTCATTGGAATTGAATGAAAATTAATCAATATGAATAAAAATAATGAAAAATCTCAAACACATTCCTGACAGACAACACTCTAACTCAAATAAACTACATAAAAATACTAGTCAGTTCATTTTCAACATAAAAACTCAAATAGGACAGTGGATGATACGGTAAACTTTTATTTAATACATCCAAATTCAAGTCACCGAGCACCATTATGTCTTTTTGTGACCTTTAAGAGTGAAGTGACTTTCAGGTGGAGCTGTATTTCATTTAATGTCAGAACATGGTGTGAAGTCACATCCCCTACTGCGCCTCGGAAAACATTAACCTGCGCTGTCCTCTGTTGTCGTTTAACCTTAATCAAAGGAGAGCCTTCATTTGGCTAATCCCGGCTCTATAAAATATGATTTAGTCAAAATGTGAGACAGGACATGACCACTGAACACAAAATGGGTGATTTTGCTAAACTACTGGGAGGTATATGGAATAGGGCTGCATGATATTGGAAAAGATTGCAGTATATTGGAATATTTCACTTTTTGACACAATAACTTTTATATGTCCAATTGTGCATGCTTTATTTTACAAGTCAAATAATATAATAATTTTTAAAAATGTTAAAAAAAAAAACTTCGACAAAATGGACCAATGCTACATCAAGGCGGTTGCAGTACTTATCAGACTTATAATGTCAATATATCAAATACTGTATCAGCCAACATTTTGAGCCAACTATAATCCAACCTTTGCAATATATTCTGCAGCTCTAATACAGAGGTTTTAGTGAGGCAATTTTGGAAGAAAAGAAATTACAACTTGTTCTTGTGACAATAATCTTCACTGTTCTGGATGTTCTTGGCAAAAGAAGAGACAGAAATAGAAAAGTCCTGATACGACATGGCGCATTTGTAAACAATGGATTGCACCTGGGGATTTAAAGAGCATCATTCGTGCGAAAAAAAAATATATGAATGTGTTCGACCAATTTGAATAACAATTTCACAAGCTTTGACTGGCAGCCAAAAAATGTGAGGGATAGCTCCACGCCAAGAGATATTACAAAAACATGTGCGCAAACTGAATTATTCAACTAGACCCTACAATGTTTTCAGACGCACTTTGGAGAGAGAAAAGACTCAGACTAACGCCTTAACTTTTTTTGTTTTTAAAGCCAGTTTTGATTCAATGTAAAGATGTAAAGAAGCACTTATTTGTAAAACATCATTTTAAAACGGCTTTAGACGACAGTGTAAGAGTATATAGTGAAGCTTAGTGGGTGCGATGAGGTGGGAAAGACTACTCCGTACCCTGCTGTGTGTAGCAGACCACCATAAGCTCCTGGCTGACGTCTCCGCTGCGGTGAACCGGGATGAAAAGCTCTCCAACATCCTCCTCCACTGCGTGGCTCTGCTCTGGGAAGAACACTGTGGACTCTGCCAATGGATGAGAGACAGAGAAATCAGCATATGGAAAACAGCAAAACTACACTCAAAGTACCACATTAAGACTACTGAGGCCAGTTTTGTTCTGACGTGACAGTTATGTTTTTAAAGGTGGTAAATGGTCACATTTTTATATAGCACTTTTCCACCTTCAAGACTTTACATCAAGAAAACACTCACACATTCACACATGTACACTCATACACCAGAGTACGCAGACACCGGGGGCGAGGTGGGTTAAGTGTCTTGCTCAATGACAGTATTCATCTGCAGGAGCTAGAATCACAGCGTCAACTTGTGCGTCAGTGGATCTGACCACTCAACCAACGATGTTTGCATGGAGAGCGGGATTTGAACCACCAACTTTCGGATCAGTGGACAAACATTCTACAACTGAGCTCCCGTCGCCCCTGATGTAACTTAATGTAACTTTTCTAATGGAGGATTCGTCTCCAGGGAGGTGTTACTGATTAGACTAGAATGTTTCACAGTATGTAATCTCCATGGAAACAGCAGGTGACGTCACTAGGGTTTTTACAGGCCACAGTTGCAGTAGTTTGGTGTATAATCCAAAACAAGAAATAACTTTAAGTACTTAAGTATATTGATTCTATATCTGGGCAAAACTTATAACAGCACAATGGATAAATGGGGACTATGCATGAGTGTCACAAACTGTTGTTCGAGCTGGACTTCAGTACTACTAAGACAATGACACTAAAACAATTTAACAGTCAATAAAATGTTTAGTTCTGATATGGACCAAGACCAGTCTCCAATATGACTTTTGCTTTAGTATTGATTAGTATCTGGAGGTTGATTTTTCACAACAACTATGCATAAAATTGAGCCGTCCAAAGTGTCTGGTGGGACTGTACGTGTTGTAGCCAAAACGATAATTCAACAGAAAGATCCCAAGACCTATTGAAGTTGCAGTCCTGTGGTTGGCTCATTTATATTCAAAAATAACTCCATCACATTTTTTATTATTTCTTTTTTATGCAGGTTTGACGCAACGTCTTCAAAGAGAGACCCCTCCGGAAGTGTTTTCAGTTGGCCCTGCATGTCGCGCTGTTTCAATTACATATGCAGGTCTCTCCACTACCACAGCCCACAGAGCAGACCGGCTGGGAGCCTCAGTGCATCACAAACTAGGTCCGGCCCCGCGTACCCCGATCTCATTTTCGATGGTGCCTCCTCTCCCTTTTCACCGCAGCAAGAGAAAGATGTGATTGAGAGAGAGACTCGGGCCAGTGAAGGCATCATCTATCAACAAGAAGAACTTAGGGGTATTAGAGAAACAATAAATGTTGGGAGCTGTTTTTCCAATGACGCACCGGGACCAATAAAAACTCTAACAGGCTACATTCAAATTCAGATCGCCCCAGAACATTCAATTCCTCTTCTTCTCCACAGAGTTCCACAAGTGATGTATACAGTCAAAGCTGAGTACACACTTTAAAAGTAGTGCCCTTTTCCACTTGTTTTACACTAGCACAAACTTTAACATTTATTATTTTTTTTTTTTTTAAGGGCCCATATTACGCTGTTTTCTGATTTATCTTATAATGTTGTTTCCTCATCAAAACATACCCAGAGTTGTGTTTTGTTTCATTCACACATGTTTAACACACAAACCCTGCAGATTTAGGCTGAGTTCTCAAACTGAAAACACTCTGTTCCACCTTGTGATGTCATGTGGTAATACAGGAAGTGCTCCACTGTGTTTTTAAACTCCATACACCTTCACTAGAATCATCTGGATCATTTCAGCCCTGAAATCTCTAGAAGGTAAAGGGTAGCGATTAACTTGAAAACTACCTCTTCATGACATCACAAGGTGGAACTGAGCGTTTTGAGCTTTGGAGATGTTACAGACTAATAATAATGCGCTTTATCAAAGGCTCTCAAAGCGCTACACTGAAGTCATTATTCATTCACTTCACACTTGGTGATGGTAAGCTACTATTGTAGCCACAGCTGCCCTGGGGTAGACTGACGGAAGCGAGGCTCTCTTTTTAAGGAGGTAAAGAGATTACAACATGGCTTAAAGTTCACAAAAGTCCATTTGTGTAATATAGGACCTTTAAATCATTTTCTGATTAAAACTAATTTATCTTCTAATTTACTGACTAAATGTTCAAAGAGTACAGTAGTTTTCCAGACTAGATGTCACTCTGGAGTATAAGTCGCACCAATGAAAAATGCATAATAATGAAGAAAAAAACATATAAGTTGCACTGGACTATAAGTGACATTTTTGGGTGAAATGTATTTTACAAAATCCGAGACCGAGAACATTTGATCTTTAAAGGCAAGTTATAATAATAAAAATAAAATACGAGAGACAGAAGAGACATGAGAGAGACGAGAGAGACATGAGAGAGACGAGAGAGACATGAGAGAGACGAGAGAGACATGAGGGACACGAGAGACATGAGGGAGACACGAGAGACATGAGAGACGCGAGAGTCATGAGAGACACGAGAGAGAAGAGAGAGACATGAGGGACACGAGAGACACGAGAGACACGAGAGACACAAGAGACACGAGAGACACAAGAGACGCGAGAGACGCGAGAGTCATGAGAGAGACACGAGAGACATGAGAGAGATGCGAGAGACACAAGAGAGACGCGAGAGACATGAGGGACACGAGAGACACAAGAGACGAGAGAAATGCGAGAGACACGAGAGACATGAGAGACGCGAGAGTCATGAGAGAGACACGAGAGAGAAGAGAGAGACATGAGGGACACGAGAGACACGAGAGACACGAGAGACGCGAGAGTCATGAGAGAGACACGAGAGACACGAGAGACATGAGAGAGATGCGAGAGACACAAGAGAGACGCGAGAGACATGAGGGACACGAGAGACACAAGAGACGAGAGAAATGCGAGAGACACGAGAGACATGAGAGACACGAGAGACATGAGAGAGACGAGAGAGACATAAGGGACACAAGAGAGAAGAGAGAGACATGAGGGACACGAGAGATGTGAGAGACATGAGAGAGAAGAGAGAGACATGAGGGACACGAGAGACACGAGAGACATGAGAGAGAAGAGAGAGACATGAGGGACACGAGAGACACAAGAGACGCGAGAGACGCGAGAGTCATGAGAGAGACATGAGAGACTGTCATGATCCACGCTTCCTGCTCCTGTTTTGCCTCCTGTGTCTCCTCTCCCCCTCCCTCACCTGCCTGACTCCAGAGCTGGGTGGAGCCCTGGCTCCTCCCACACGCACCTGCAGCCCATCAGGGCAATCAACACAGCTGCAGGAGCTTAAAAGGAGCCAGGACCCAGCTCTCCTTGCCAGGTCGTCTGCTGATTTTCACCGTGTGTCTGCGTGCTGCTCACATCTCTGTCCTCGTGTCTCTGCTGTGCTTCCTGCCCGTGTCCTGCCCATGTCCTGCCTGTGTCCTGCGACCCTGTCTCCCGGTACCGGCTCTTGTCTCGTCGTTCCCTGCACCTCTGGACCCTGACCGGCACCCCTGCACCCAGCTCCTCGTATGTTCTCCCGTCACCTGTTGTGTCTTGTTCTGTCAATAAACACCCTTAAACTAGCCCCGAGTCCCGCATCTTTGGTCCGCCTCACACCCCACTTTACGACAGAGACGAGAGAGACACAAGAGACGCGAGAAACGCGAGAGACATGAGAGACATGAGAGAGACGCGAGAGACGCAAAAGAGACGCGAGAGACATGAGGGACACGAGAGACATGAGAGACGCAAGAAACACAAGAGAGAAGAGAGAGACATGAGGGACACAAGAGATGCGAGAGAGACACAGAGAGAGAGCGAGAGACACGAGAGACACAGAGAGACACAAGAGAGAGAGAGAGAGACATGAGAGAGACACGAGAGACATGAGAGAGACACACGAGAGACATGAGAGACATGAGAGAAACACAGAGACATGAGAGAGAGACAGAGAGAGACGCGAGAGACATGAGAGGCAAGAGAGAGAAGAGAGAGACACAAGACGCGAGAGACTGAGAGAGAGACATGAGAGAGACACGAGAGACACGAGAGAGACATGAGAGACGCGAGAAACACAAGAGAGAAGAGAGAGACATGAGGGACACGAGAGACACAAGAGACGCGAGAGACATGCGAGAGACATGAGAGAGACACGAGAGACATGAGAGAGACACGAGAGACATGAGAGAGACACGAGAGACGAGAGAGAGAGAGACACGAGAGACATGACAGAGACATGAGAGAGAGAGACATGAGAGACGCAAGAGAACAAGAGACGCGAGAAGAGAGAGACAGAGAGAGACATGAGGGACACGAGAGACATGAGGGACACGAGAGACGACGCGAGAGACACGAGAGACATGAGAGAGACACGAGAGACATGAGAGAGACACGAGAGACATGAGAGAAGAGAGAAACACAAGAGAGAGAGAGAGAGAGAGGGACATGAGAGAGACACAAGACGAGAGACGAGAGACAGAGAGAGACGAGAGATGAGAGAGAGAGACAGAGAGAGAGAGAGACACGAGAGACATGAGAGAGACACGAGAGACATGAGAGAGACACGAGAGACATGAGAGAGACACGAGAGACACGAGAGACATGAGAGACGTGAGAAACACAAGAGAGAAGAGAGAGACATGAGGGACACGAGAGACACGAGACACGAGAGACATGAGAGAGACACGAGAGACATGAGAGAGACACGAGAGACATGAGAGACGCGAGAAACACAAGAGAGAAGAGAGAGACATGAGGGACACGAGAGACACGAGAGACACGAGAGACACGAGGGACACAGCAGACAGGAGAGTTCTTTTCACTGATGTTCACTGTGGTCTTACTTCTTCACACAGAGAACAAACACATATAACATGAGCTCAGTCTCATGTCACATAAACACAAAACTGCACAAAACATACAAACCACCAACAAACTGGTGAAGCCAAAACTTTAGATTTTACTTTTCAGTTGTTTCTTAAATAGTCAGACTTCGCATTAGCGTAAAAGCCTAAACCCGAAAACAGGAAGTAGTTTTCACGACCTTAAACTGGACTTATGATAAACTAAACATTTACAATATTGTTCCAAATGAAAAAGTATCACCTTTATGGTCTTATAAATGAAGGGAAATAAAGGGGATAAAGGGAAGTTAAATATGAAATGTATAAAAGAAAATGAGTCAAGTCATTTTTCTTAGAGGTATTACAAACACATCGCCATCTAGTGGTCAAACAAGTGAACTGTAACATGTATAATCAACTGTTACATAACACATACGTAAACACGTACAACAAAAACAAGCTAAATCCACTGAATTCTTCATCCTGTTGCTTCTGAACAACTCGTCAAGCTCCGGAAGTAGATGAAGCACCTCTCTGGAAGTAGACGTCTGCCACACTAGTAAACCAGCCTAGAGCGCCCCGCCCAGTTGTCTGTGTGACAATATCGAAGATGTGAAATTATATATTTTAATAATTTCACACATAAGTCTCATCTGAGTATAAGTCACACCCTCAGACAAACTATAAAAAAGTGTGATTTATAGTCCAGAAAATACAATAATATTTTTGCTGCTTTAATGATTATTACATAGACGGGAGGTTAAGTGGTGAACTAGCCAAGGGGACAAGCAATAAAATCCCCGTTTTCAGCCTTTTACATTTTATGAACACAGTTAAAGTGCCTTTTATGTAGCTCTTATTGCTGAGGAGGGTCAGCCATCTGCTTGTTTCCACTGAAAAGGTTTTGATTTCCCTGGAACATTTCACACTATGACATGAGACTTGCTTATCTATAGACCAAATTACAGGTCAGATCTGTGGAGAGTCCACACAATGTCAGTGCATGTTTTTTCAAGGTAATGTCAGGATGTGGAGCTTCTAGGCAAAGCAATAATATCTCCATGGAAACACATTGGAGACCCCCACCAGAAAAGTTCCATAATGCTCCTTTAAAGTATAATTTAAAGCAATATTTGTTGTTGTTTGTTCTAATTATTGCATGAAGAACAAATAATTTGAACAGTATGTTTTGTAGCATTTAACATATTACATTGTTACCCAGGTGCTAACCAGTTACAGAAAGCACTTATCATGTTATCAATGTGCCTGTCAGTTGTATTCACAATTATGTATTTGGTCATTTTAACTTAAACTTTTGTCTCTTGTGTTATCATCGTTGAGTAAATAGCACCATTCTTTTTTCTTTAAGTCTATATGATTGAGTGGGCAAATGTTGAGTTCAAAGCCTTTTTTTGGACAAAATAGTCCAGCCCCGGAGTGTGACAAATAAGAGAAAAATATATAGAAGAGGATGATTCGACAGCGTAAAGAGGATTGGGGCACCTGAGATGACTTTTCACCAATGGAGCCATCAACATAAGACAATCTTACGCCTGGCAGGGGGCAGCACTGCACCAGGCTCTAGGCTTAATTGTTGTCTCCGTGGCTCAATCTTCGCCTCTCGCCTGCACCCAGGCTTTCTGTGACTGCCCACAATCTGCAGCTCCCCAGGGTGCTCCAAGCTGCACCCGCCCCTCACAAAATTCTGCACACATCAAAACTAAAGGACTTTGAAATCTATCCAGGAACAGAACAGCACATTCTTTTTATCTATCAGGGTGTAGATCAGGCACATGACTCTGTGAAAACTCACACAGTTGTAGCCAGATTTGTGGACAATAACTTCCAGCCACAAATAAATAAAATGAAAAACAGAATAAATGAATATATAAAGTATATTAAGTTATTAATATGCTTGTAGGAAAAAGTGTCATCTACATTTGACCCATCCTGGGAAACCTGTGAGGAGCAGTGGACGACCACATCATCTTGATCTTGGTCAGTAACACGAGCTGCACATTCCCCATCAACCATGGTTTAGGTTAATGAGGAACCCATACTCCACACACTGGGAATCAAACTTGGGACATTCTTGCTGTGTTAAGACCGTGTAGAAGACTTTTAACTTCTTTGATAATGACTTTACTTTAAATTCAATAGCTATAGCTCAGACAGAAAGTGCTTGGACAGAAACAGGAGACAGAGAACATATTTTACAGACAGGTTGGTCAAGTTCTTAAAACATTAATGCTGCTGAAAAAACAATGGCACCATCACCTGATCTCCAGCAAGAAAACAAAATAACTAACCTCATACATTATAAATTCATTCATAAATAATGCCCTGCCCAAGTTTGTACTTAGTATTTTTGCTACAAAGTGTGAAAGTCAACACACTGGCCCCAGAGAAAGCGCTGGTAATTTCTCACTAAGCACATAATTTGTAATAATTATGGTCTGGGGTGGCAAACCAGTGCTAATGTGCTACACCAGAAAACTAATGCTGAAAAATTGCTACAAATGAATTGTCTCATACTGAAACATGTTCACTTTCAACACAAAAGTTCAAGTGTAAGGATCCACTTAATATTGTTTGATTATCATAAAAATCTTTGAATCCTGTTGCTTTCAACAGTTTTGATTAAAAACATCTACAATTGTCTTGCAGCAGGTGACAGTTACTTCCTGAAATTATATTTCTTTTGCAGAATGTGACAGCTCCAGTGACAGGTGGAGCGGAATCTGAAGGAAATTATTCCTCCAATCATTCTCAGCTCTCCACGTTATAGGACTCATCATATAAGAAACGTCTTCTTATAGTTATTGACCAGCTCCAACGGCAAACCAACTCTACCTGATGGATAAAAACCTGAACCTGACTACAGTTACAACAAATTAAATCAAAACAAATTAAAATAAAAAAAAAAAAAACATTTGATTTTATTTATATGTATTTAATCTTTATTTTACCAGGCAAAAAAATGAGGAACAAATCCTCATATAAATTCTGGCCTGTTCTAATAAAAAAAAAAAAAGAAAAAAAAGAAAAAATCAGAACGAAAATGAATTTTCTTCTCATCACTTTCACATAAGCCTCTACATAACTTCATAAAATCACAAATACATAATAAAACTAAATAAGCACACCCTTACAGCTAATGGTTTTGGGGCTATTTGAGTAGCTGCGTGGGCGTGTTAGCGACGGCTCACTGGTCTGCAGGTGTGTTTGATTAGTGTTAACACACAGACACACAACACTACAGGACTCAAGTCAACACACTCCATTACACCTGCCCCTGTATTTTGTGTCTAAATATGAAAAAAGTGATTGTATTTTTTAACAATGTTCAGGTTTAAGTCTCGCTATGACCGATATGTAATCCTCCAGACCAAGCCTGGCTCCAGATCTGGAGATGGTCCCGGGACGCAGCCGCGTGATCATGCACTGCTCCTGAGGTTTCACGAGTGAAGGACAGGGCAATGTTTTCCTAAAGGGATCAATAAAATAGCCTTATAAATACACTGGTTGTTCTAAATGTATGACTTTAGAGTTGAGTGTATAGGACCAGCTAACAAAAAATGGACCAAATATTTCATTCAAATTAAGACTAAAAAAGGAATAGAGAAATGAACCTGGTATAAAACATCTACAGCATTTCATTGTTCCATGAGTCTGAATAGCAACTTCTCATGGGAAACACCTAAGAAGAAAGTAGACTGTGCAAAAAGTAGGATTAGCTCAAACTACTAAGATTACCATCACTGCCTCCATGTTTCAACGCCCCAAAAACCAGAGACACAATCCCACTCTTTGTTATGAAGAGGAGTGACCTAGGTTCATAGTGCGATGAGACTTCACAAACTGCAGCTGAGAGGTGCATCCTCTCTGTTGAGGAAACTACAAAAAGAGCTGGAGAGGCCGGGGCTGCTGCTAGCAAACAGCCACACAGCAGGCTCCCACCTTCATCTTGACTCAGCACCGCGCATGGATTATATATGAAAGACAGTTTTAAGGAGCGAGTGGGCCATAACACGCTGTAATTAAAGCGAGCTGGGTGGCTGCTCCTGCTACTGCTACTGCTGCGGCATTGAGTGGGAGTAGAGTTGCTGAAGGACAAAAAGCATTCTTGGTTATTAATCAAAAGCTGCAACAGGCTAATGCAGAGAGCTGAGTACTGGCGAGATTTCGTAGAAAAAGGCAACAGAGGCGCTCGCGGCGATCGCTGAGATACTAGAAGATAAGGCCCGTGCACTTACAGCCAGCTTCTGTTATGTTTTTTTAAATTTAAAGGCACTTTCACTCGTCTCCTCTCGGCTCTAAAGCTGGTCTTAGCTTTTTGACACGTCCTCTGGAGAGGTGGGTCCCACAGGCTAAACCGGGGGAGCAGACAAAGGCAGTTTTCATCATTAGAGGAAGGGGCCAGATCCACAGGCAGAGCTAAGGCTTCACAGAGGACCATTAGAGAGCGGAGTGGCACATATCTGTCATGTGTGACCATCCCGAGAGACAGCGCTCAACAAGAAGACCCCTGCCCCGAACGCCACCACGTAATGAACCCACAGGGGAGGGCGGGGCCAGAGTGAATCCATGCACAAGCAAATGAGATGGAGAGACAGTGATGATAGGGGCTGCTGTATGGCAGGAAAGAAGCTATATCACAATTCATATCTTTGTGCTGGTGCCAAGCCTGAGTAATCATAAGGTTTAGTCTATTGTGCATATTTTAGATACACACACTGGGATTCAAAACTACTATAACTACTATATTTTAAATTCAATAACATCTGATCCAAAACATACGCAAAATACATATCTTTTTTAAAAATGAAAAAAAGAATCTGTTGATGCGATATGTAAGCATACTTTTCTATAGTTTCCATTGTTTACCTTTATTTATGACAACATTAAAGGTTTTCTCATCCTTATGACCTAAGGACGGGCAAAGAACTTATACCTCATGATTATCATTCTTAAGGAGATTTGCCACCGATCTGCAAACAACACACACAATTTGACTATAATTCTGATACAAACCAACAATGAAATATATATCACTATATTTACAGAAAAAAACAAACTTGGACCTACTCCTGTGTTTTGTCTACAGAGATCTTGGAGCCACCGTGCACAAACCTGAATACATATCCGGAAAAGCATCTGCCATAAAACATTCTTACCCAAAAGAGAAATAGCTGTTATGTTGTGTGCAGCATCGCTATTTGCATCTTTGCATGTGTATAATTAACACTAAAAGGACAGAGACAGAGAGAGAAAGAGCAATCTATGCAAAATGTCTCATACAACATTGTAAAAGCTACGAAGGAGAAAATGTAGCCTAAATGGAGGAGCAGCCACCACTCAATATTCCATTAACATTTCAATTTACGCCGAAGACAGAGGGGAAGAGGCACAGAGTGACGGCCAGGGGTTTTTTGGAGGTTTTTTGTTTTTTTCACAGGAGACATTGCTTCCTGTAGTTAGGCATTGAGATTGATGTTTAGGGAGTGAGGCATTGGTCTTTGGAGGAGCGGCAAAGTGTGAGTGCTTAGAGAGTATTAGTTTAGCCAGGAGATAAAAGGACGGTCAATTAGGCATGTAATAATTGTGCAATGTTACATAAGCATTCAACTGTGTGTTATTATGGCCTCACGGAGAACTCTCTCTGCCTCTCCTGCTCTTTTGATTTTGATCAAATGCATCTGTCAAGTGCTTATATTCTTTATGTGAAATAAAGTGATGTTTATCATGGTTTCTATCAGTTTTTTGCATGTGGTTCTGGTAACACATCACTCACATTTGCTTTTTGTGAAGATTTCAAAGGCACAGTGAAGGTTAACCAGCTCTGTAGGTGTGAGGACATAACGGTGTTAATCAGCAGTGGATGAAGTATTCTGTGTTAAATATAAGTACAGATACAGAGGTAAAAGTAAAAGTATCGCAGGAAAAAATCTACTTCCATATATGTATTTAAGTACTTATTTAAAAATGTGATTTATGAGTAAAAAGTAAAAGTATTTCACACACTAAGTGTTAAATTGTTCAAGTATAAGTAACAGTAACAATATGAATCAATTTATTTTCTTCTTTTTTTGTGCATTTCGTGGGTTTATTTTTGTTTGTTCAAAGTCAAAGCTTGAACTCAAAAACTTTAGTCAGGATGTCACAACAAACATGGTCAAAATAACTCCTCAAATCCTATGGAAAGTACTTTACTTTTCAGTCCATTTAAAAAATGTGGTGGAGTAGAAAGTACAGATACTGCTCTCAAATGTAATGATGTATAAAGTATCCACTATAAAATGTACTTAAGTAAATTACAGATACCTGAACATAAGTACTGTACCTAAGTACAGTACTCTACTGCTTGTGCGTTGTTAACTTCCATCACTGCTGTAGCACATTCAGTCCATTCAAAACTTCAGATTCTGACATAACTTAGCAGCCTGTAATGTTTGAGAAACACATTTGAAATACTATTATCCTATAAGCCATGTATCATTTATTAGAGTAGTATTAATGAATAATAATTACAGATTTATTTTTGTTATTACTATTGACTTTATTCCGCCCACTTTTGTCTCTAAATGCTCCTACACCGCACTCTCTTTGTGGTGGCACTTCCAGTTAAGCAGGAATCCCATTCATTTCAATGGAGAATTTAAGAAAAGTTTCACAAATAAAATATGATATAAAGTAGCTTGATTTATGTGAAATGTTCTATGTTCTTGTGCGCTAACAAGTCAACACTGCACCGATTCTGGGGGAGGCTTTAAAACGGCTCTGTAGTCCCTATAGAACTTATTTACTGTAAAGATCGGAGCCTCGTGCTAAATAATACAACCCGAATGAAGACAGCAGCGCCCACGGCAACCTCTGGAATAAGGTAAATAAATCAATCTATCTCTTTTTGACTTAACATGTTCACATAAGGGTCATCTTAGAGATTTAGGAAAACACTGTATTTCTTACACTGGCCCACCGCAGAGTGCACGTACATATCTCCACTTGTGCGTCCCAGCTGGGGGTTTATCTGGTGAAGCTTTGATCTACTGCACAGTATTTATGTTGACATTCCTTTCTGTTGTGATGAGTGAGGGTTTGGTGAAATACTCTAAGGACATAACGACTTTGTGAAGGATTTGAAGATGTCAGACAAATTATTATAAATGTTGCTTTGGGTGGAAGTGGGTTGCCATGTTATGTTTGAATAAATCACAGAGTCAGAGTTTAGTTTACAATGACATAACTGGCATAGAATTTAGCACAGAATTCAGTCTAAATTGGGTAAATAATTGTTACTTCTGTGGGGTTCACGTTATAACACATTATATATTTAGATCACCATGTTAGCTTTTATTGTTTTGAAAATGCTTTGAGGCTCTCCTCCCTTTTACTATTTATAGATGCAGTCTATGATCACAGCACAATCAGCTGCGTCCCACTAATGAAACTACTGCACATCGCATCAGGTTTGTCAAGTTGCTGTGAACAGTTTTGTATCAGGAGGGTCTGAACAGGGTCCTTGAGAGATCATTAAACTACTCAAACATGCAGTATAACATGGTAGAACGTTTTAGAAAAAGATTTAGCATAATACCCCCTCTTTAAATCGAGTAAAAGGCTGCTAAAGAACAGAACTTCCCTTGGTATGAAACATCACTGACGACTTACACTTGTCTGCTGCATGTGACACATACTCACATTAGTTATATAACATACAAATATGTGGTTTACTAATGACCAGACGTAGACAATTTAAGCCCAAGTATAGTGAGTCAATACATTCACACATGACTGATCCATCCCATTTTAAATCTGACAGAAAAGGGACAGAGGAGGACTGTTGAGGGCCCAGACGAGTGCTACATAACTTCATCTTGTGCTGAGCTCTTCTCAAGCAGCTCTCAGACAGATCGAACAAAGATGAAACTCGCCTTCACTTCATAAGGCCCCGGGATTTTTGGTACAGGTACAAGACTGATCATTTTTACAAAGATGGAACAAGTATGGAACATGTGTACTAGTACTAGACTGGAAAAAATATCAAGTTACTATAATTTCATCTTTTACTCATACAAACTAGTCATGAAGATCTCGCCCATAAGAAAGAAACATACAGACACATACAACGCTGGGCTCCAAGGTTTACAACTCAGTAACAACAGGCTGGTTTCACGAGACGTCCCAACTTTCTAAAGAGCCCATCATTTAATATAATGTTTTGAGCTGGAGAGCAGTTCAGAAATCACACTTTGCCTTTTAACTATAAAATTGGAAAATTCTTGAGCCTAAACACTGATGAGGCTCAACATTTGTGAATTTTCCAAGTGGTGAAACTCAGTAGTAGTACTATAGTACTATAGTAAGTAGCAGTAGTGGATTTATGTGGGAATAAAATAATGTGGGATAAGTAAAAGTGTATTGTAAAAGATCATATTGTATTTCTATTAAGTATATGGCTTAAATGAAAGCAGTAAATGAACGGCCAAGGGTCTGATGCACAGGCTCATGGTCTGTACCAGCTCTGTTGTTAAGGAGTTCAGTGGTGCAAGGGAACGAAGTACAAGTAGTACTGTACTTCAGTAGAATTTTAGGTATCTGTACATTACATTGTACATTACATGTACATTTTACAGTGGGTACTTTTACTTTTTACTTTTACTGAGAGCAGTATCTGTACTTTCTACTCCACTACATTTTTTTAAATGAACTGAAAAGTAAAAAGTACTTTTCATGTGATTTGAGGTGTTATTTTTACCATGTTTGTAGTAACATCCTCACTTAAGTTTTTGTTTAAGCTTCAGCTTTGAGCAGCAAAATAAATACAGAAAATTCATAGTAAAAATTAAGAAAGTGAATTGTATTGTTACTGGGACCAAAATATGTGTAGTTTTTAAATCAGTATCACTACATTTAATATTTGAACAGATTAACAAGTCTTGTGTGAAATACTTTTACTTTTTACTCATTTTTTAAATGGTTCTTAAATACTCTTTTTTAATACTTTTACTGAAGTAGATAATTTCATTTGATCCTTTCACTTGGCCTTTGTATCTGTAATTTTACTTAAGTAACAAAACCGAGTACTTTTTCCATCGCTAGTTGATTTCCACTTCTGACTTTGTGATCTCTTTAGCCCATCTTTATGCTACTAACGGTTTTGTCTAATTATAATGGAGCCAATTAAATCAGTACAGTCAAAGAATTCAAAGGTGGTGCACTCACCATCATTGGGATCCAGGATTTCCACAGTGGCGATGAAGGGGTACTCCAGCACCGCCATCACAGGCTCCGACAGGAGGATCTGGAAGGTCTCAGCCTGTTCGTACGTCCCGTCTGAGAGGATCCGGACCCTCCACGTGGCTCTGGTCTGACCCGGGTTAAACTGGACCTGCTTTTGGGACTTGCCTTTGAAATCCTTCTCTTTCTCTGCCGTGCCATCTTGGGTGCCAATACCTGGAGAAACATACAAGGTTTAAGTCTTCAGTGCTCAGTATTTTAGGTTTGTAGATACTGTGGGGTAGCTAACCTAACTACTATGGGTTTTAAGCGGGCCACTGGAAACTGGATGCATAGGCTACTTAAATGATGAAATACCACTGCTTAAATACTATTCACTCTGCACAAACCCTCCTACTTCACCCTTATGATCAAAAATAAGTTTTACTCCATTTAAAAACAAAAGTTATGTCTGATGAATCTAGTTGATGAAAGTACTTTCTTACCCAAAATGACGTGACTAACAAACCTCTGATCTCTGTTCTAATGTCGTTTCCTCGTCACAAACAGACCTGGAGCTGTGTTTTGTTTCATTCTCACGTTTAACACACAAACCTGCAGATTAAGGCTGAGCTCTTCTCTCAAACAGAATCGTGTGACGTCATCTAAGACAAGAAGTGTTCCACTGTGTTTTTAAACTCCACACACCTTCACTAGAGTCATTTGGATGATTTCAGCCCTGGAATGACAAATCTCTACTAAACAAAAGGTAAAAGGAGCTGTTAACTTGAAAACTACCACTTGATGACGTCACAGGGTGAGACAGAGCATTTTGAGCTTTGGAGACGTTACAGACTAATAATAAAGTGTTACTCAAACATTTTGCCTAATATAGGACCTTTAGGCAAAACACTGCAGGTGAACAGGAAAAAAATCTTAAATTTAGAGATAACAATTTGACACTTCTCCTGTAATTTACTTAGATAAATATAAGAAATGATAAGAAATAAGAAAAGTAGTTTTGGGGTTTTTTCATTTATATATAAATCAGGCATTATTCTGACCATATTTGGGACAAAATAATCAGATTGAGCATCAACATATTAGAAAACAGATATCACAGAGCTTACACTGGAGCTATAAAAATGAATATTTATAGAAATGATTACTTATTTAAACACACAAACTCAATAGTAAAGGGAAATAAGTAACAGAGACTGAAGCATGATGACAAACAGCGCAGATATATGCCGTCTTTAAGGTTCAGGGACAAAACAAGCATTGCACAGATTGTATTTTCTTCACTGATCACTTACGCAGCCTCGGGAGCGTGTGAAATGCATTTGTGACTGAAGCGTTTAAATAAAGCATATTCCACCTTAGCGAGATGGATTAGTTTATACGGTTGGTTCCCAAGGCTAGACTTCTGTAGCTGTGTTTTTTTTTCTGTATTTCATTCATACTAGTGCTTTCATACGATACATCTCCCAGTATCTACTATGCACGCACATGTCTTCTCCGGTTTTCAGAGCGAATCAGACTTAAACTGGCTCCCATAGGTAACAAGGAAAATACATGGCCAGATAATCCATGTTTAATGCATTTCCGTGTATTGTTTTCCGTGTGAATTTTCAGTAAAGCAGCACCAGAGTTTTGCAGCAGGCTGATGCATGTGGTAGCAAATAAAAAAAGGTCTTTGTTTCGCTTTATTCAGATGTTCAAACTAAGAAAAAGAAGGTGGGAACTGCTAGTGGATAATGCATTACACCATATACTATCCATTGTATGCAAAGCTAAAAATATTTACTGGCAACAGCACAAACGCAAGACTGTTTACGCTGAAGATACTGTATAAATTAATGTAAGATACCATTAGTTAAACAGACGAATGAAAAGAGAATATAGAATAATAATGGATTGTATGGGTTGGGTTGTAGCACAAATGAATAAAGCTTAACAATAAGGTACTTTTACCACTAGCTGTACTTTTTCTGATCCATGTTATAATGTTTCCTCAGAGTTTTGTTTCATTCACACATGTTTAACACACAAACCCTGCAGATTTAGGCTGAGTTCTTCTCTCTGTTCCACCTGGTGACATCATCATGTGGTAATACAGGAAGTGCTCCACTGTGTTTTTAAACTCCACACACCTTCACTACAATCATTCGGATGATTTCAGCCTTGGAATTGCCCATCTCTACTGAACTAAAGGTAAAAGGAGCTGTTAACATGAAAACTACCACCACAGGACATAGAACAGAGCATTTTGAGCTTAAAGTGTTACTCAAACATGTGTGAATGAAACAAAACACAACCCCATGTCTGTTTTTGAGGAGGGAACAGCATTATGAAAATGTAATATAGGACCTTTAACTATTATTAGTAGTACTTCTATCTCAGTTATTGCTAGTTCAGATAAAGTATCATTGCTAGTAGTACTTCCTGTTGCAATTCCTCACTTCACATAAAATCTAATATGTGACAAGCCAGATATTCTCCTGTGAATGAATGACTGACTATACATTTCGTTCTCTCTACAGTGCAGTGACTATAACTATAATTGACTGCAGGCTAAATGCAGCTTGTGTGGGCGGATGTTTTGACCATCCTTTAGCACACTCTCCTCAGTACTTTATATTACGTGTCAGTGTGGGAACAGTGGCTTCCTAGAGTCAATATTTCAAATTCAGACTTATTTCCTGCAAAAGCCACAAAATGAAAGAAAAAAAAAGCTAAGAACCAGTAATTGCTTCACGGATTGCCCCTACTGCAGAGGCTCGGTCCAGTGTTTTGCCTGGAAAGACCCTCAGTGTAAGTCACAAGTCGGCAATCTTGCTTTGCCAAATAACTCCAATAATTTTTCCCAATATTTATTTGTTGGTTTGGGGAAAGAAAACTCGTTTTATTTCTGCAAAACAACACAAAATTTTCAAAATCGTCATCTGTGCACCATTTAAGCCAAATCTAGAGATGGATATTTATTAACCCTCGCTGGTAAAATAGGTCAGGTTCAGATCAGTTTAACATGCAAATACTCAGTTAGCTACAGTGAAATACATACATAGGCAATGACTAAGTGGCTGCACATCAGAGTAGGTCCTCAGGGGGATAGATTTGGCGGATGGTGTGTTAATGATGTACCAGGATTATAACATCTTCGGCACAAGCACATATTAAAGGGACACTACTTCAAACCTACTTTCATCTGTGTGCGTTTGTTACAGCTGCTGGAAAAATATTTGGGACGAACTAAAATTATTATTGTTTGAACTCAGGTAGCATATGGAGGAAGTTGACACATTTATTAGTAATCTTTTGTGGTGCTTGTTTTAAAAGCTTCTGTTGATTGTACAAACAGGAAGAGTGGGGCAGATGGAGCGCCCGTACAATTCAGAACAGATTTAATTACCTGCCTTTTAATTACACCATTTTGGTAATTTATTCGGGCAATAATTGTCATCACAGCCCTTGTGATTTTATTATTTATAGGGCCCATATTACACCATTTTCTGATGTTGTTTCCTCAACACAAACAGACCTGGAGATGTGATTTGTTTCATTTACACATGTTTAACACAAAAACTCTGCATATTCAGGCTGAGTTCTTCTCTCAAACAGAAATCACTGTGTTCCACCTTGTGATGTCGTCATGTGGTAATACAGGAAGTGCTCCACTGTGTTTTTAAATACACCTTCACTAGAATCACTTGGACGATTTCAGCCCTGGAATTGCCAAACTCTACTGAACTAAAGGTAAAAGGAGCTGTTGAAAACTACCACTTCATGACATCACAAAGTGTTACTCACACATGTGTGAATGAAACAAAACACAACTCCAGGTCTGTTTGTGATGAGGCAACAGCATTTTAACATGGCTTTAAGCTCACAACAGTCCATACAGGATCTTTAAGATGTTTTAATCATTTATTACATTTGGTACATTATAACATTGAGGAAAGTGTCTTCACCTCTATACTGATATCACATAATCATTTTGACACATAACTCAAGAAAACCAGCCTAACTACCATAATAATAGATGTTTATTGTAGATTAATTACACAACTCTTCACACTCATCTCAAAAATGCACAGACTGAATTACAATCACGTCCTCAGCATTATTCACAGAGTGACTTGTGTCTGATTGTGTCTTTTGTCTCAGCAGAAGAAAGTACCAGCACGTACAGGTCTGCATGAGGGATCTGGTCCACACACATTCCATCTACATTTCTACTCAAATTCATCGTCCCTTGTGTTTTTTATATCCATCTTGTCTTTTATCAGCTGTATTCAAGATCTATGTCCAAAAGAGAGGAAATAAGTCCATCATTTTCTGTTCAAGAAAGAAACACTGCCATTCCATCTTTGCCTTTGTGATAATACTTAGGAGGCTACTCACTATCAAAGTATGTGTTGCGATACAAGATGTATTTCCTTGTTCACATTTATTACATCTAACGTCCTATATTACATTTTTAACTTTCATAAAATATCTCGTTGCATGGTAATTCTTTAAACCGTAAGCTTGTTCTTTTTCTTGCAAAGTAAAAGGACGGCAGAGGTGTTCATGCTGTTTCTCTGTGTGTTACTTAGTGAGATTAAAACCAGAATCCAATTGAAACGTCTATAGTAAAACAGACAAAGAGAATGGTGACTATAAATACTGGAGTTTTACATATAGTCTGCTTGGAAGTGAATGGTTGGAGTGAGTAAAGAGGAGATGAATCGCAATAGTGGGCGGAGGCAGATACTACTTACTGTTACCTAAGGCTATAGGAAAGGAAGCAAGGAGAGAGGAGGCGTCTCTGAAGAGCGAGAAAAACAAAAACTTCAACTAACAATTATAAAGCTGTCTTCCAAGAGGCACCTGGGCTTCTTTGTTTATGCTGCAATGGTGGTGAAGAACAGTGGAGATGTGTAGAAAAACTGTTTAAGATGCTTACATCATTCAGCATATGATATTTTAAGAGTTGTTTTAAATGATTAGTTCGGAATGTCTTAATGTAAACTTGAATTTGACCATTGATAATATTTTAGTACATTTTTAGCAATCTATCCAAAGGTGGTGACATATTCCTAAACCAAGGCCCTACATCCACAAGTACAAAGATGCTTTCCTGTGTTACTGTAGCAGCCGTCAATGTTGAAAAAGACCCAAAAGTGTATTCAGAGTCTAAACTGTTTTGGGAATTGAAATCTGACAAACTGACTGATGGATTAACGCTATTATAATGGTGAGTGTGTTAACATTTATCAGTCTGTAGTGTGCAAAGGGAATCAACAATAGAACAATAGTGGCTCTTGTCTATACTGTCAACACTAACAACGCAATGCAACTTAATCAAAGTCAAGAAACAACGGCAGACTAAGAGAGTAATGTCATCAGTACATTGTTTTAAAGAAGACCTATGCTGAAGAGCTTGTATATATAGTTATAATCTATGACACCTGTAGATCATTATGTTATCATTTGCGCATTTTAAATCACAAAATTCATTTAAACTGACTTAATAAAAGAAACAAGTTCAATGACTTCCGTGTTCAAAAACGACAGTGCCCAGTGGAAGCTGACATCGATGTGAACGTCATCACTACAAAGCACCTTGCTGTCGGCGCCTCCTATGGGCAGATCACACTAATAAGCCGGGGATTAAAAAAAAAAATCGTACCAAAATAACTACGCGGCGCTGCCAAATCCCATGTGTATCATCGATTAAAAAAATTAAATTGGAGAATGAAGTATGTATGTCACAGTGGGCGTGTGCTGGTGGCGGTGAAACAGGGTTGATCAGCCATATGGCGTCTGGAAAATAAGTAATATATGTGAATTACTCCAAATGCAACTTCGAGAGGATAGATGAGAAGGGGAAACAACTAGAACATGGTTGAAAGCTCTGAAAAATCTATTTTAGGTTTAGGTTTTTAATAAGAATGTGACTGCCCTGAGATTTGTGTATTTTGTGATCTCAAAGATTGAACCCACAACCTACAATCTGCTTCCTGGCAGCAACGTTAACAGCTCAGACTGTGCATCGTAAAAGCTATAGTGGGTTTAACGGCTTTAACAAAACATACAGGTTTATTATTATGGGCTCCTGGTGTCCCAAAATAGCTGTGGTTCTAGACTACGCTTTTCCTAATAACTTTTTTCACTAAACTTCTTCCAATTACACCAGCAAGAGTGCATCCATTAACAGTCCATGAGACAATGAATAAATGTGTTATTTATTGTGTACAGGGGTGTTGTGGTGAGAGCTGCAGGAGGTTAGTGATTTGACACATTCAACAGAGCTTTATAACACACGGTGGAGGTGACAGATGACAGAACTCAATTATAATAATGCAGCAGCTGAGACAGGAGCAGGCAGGCATGCAGTGTCTTAGAAGGATTTGTGTTTGACTGTATTAAGCAAAAAGAATGGGCCATACATCGGTGTTAATATCGGTATCAGCCATTTCAGGAGATTTTTCTTCATCTAACGTATTGGTCCAGTATTGAAAAAAATGCTGATAATTAGCTTTAGTATTTTTACCAAGCTTCCTGAGTCTCAGTGTGCCAGTGTGTTGTTCTCAGCTGTTCCTCAGTGCGGATGGATCCATTTGAATGTACGATGTGTTCAAATTCAATTAAAAGTGTTCTGACCAAGACACAGTGATCATTAAACCTTGGGGCACTTGAGAAACCTTGGGACAATAAACTGCACATGATTACACATCATCCAATAAAAATCATTAAGACATTATAAAAGTAGACACCTCATATAAAACAACTGCAACAAGAAGACGGCTCCTTCAAGGCATTTAAAAGTATCATATTTAGTCAGACCAGATCATTCAGTCTAAGTTTAGTTTGAAGGTCATTCCATGATGATGGCGCAGCAAAACTGAAGGTCTTTTTATCCAACTCCATTCTGACTCTAGGCACAAACACGAGGACGCTCTGAGACCCAGGTTATGGTCACCACTGCTCTTGGGTTCACAGTCCTAACATGGCTTTATGAATACAGAAGTGCCAGTGCTTCAGTCTGGTAATGTCATGATCCACGTGTTTCTGCTCTCTGTTTTTGCCTCCTGTGTTCTCCTTCCCCCCCTCACCTGCCTGAGTCTGGAGCTGGGCGGAGTTCCTGGCTCCTCCCGCACCCACCTGAAGCCCATCAGCGTAATCAACGCCACCTGCTGTGGATAAGACAGCCAGGCCCAGACACTCGGGTTCAGATCGTCCGCGTGTCAAACATTACTGCTCCCTGGACCGTCCCAGCTCCTTTGTCTCTGGCTCCGTTCCTGACCCAGCCTCCTCGCTCCGGTATTATCTGTTTCCTGTCCTTGTCTCTACGTCACGCTCTGGACCCTGGCTCGCACCTCGTTCCCTGCTCCGACACCTGCTTCCTGGATCGTCCCTGCTCCTCGTCTCTGGCTCCGTTCCTGACCCTGCCTCATCGTCCCGGTATTGTCCGCTCCTGTCTCCGTCTCCACATCACTCCGGGCCGGACCCTGGCCTGCACCTCGCTCCCCACTCCGGCACTTTCTCCTGCTGCCCCTGCACTTCACGACCTGCCCTGGATTCAGCTCACTTCCTGCTCCTCGCCCGATCTACCATCATTTGTTTGTTTCATTATCACTTTTGTAAATAAACACTGTTAAACCTTCCCGAGTTCTGCATTCTTGGTCTGTCAGTCTGAACATTACGACAGGTAATGACAAAGAGGTCCAACATACTCTCTGACAGAGCACAGTGATATGTAAAAGTGTTTGGGTCCATGGTAGAGGGTCTGCATGTTATCATTTTATATTTTTTACGATATTTAGGCCTGAAGTCTTTACTGGACAGGACAGCCATATAAATCCAACTATATAACACTACTACACCAGCAAGCACAAATGGTTGATTTGTGAACTTTTCTAAAACTTTTCTTCCAAATGCGGGCCCAGCTAAAGATTTGAAAATTGTGATATCAATATCAGCAAATATCGATTATCTGTCAGAAAACAATAATCCAAACACAGGATATCTTTAGCAGTTGAAAAATACCGGACTACCCCTAAAAAGGACCATTAAAAAAAAAAAAGAGCTGCATTACTGAAAGTACAAATGTAATCCTTCAGTAGGTCCGACCTGAACCACACGGGGGCATGTTTGAACCCTGATCCTGTCTCCTTAGAGCTCCTCCCTGATCCTCTCCATCAGAGCGTCCTGTGGTGAGCCTCAGTATGACACAGACACTGCTCCTCTGCTGTTATGGACCACAACACGCCTTTTATCGACCAATCTGAAGCCACTGAGCCAGACACAATCCACATCCTCTTTGATACCTGCTCCTGGATGAACTCCCTTTCACATGAACACTTGTCAATTTCAATAGATGTGCACGTCAGAGCTTCTCCTACTTTCTTTAAAGGACAACTTACATTTTTTCACATTTGTATCAGTTCTTGTCTGATACAAAAGTGCTTAGGTAAAGGTTCTCGGTGTATTTTTCTGGCCGATGTAATTTGTTTGTCACAAACTGAAGATGTGTCAGATGTTGTAAATCAAAATGTTTACAGTGAATGACCCTTGGTTCTTCTCATTTGTCTTAAAATGGTCCAAACTTACAGTGATGTTGGTACAGTAAAAGTCTGTGGGGTCTTTATCCTCAGCCCAAAACCTTCAGTCACACACAGCTCATGTAAATGTGTTTGTCTTTGCTCTGCTCTTCTCTGGAGCATGTTTAATACTGCATTGGTAATGTTGGACTGGGGTGAACCTACAGTAATGAGGCACTTTATTCAGAACTTTTTCTTTTAAGCCTGCTTCATGGAAAAAAAGTTCAAATAAACCAGAAGTTTTAATTAAAGGTAGTAGTAATTTCTGGAATATAAATCCATATTTCCATAGACATGTCCTGACTACGTCTTAGATATTAAAAAATGGTTATGTTTTGGTTGTTAAAAGGATTTTACAAAGAGTCGACAGGATGACCTCCAACAACAAAACCATCTCGTGTCAGTGTCATTATAATGTTAGCCAATGGTGTGCTAGGTTACGGTGTCACTGCAGATTTTTTATTTCAATAATAGGAGCGTGTGCTTCTTACTCTGCCTAAGTTCTTATCTAAAGCTCTTCCCTTGTGTCTTACATAGTCCATATTTATTTATACATTTAATTGCCTTATATCTCCGCTCAGTGGCATGTGAAGGTGTATTATCTGCTATTTAAGTGCATGTGGGAGCTCCATAAGTCTACCATCTCAAACTATATTTATTAAGAACAATTGCTTGTATAGAATGTGCCTATATGAAATTACGCTCAGCATGCAAAACAGTCCTTTAGCCTCTTTTATAGCTCTATTCAAATGTTATAATTATAGTGTGTCTTTTTGGTCCGTCCACAACAATATAGAAACACAAGTGACTCATGTTACACTGACTAGCAATTAATGAAATGTGGAAGACTTAATGGCTATGTGTCAGGTCTAATGCCTCAAAGTAAAGCTGCAAAACCTTTAATCGACTCAGTATTATGTTAAGTGCATTTAAAAGACAAATACAAATAATACATGAAATCTCAAACTATATCGGCAAAATGGCAGGACTATAGCAGAGCCATTGATTTCTGAGGTGTCTCTGTTTTGGTCACCCTCTCCATATTGTCACTATTATGGGCGTGTTCGCTCCAGTTCTCTGTTCAGCAGCGCAGCAAATTGAAATCTATAAAACGTATCAGACTTTGATCAGTTTCAGGTGTTGAAGCAGCATGCATCTACCCCGGTCTGTACTCCACTGTGTATCGTCCAATAGAATCCATAATTACAATAAACACCACTTAATAATAACTAGCCTAATAAAGCATGAATATAGATTTACTAACTAAATCTTAGTAACTAATTAAAGCCCCATGCTGTAACCTTTTCACCAAGAATGCACTAAAATACTCACAAACTTCCCTCTGCACACTGGCCCGGTGGAGGGCCTTCTGCTGTTGTTCTGCTGCTGTCTCCAGAGAAATGTTCCTTTGGCTGAAAGAACGCAGTAAAACTATATAAAACTATATCTCCATGAAGAATGTTCGGAAGAATGGTTTTAATTTTCAATTTCCATGGAATAATGCAGGTGCCACCTTCAGAAAGTTACACGGTGTTGCTGTAATAAAGAGGTTAGGGGTAAGAACTATTCTTATTATAATAAATAAATGTGATCAATTATTTGTTCATTATGATTTAAGTCTTTGTTCATGCTTTATTAAGGCTAATTAAGGTGTAGTTCACACACACAGGTGCGCGTGCATGCACACACACACACACACACACACACACACACACGTGTACATGCACACAGACACACACACGAGCACACACATGTGTACACGCACACAGACACACACACGTGTACGTGCACACAGACACACACACGAGCACACACATGTGTACATGCACACAGACACACACACGTGTACGTGCACACAGACACACACATGAGCACACACACACGTGTACATGCACACATACACACACACGAGCACACACACACATGTGTACGCGCACACAGACACACACACGAGCACACACACACATGTACGTGCACACAGACACACACACGAGCACACACACACACACGTACGTGCACACAGACACACACACGAGCACACACACACACACGTACGTGCACACAGACACACACACGAGCACACACACACACACGTGTACGTGCACGCAGACACACACACGAGCACACACACACATGTACGTGCACACAGACACACACACACGAGCACACACACACATGTACATGCACACAAACACACACACGAGCACACACACACATGTGTACGTGCACACAGACACACACACGAGCACACACACGCGCGCACGTGTACGTGCACACAGACACACACACGTGTACGTGCACACAGACACACACACGAGCACACACACACACGTGTACATGCACACAAACACACACACACACACACACGTGTACGTGCACACAGACACAGACACGAGCACACACACACACGTGTACGTGCACACAGACACACACACACGTGTACGTGCACGCAGACACACACGTGTATGTGCACACAGACACACACACGTGTATGCGCACACAGACACACACAATCTGTCATGAACTACAAACTGCACCTAAAACGCTGTAATTGGTTGTGAATGTCTGAATCAAGGTGAACGAAAAATGATTTGAGTAATATTTGCTTGGAGGGTCCTTGAGATAAAAAAAAATATGAAATACTTTGTATGGGGTGAGTGACACATGCCACTGGAACATCTCTAGCTTTGTAGAGGAGTGATTTCAGTACAAAATGCATGAATCTTCATTAATAATAGCACTGCTCTTAGTGTCTATTTAAGTCTGAGTGTAGTTGCATCAAAGTTTTTGCAACAAGAAAATACAGCAACTGTTTTGTTTCTTTCTGCTTAGAGTTGCCCTTATCACTGTTATTTGCTGTTAGCTTGTAGTTTTGTCATGTGGGGACTACATGACATGTTACGGCTCACTGTAAGTTATGTAACTGTAAATGTTTTTTTTATTCTTCATAGTACTCTACAGTGTTTAGTCTGTTTTTACTTGTTTCCCACATTTAATGGGATTGTGTGAAACACTTTGTTTTTGAAAAGTGCTGAACAATTAAATGAAACAAAACACAACTCCAGGTCTGTTTGTGATGAGGAAACATCATTATAACAGAGACCAGAACACAGCGTAATATGGGCCCTTTAAACCACAAACACGTCAGTGAAGACATTCAAGGACTCTGTGGCATCGGCAAATATGTTCGGAGAAAGATCTCTATTCAAATAAATGAACTGAGTAAACAAAATTAAATAATAGTTGACCTTCTTTGATGCATTCACTGACACTAATAGTTTATGTTAAATGCCCTTAGTGGGAGATCCTTTTATCCTTTGTTTTTCTCCACACTTCCCATGAGGCTTTACTCCACAGACAAGCCGACAGCAAACATAAATGTCTATGTCTACACCTGACCCGACGATTAAACTAGAATCAGGATGCACTCGGGGTTTAAAAGCTGCTTACTGCCGCTAGCTAGCATCTCCGAGGGAATTAACCGAAGCATAGCAAAGTGCAGGGCTAAGCGCTGCATTCAGGGACATTATTATCATCTTCAACCTTCGTGGATCCGCATGTCCAAGCAGAAAAACATGCTGTGTGCGTGCCACTTCTGAGGCTCTTGTATTGGCCGTGTGTGATGGGTGAAAGCTTATTAGGGTTTCAGATATCGATTCTTTCTGTCTAGCTGACTGGATCCTCGGCTTTGACCAGCTCAGAGCCAGCGGGCGTGTTGATTGGTCTGTATGTCTTGTACACTGATAGTTACTGCAGCACGACACCGAGCTCCTTTTAAAAGTTTCATTCTGTGATTTGGAGTTGCAAAGATGAGAGAGGAGAGAGGGCAGGGAGAAGTCTGCCTGTTCACAACGTTTTCCATCTCAGTGCGTACAAAGAGCGTCTAACTACAGTAGGCTATACAGCACTATCAGTCAGAGCTAAAAAATGGTGCCTTTAAATGAAATCCTAAAGAATGCTATAATACAATTTTATTATCCAATTAAAGAGCACATATTACACCATTTTCTCATCTATGTTATAATGTTTCCTCGTCACAAACAGACCTGGAGTTGTGTTTTGCTTCATTCACACATATATACACAAACCCTCCAGATTTAGGCTGAGTTTCAAAGAGAATACGCTTTTTCCACCTTGTGATGTCATGCAGTGATACAGGAAGTGCTCCACTGTGTTTTTTAAAGTCCACACAACTACACTAGAATCATTTAGATGGTATCAGCTCTATAATTTCCAATCTCTACTGAGCTAAAGGTAAACGGAGCTTGAGAACTACCACTTCATGACAGGTGGAAGGTGGAACAGAGCATTTTTCAGCTTTAGAGATGTAGACAGACATGAACCAGGATTACGCTAACATGTGTGAAAGAAACAAAACACAACTACAGGTATGTTTTTGATGCAGTAAAAGCATAATAACATGCCTTAAGGCTCACAAGAATCTATTTTGTGTAATTTAGGACCTTTAAATAATAATAGGCTGCAGCAAATTGTTGTATAATTAATGCAAAATACGCATGGCAGGCAAAATCAACATATAGTAGCCTCTAAAGATGAACTGTTAGTATTTTTCTAATAATTTTATGTTATAAGCATCCATTAACAAAACATCTCAGAATTAGGACAATAGTCTGTCTAATCAATACATTACTAGACTACTACTAGCGGCAGAGGTACAACCATTAAAACCTGGGGTCACTGGTTCCTGTCTGAAATAGTCGCTGTGCAACAATATGTAGTTACAGTTGCCATGTTTTGATTTTCAGAGCTGATTTTTGACATTCACCCAATTTCACAAAGTTCAGGGCACGTTTCAGCGCACATTGGGTAATTGTGTGGTACAGCAATGGTATAATTTATCAGCGTGCATCAGTCGTGGTGGCACATATTCATTTGTACACATCAAGGTTATATTTGTATGATTGGCATGAAATTGTTTTTGCCTTTTGTAAATAAAAAGACACTGACCTTGCAGCCACCACATCAGCCCCCTTCATTCTCTCCATAAAGAAGTGTTTGCTAAACCCTCCGAGCGCCCAAGGCCAAACAAAATGACTTTAGGATGAATTTAGTTACAGAGCAAAACTGCACAAGGCTGTTCCTGTGACGGTCAAAGACAATGGAGAATTATTGTGGTTTTGACCAAAACAAAGGTTAGAGGAAAAATAGGTAGAATTCATGTGAAGTTACAGTGTTCTGGGCTGCTCACAGTGGAGCTTGTTGGCAGTTTTCCAGTTTAATTGTTAATGTCTCTGTAATTGCTGAGCCTACCCACACACAACAAAAATGGGAAGAAAGTTATTCACTTATTTTATGTCAACATTTTTTCTCATTTTCAAGGCAAAACATGGAGGTATTGTTTAAATCATGAATGTGTTTTTTGTCAACTGAAAGGACATTTAGCCACAAATGCCTGAAAAAAAGTTTTTTTCCTGTTTGGATGTTTCTTCAATCACCCATAGAGTCATATAGGTTCTAGTTCTCCATTTTAAAAGTTGTGAAAGCAATCTGTTGGCTTAGCAATAAATGTGTCAATGTTTTATGTATGTAATCTCCTCTTAATGTAATTCCTAACTGCAGCTCCCTCTCATTGCTGTTTTAGAAAAGGAAAACAAACTTTGGCAAACGTAAACCAGCCTAAATGTCACAGCCTCCAGACTGCAGCACTAAATCTGATCCCAAATCAATGCACAGTCATCTATTTACAAGTGAGCCATTAGAGGGGCTATGCAACTCAGCTCTTATGGCCAAAATAAACTCAACTTTCTTACAACTATTGGTCATATCCCTGGATAATGGCTTGGAAGTCAGTGTAGTAGTGACAGAAATGTATTAACTATTCTCTCTCTCACATCCTTGTCTAACAATTACTTGAAAATTAAGACAAAAACTGTTGGTCAAGTAAAAAAATGTAACTATGATTAAATTATCCTGAAAATGTGCCTTGTTCTTCACAATAAATGTTACACACAAGTTATTACAGGGTTATTCAGTGTCAATATGGGGAGATCGCTGTGCCTGCTTTAAACTCCTGCCAGTGTACTCAAAAAATGAAACTTAACTAAACTAAACTAAATACATGTATTATATTAGGAATTGTTGTTAAAATGTAAGATTTGCATGCAATAAATGGTTCAAATTGTATTACATTTTTACACCATTTTGTGTGAATTCCTTGCTTCAATCCAATCCATAAAAACTGCTACAGGAGGAATAAAAAATATGTTTACGAGTCTCACCAATGAAAGAGGTCTCCCCAAGATACCCCCTCCGTCTGAGCACCACCTCCAGATACTTGTCGTCCTCATCCACCACAAAGTAGTCCCTCTCCAGAGAAATCCAGGACCAGTCCAGGCGGAACTGCTGCCCCTTCAGCTTGTTCCCACCTGCACATAAAGAGCACATTATGGTTTTATAATTCAATCAAATACAGTTTACTGCATGGTCATAACAATGTTCTTCCCATCTCCCATTCTCTTCTTTCATTTGTGTTATTAAAAAACTAAATCTGCTTTGACACAAGAGAGCGACTAGACCTCCTATAAAATGGTTAATTAAATCATACATTCACTGCAAAATAGAAAGTATTTCTTCTTACAAAATATATGGCTACATTTGTTTAATTAAAAGTGCAAAATGTAACTTTTCTGGTGAAGGGGAGCCATCTGTTTGCCTTGTTCCACACAGGCATTAAACATATCTATCTCCATGGAGACAAGCAGGTCTAGACTGGGAGAAAACACCATCTTATTTAGGGTCACCTTAGGGAGCATTTTTTGGACCAAGCGACTACCTAACCTCACCATTGGATGTGATGAAAGCTAGTATAGCATTACATTACAAAACTCCTTGGCGTGACAAAGGGACTAATGTAACAAGTGGAGATTAACGACCTACATCAAAAGGGCAATGAGTTCTAATAAAGCGTAATACCCACAGTAGAGTAAAATGCAGGCATCCTGACATGCATCAGCAGAGGTTAACCAAGTGTGGAAATCCTTTAAGTGCAAAATATAGCGTTCAGGTTTGGCACAATGGGAAAACACAGAGGTGGAGGGCTGTGTAGGAAATCACATTTAGCTCCAAAAAAGATGGTTTGAAAGCTGTTTGTTGTTGGAGATATGGAGGCCTGCAGTGCTGCGCCTGGTAAAAGCAGTAGCCTTTATAAGCCCTTGACCTCCAGCCGCTCCAGGTCAGCCTTATAAACAGAGGCAGAGGAGAGGGCCAGAGGAGGGCACGCTCAACTGAGTATTTACTGTGTGGAGAAGGGTCCTATATAAGGTCAAATACATTCAGGTTCAATTATGTTTTCCACTTTTTATTTCACACTCACCATGAACAAAGAAAAACAAAGAACCTTCTTACTATGTGAGATATTGATTCAGTTTAGTGCAGTTGTAAGAAATATGAACTTCAAATAGTTCCCATCTAATTTGGAATCCTGATGAAATATAATGTATGAAATGTTATAATGGGTGTCAATTATACTTAAGTTAGATAAATTCAGCAGTACATGCCCCTCCTGGAACCACCACCTTAACATGGTGGAGGGGTTTGAGCACTATGTCCGGGGCTTCGTGCCTCTGGTATCAAAACATCAAGGCCAGTTACGTTGCCCGAATTGGTGCCACCAGAGCCCCACCATGGAGGCACACCTGAGTGGGTGCTGGGTGTGTGCTGGGTGGGTGCTGGTCAGCGAGCCTGTGGAGGCGGACCTGGGTGGGTGCTGGGTGTGTGCTGGGTGGGTGCTGGTCAGTAAGCCTGTGGAGGCGGACCTGGGTGGGTGCTGGGTGGGTGCGCATCTGGTAGCTGGGCCTTTCCCCACTGCCCCTGGCCGGGCACAGCCCAAAGGGCCCAGGGCTGTCCTCCCGTGGACTCACCACCTACAGGAGGCTGGTGAAGAGAGATCTGGGCTGCAGTCAAAAGTGGGGGTCTCTACACCTGGATCTCCAAACACAGAACCTGGCTCTGGGGAAATGGACTGTCACCTCGCTGTGAGGCAGGAGCCAGAGCTGGTGCAGAGAGATCTGTCACTGTGGGGGAGAAGCCTGAGCTTGTGGGGTGTTACAGACTGGATATAGTCCTCCACACACAGCTTGAGAAAGGCAACTCCTTAGTTGGACCCTCCAACGTGTATTGCCCCACAGCTCAGCTGGGACATGTTGGAGTTCAGCCCAGTGAACAAGAGGGTTGCGTGCTTCCGCCTTTGGGTCGGGGACAGGTCTCTCACTGTAGTGGCTACTCCTGTTGCATTGAGGGTAGTGACCTTTTGGAGTGGTATGGAGATGCACTGTTTGAATAGGTGAGCAGGCAGAGGGACGGGCGTGTCTGTATAATGTAGTGAGGGGAGTTGTTATGGGCAGGATAGTGATTCTGGGCTGGACTGATGAACAACTGTTGTCTTCCATGGGTGTTAGGCGCTAGTGAACCCAGGCTGACACAACACAATAGGTATACAGCTCATAGAATTACAACATCTCTAAATAATACACCTAGAATAATCATTATTACAACAAACTGTTGCAACTTTTTGGGAGGTCCAAGTACGGGCACAAACTTCCTTTGGGTTGGCATCATGTGTACTTCTTATCTGTCTACTATGTATGAAATGTTTAAATAATGTACTAATTGAACAGCTTGTTTCATTGTTTTAATCAACCACACTGTTACTTTTACATTGGTGCACACATCCTACTCCATTTACAATATAAAACTTAAAAGATATTAAATATTCTTAAGGCATTTAATGGTTCTTGCATTTGCACACAGTCGGATCCACATTTTAAAGTTCACTAGTACTTACTTCTCTGGCTAAAAATGCCACAGTTACAGAAGATGATTCTAAAAATAACCTCTCCAGGCAAATTCTGACCTTTTTGGCTCCCCACATTTGTTATCGTCACATAATGTCACACACCGACTACTTTTCTTCCACTGCTTTTTCAGGTCTCCCAAATGTTCAAATGTCCAAAGAACTGACCGTCCTCTTTTACTTTTACTTTTATTATTTTTCTGATGACTTTTGTCCACCACCAGGACCATTATATTTTTTACTATTTCTTTGGCTAATTGCCTTTTACATCGTTTTAAAGCAGACCTATTCTGCAAAATCTACTTTTTGGAGGTTTAACCATGTTATATTTTTTCCCTTCAACATTTACTCACCCACATTTGTTTTTGGAATGATTCGTGCATGTCTGAGCAATCTTTAATCACTTATTTTCAAGACTCCATATTCCCGATCAATCCCCATTTTCACTGCCACCAGCACACCCCCACTGCTCTGGATTACTTTGTTCTCCAATTTAATTTTTCCTAATGTGAAACACAGCATAATCTCCAGCTATCCATCGAAGGTGCTGACTCTTTGTTGTAATGACGTTTTCAGCGGACTTGTTTCTTTTATTAAGTCATTTCAGATGAATATTGTGATTTAAAATGTGAAAATAATAACAGAAAAACAGCTCTTCTTTAGATTTACACAAACTAAATATGAGAGAAAATAGTAGCAATTATGCTCGTGGATCACAGTGCAGAGGAGCACTTACATCTCTGCTTCCCCGCTGTACTCTGCTGTATGCTCTGTTTGAATCATGTATGTGGAGGTACCAGTAAAACACCAGGGGTGAAAAGTTCAGGCCCAGCAAGGAAAGCAGCTTGTGTAACATGTCATTTCATGTATCTAGCACGAAACACTTTTATCCACTACAAGCAAACTGTGTTAGCAAATCAGATGTTCACACTGCCATGTCAACTAACCAGGATAGTTTTACATGATGACTGCACAATTATGAAGTAGTGAGAGTAGTATGAACCTATCAAAGTGTGTGAGAATTCTCCATGCACTCCACTCACTTAAAGGGCCATATTACACTATTTTCTGATCTATGTTATAATGTGAGGTGAGGGAAGTCTGGGAGTCCCTGCTTAGACTGCTGCCCCCGCGACCCGGCCCCGGATAAGCGGAAGAAAATGGATGGATGGATGGATGGATGTTATAATGTAGTTTCCTCGTCACCTGGAGTTGTGTTTTGTTTCATTCACACATGTTTAACAATCATACCCTCATGTTTAGGCAGAGTTTTTCTCTCAAACAGAAAACACTGTGTTCCACCTTGTGATGTCATGTGGTAATACAGGATGCTCCACTGTGTTTTTCATTTCAGACAGACTATATACTGGGAAAACTGTGTTACTGGCCAGGGTCAAGAAAATATGCTGATAAATAGAAGATTTAATAGATTTAGCAATGGCATTGTCAATTGCACCATCTAACATTGTGTTAAATGTAAGAGCTTACACTACTGCAGTGTAAAATGTGGTTCATGTGTTTAAAATGTTGTTGAGGTGGATCTCTCAGTACAAAAAGTTCTACTGAGAAATCCACCACCTGCTAGATAGTATTGCTTTGTTTTGAATCTTCTGCAGTTTGGCATTAAATATCTATTAATTTATTCAAATACAAGTGTTTTATAACTCAAAAGAACTTTGAACATGCACTGTCATTGTGAGCAGAGTCGCCTCTCCATAGATCAGCCTAATACCTTACCGTGGAGCAACAATAACATCTCCATGGAGACTAGCAAATGGCATACCCTTCGCTAGAAAAGTTACACAGTGTACATTTAAGTATGCAGTATTTCCCCTTTTAAAATGTTAAAACAAAGTAGCTCGTAACTATTTTCCCCACTTTCCCAGCAGAGCAGTATTTCCTGGGCCCACTTCTTGTATTGTGTTGTTTTGCTGTTTGTTTGCAGGTGCTGGTTCTTGTGTCTGACCTCCCACAGCACACAGGAGACGAGGAAACGGAGGAGACTGGGCCAGACAATAGGGACCGGAGTCCGTGGGCTGCAGTCTGTCTCATCGCTGCAGTATTTCATATGGGGATAAAAGACCTCATGTGTGCTGACCATACAGAAAAGCAGCTTTGAAATCATCCTCAATAGAGCAAAAATCACTTTCAAAGGCTCTTCAGACAAAACACTCACCACAAAGACAGTTTTCTTTTCTTTTTTTTTTTTTTTTTTTTTTTTTACCAATTAAGGATCATAGTTTCAGAATAAAATACATTTCAAGGATCAATGGGGTGGGAGTGATGCTCTGTGAGCTTCTTTGATGGTGGAGTTTGGGCTCCGTGTGAAGTGGCTGTGCTCACAGAATGAACTCTGACAGCTGTTCAGACACTAACAGTATCTCTCCTGAGTTTGAGTTAAATGTTGTGCTAAATGGTCAAGATAACACGACACAAGAGTAATGTAACAGTAAATAAACTCATTCAGATTTCAGCTGAGGCTCCGTCACCTGCCTGTGTCCAAGGAGATGTTATTGCTTTGCCTGCAATGTTCCACAGTATGGTATTAAACTTATCTATCTCTAAGACTAGCACAGTTCTGTGAATAGGCGAGCTTGCTCACAGTGAATGCATGCTTTTAAAGGCTTTTAAAGGCTTTTAAAGGTAACTTTGACCATAACCCACCTGTAATTGGAGCAAAGAAACATTTAATGCCATGCTGTGGCACTTTCAATGGATAATTGTGAAAGCTATGTGACTGATAAGTGTTCAAAATGCAACCGTCTGAGGTCCTTTGTTGTTACCATTTTGTTACAATTTACAATTATTATGGCTACAATTCTGCAGTTGCTGTAACACCAACCTTTGGATAGATCTACTCTAGTCCACCCGTCTGCTACAGGACACTCACTATTACCACCAACATTTATTTTTAAAAATATTACTAGTGGCTAAAGTAAGTGCTCTTTATTTGTCCATGTTATGACATCATAAATAAGCAACGAAATGTCTTTTTGTCTAGACCAGCACATCATTACATTGTCCCTATGCAACGTCTTCAAAAGCATCATTCGTCTCACACTTCCTGGATCTTGTCCCAGACTACATGTTGTTCTCTTGGATATGACTGATTTTGTGTACTGTTCATATTGTACAGCGAAAAATGTAATACCTTCAACCTTTGAAAAGATTTTTCCAGGGAGAGCTGGAGTTGGTGAAATCTATATTTTTTTCTGGGCCTTTTCTGTAGCTTTTCTAAAGGGCATGGATCTAAAGCGGGCTATAAAACACACGCAGCCTCAGAGCCCTCGGAAGTCCAATTGTTTTAAAATGACTGCCTCCAGAGGGGCCTATCCACTCTCAGCTTACATCTGTCCATATCCACACTAAAATAATGTCACAGCAGCATAACACGGGGTCAGATTTTAGACAAAAAATACTGTTACTGCGTATATCATCAGGGTATAGTTAATAATAATAGTAAGAGTGCTCGCTGGTAGTGTGGACATTTAAGGTGTTGCACATATGTGGTTGTTATCCGGGCCATGAATATTTGTCCAGTGTCTCTTCCCTCTCTATCCCTATTTCAAGCTACAACTGTCCTGTTTATAAAAACAAAAAAACAAAACATGAGTACAAGTATACGATGTATAGTAGCAACATCTTTCAGTGGTCAACAGGACTTTCAACTTAAGATGTAAACTACAGATACTGTATATACTGGGCCAAAAAGCTCAAGTCAAGTACAGTTATCTTAGTGTCGATGGAACTTTCATGAAATTAAACCAGTTTCAACCATTAATTGTAATCAGATTTGCAAACAGAGCCCCAACATACCAGGTGCAAATGTAACCTTATTAACCTATTACAGTAGACTCAGCCTTTGACTAACACTGGCCAGATTGTCTTTAAGCAAATGGATTTTCAGCACATTTACAGAATATGCCAAAGGTATTTCCGAAAGCTGCTTGTTCCTCTACAGAACACAATGAGTCAACAGCAAAACACTGTGTCCACCTAATTATTATGCCTCAGTGCCAACTCCAGCCTTGGCACATCACACACAGGCAAACGGTCAGCAGTGAGAGAGGAATATACAGACGCTGTGCACAAGTCCATTTTCATGAAAAGCAACAATAACCTACCAGACCAACCGAAAACAAAAGCATTTAGAAACCTGCTAATACGTTGGCAATAATAATGTGCCCATACATGGATTCAGACTTAATATTCTTCTGTAGTTCAGGGGTAAAGTCTCTTGGTAGATGGGGGTAAAGAGTAGTAGCGTGCGGTGACTTTTATGGGTGAGCAGATGTGGTGTGGACATCGATATTTAGTCAAAAACTATTTAATAACATCACTTTTTATACAAACTACACTGCAAATGAGTAATGATGATGAGCATGGTTTATTTTACTGACATAACAAACACATATGTACTGATCCTTTTTGAAGACAGGAGCAGTGGTCAGACAGGAGCACTGGTCAGACAGGTGCAGTGGTCAGACAGAGGCACTGGTCAGACAGGTGCAGTGGTCAGACAGGTGCAGTGGTCAGACAGGTGCACTGGTCAGACAGGTGCAGTGGTCAGACAGAGCCACTGGTCAGACAGGTGCACTGGTCAGACAGAGGCACTGGTCAGACAGGTGCACTGGTCAGACAGAGGCACTGGTCAGACAGAGGCACTGGTCAGACAGGTGCACTGGTCAGACAGGAGCACTGGTCAGACAGGAGCACTTATAATACAGCCTCATGCGTCACAATCGTCCCCTTAAACACAGCCCTGCATTAGCTCAGCGCTCACACTCACCTCACAGATGCAAATCAAAATCACATCTTTCCTGAAACGTTCTGTATTTCCCGGAAGCGGAGCAGGTTCAGAACAGCCACATTTTCAACTACACGTGTGTAAAAGTCTTGTTATTTCACCAACACTGTCGTCACAGACCAGATGGGCCCCTCTCCAGCTACTGTCACTCCACTGCTCCGCCCGGATCCTCCATTTCACACAAACTAGCCCTGAAACTAGCTCATGTGTTTGATTAAATGACTGTCTGTATTTCTAACTAACATCTAATCATTGCAAGCGTGAAGCTACAATGACTTGGCACTAAAAGTTAGTTATTTTAGACACTTTGTTGCAAGTTGGCGTTACTGTTGTCCTCCCTGCTGCATATGTGCACCTACTAGATATCTCTCAGATGTCCGATTACCATGGATGTATAATATGGGTTTATGCAGCGCATGATGCAGCGCTGTTTGAGCCGGCTGTGGCCTTCAGTACACATGCACAAGCCTGCATCTTCTCTGGCTGTAAGAGTATATGCAGAGAGTAGCACAGGACAATGCAACAACAAGTTAACGAGACATTTTGAAACTGTGCTAATGCAGTGTGCTCAGTGACCAGTAGGGTGCACTGAGCGACACAGTGACTTCAAACAGGCAGAAGTGAAGGTGATTTTAGATTTTATTGAACGAGCACTGCTTGCCTTGATTACCTTGACTCTGGTAAAGAGCAACAAGACATTAAGTGAACTGCCAGGAATCAGTGAGCATGGAGACAAGCACGTGTGGTGTGCTGTTATTTGTGCTAGATAAAGATTTAAAGATTTAAAGGTGCACTATGTAAATGTTATGCTGAAGGATTCATCATCTGTCTCCATGGAGACATTATTGCTTTGCCTGAAAAGTTTCATCCAACCTTAAACTTATTTATCTCCATGGAGACAAGCAGGTGGCAATAGATGCTAATAACGACTTTACTTAATCTACTGCACACTAATGAACATTGAAAAATATCTTAATGTAGTTTTCCAGTCCTAATAGAAACTCTTCATAGTCTGACTTGGAAAAGTGACTTAGTGAAGTAAGTTTTAAGCTTTTTATGTCCACTTAATCTTTTGATTCAACAGCGTGTCTGTATTACTCGAGCCCAATCAAAGGAGACGTTCACACAGTGGTGTCTTCAGCGCAGTGTGGGCCTTTCTGCTGCTACTGCGGCTGTCCCTTCACTGTTACTCCTCCATCTGCCTTATAGATCATAACCGCCAAACTGTTATAGCAAAATATGAAAGCGATGACGTATAACCAAGGTACTAACTAATCCAGACTTGTTCCAGCAACATTAGAGAACATAGCCAGACAGCAAACTAAAATTGCGTTGAAATTGTATCCTCATCTGCAAAGTTGTTCACTTATCATTATGCAAAAGGCAGCCTCAACTGCAATAAATGTCAGAGTTTTGTGCCATAGTGCCAGCTGTTCTCATTTTACAAACCAATATATTTGCCTAATCTGTTGGGCATAGAAACAAATTTTATTTTTTTTTCTTGAACTTATATTCAGAGGAACAAAATAAAAAAAATAATGTCACACAATGTAAAAAAATAAAATTATAGGATTATATATAGTTCAAAGATGAACTCCATGGAAACAAGAGTGAGATGACATACTAGCGGGGTAAGTTCAAGATAGAAACATTATTAACCAATTACTATGCGCGTGTGGAGGTGGAGGAAACGAGAGGCTGGCTGGAAGGTCAAAACTGTGTGAGCACAAGTGGCACATGTGATTGGAGGAAAAACCATTGCATTGTTAACTAAAAATTAGACAATATTGAAGCAGAACCATATATACATTTTAACCTCAAGTCAATTCTTGCATTATTCTTTATTGAGTTGGTTTGGATCAAAAGCTACAATGTGTAAGTACTACTACACCAAATCCAGTGCTCAGGAAGCTTAAAGAAGACCTACTGTGCTTATGTCTGCTCTATAGTTATAATCTATGACACCTGCGGATTATTGTGTTATAATGTGCACATTTTAATTCACAATATTCATCTAAAACAAAAGAAACAAGAAAACTGTCGTGTCCAATGGGAGCTGACGTTGCTGTGAACATCCATGCAGCGGTCCGCTCCTCCTATAGCTGCACATCACACTAGCGAGCCACAGATTTTTTTTTTTCATTTGTACCAAAATGAGAACGCAGTGCTGCCGATTCCGACGCATATCATCGATTAAGAAAATTAAATTGGAGAATGACGCAAATACAGATCGGTGAAGACAGGGCTTGATCGGCAACATGGCGTCTTGAAAATAAGTGATTAAAGATTACTCAAACGTGCACAATAACAACGAAAACATGCTTAAAAGCTCTAAAATGTCGATATTGCAGAATAAGTCTGCTTTAAGGTATCACATATAAGACACATATTCTAATTAGCCAAACAACAAGCAAAATGACTTTATTTGTCCTGCCAGAGCAGCCAAGCTAAGCGACAGATTAAACAGGGAGTCAGTGGTTACCTGGGCCCTGTTCAGGTTATTGCTAAGATTTCTCTGCATAGTGTCTAATCTAACACTAAACGCTAACAACAACCATGCCTCGCTCAGGCCGATCTCGCTGTGGTTGGTTTAAACTCACATACTAAATAAATAAGTAAATAAATGAGTCAAAGTCTAAAGATTTGGAATATATATGTGCATAAAATTAAGTGAATTTCAACAGCAGAGAGCCATCTATCTTGCTTAGGTCTCCTGAAAGTACAAAGTCACAACTGCTGACACCAAAAACCCTGGAATATTTCAGTTGATGATACATTGCATTAGATAAAACATGTTGCTCAAATAGACCTGGATTAATATTAGTTCACTTGTATTAGCGGCCCACGCGGCATCCATCAGTGTAGTGCAGTGCTGCATAAATCTGATACTTGTCAAAATACACACATCCTCCGCCTCCACATGATTTTCATTTGACTCACAGGGAAGTACAAAAGCTGTTGTTTGACGGGGGAAGTCAGTGCTTGTCACTCTGGCACCGAGCCCTGGTTTCTGAATGAGCACTTTTTCATATTTGGAATAATTCTGTTTACCAGGTGCTGCAATGCATTGGGGTCAGTTTACAGGTCTAAGCAGAGTCCAACCAATCACAGACCCCTGAGTATGTGTGTACGGGGCTTATGCTGCCACTATCTGCGCTTGCCTGGGGCGATCGGTGCCGAGTGGAGATGTGGCCAGAGTGAGTTATCATTGGACTGACCAGGGACCCACCGCCCTGAGCTATTACAAACATTAAGCATTTAAAACACGACTTGAGTCCAGGGGAAGGGGACAGGGGCTGGTATTAGCTTGAATTAACCTTTAAAGGTTAAGTTGTGCATTAGTCCAAGTGTGTGTAAGATAAATGAGGGTAATTGTTAAAAATCAGATAAAATAAACATTAGCATTTTTATTAGTTTTAGTAATTGGCTACTGAAAATCGGCCAGTCAAATCTGTGAAGAAAAACGAAACTTTTGGTAATTACAAGTTGGCTGTGAAATGGAGTAAAAGGCAGACCAAAGTACTGTACACATCTGTACAAAGTACTGTACACATCTGTACAAAGTACTGTACACATCTGTACAAAGTACTGTACACATCTGTACAAAGTACTGCACAAATCTGTACAAAGTACTGCACAAATCTGTACAAAGTACTGCACACATCTGTACAAAGTATGCCACACATCTGTATAAAATACTATACATACATTATACAAAGTACACATCTGTGCAAAGTACACATCTGTACTGCACACATCTATGATACAAGAGGTGGGCCATATAATGTCTAGAAGGTGATATTAAGTATATGATGGAGTTTTTCGGTCCATTCACATTTGTGTGATACTGTGTGTTTTAAGGGTTATTGTTGTGAGGGAAATGTGTCGACTGGGGTAATCTGCCCGGAGACCCTCAACTCGGAAATGTACAAACGTGTTTCAGCACCTTCTGGACGTACTGCAAACACATCAGATTAGTATTATTAGTCCAAGACAGTGGTGCAAGCAGGACTCCATTTTATTACTTAAGTAAAAGTACAGATACCAGAGCAGGAAAATACTTAAGTCAAAGTATTAAATAAATATTACATGAAAAAATCCACTTAAGTAAATGTTTGTTTTTTTCCCCAGATGTTTTTATTTGCAAAATGCTGAAAGTGTAAACCCTCAGCCTTTTCAGCAACAACAGTCCTGTTCAAAAATGTAGAGGAGTAGAAAGTACAGATACTGCTCTTAAATGTAATGAAGTAACAGTGAAAAGTATCCACTTTAAAATGTACTTGGACCAGTGGTGGAATGTAACAAACTACATTCCACCACTTTACTTAAGATAATCCAGAACATTATCAAGCATTTCTCCGTCAGCCCCACACCATCAGGACCTGACTGTAAGAGTCTTTATTTAAGGGCTGAGTGTGTGATTGTTTTCCTTGTTTTGATCCTAGTCATTACATCATAAGATCAAGCATAAACCTGCTTATCTGAAAATAGGTGATAATATTTAGAACCGCGGGGCGATATTTCCTTTGTAGTATTGAGTAGCCATTAGGCATGAGAGCGCAGAGCACCTCAGGCGACCCACAGCTTCAGCGCTGACGTGAGGTGAGAGGGCCGCTTTGAAGTGACGATGATGCTCTTAATAACCAGGAAGTTTCCATTGAAGTCTACAAAGAGTGTCGTATACAACCGTGGGCAGCGCTTTGGGCAAAGGCTCCAGGATCGGAAACGCTGCCTTATTCTGAATAAGACATGTCCCAGAAATAACTTTACCTTAATGTGATGCTTAATGCCAGGTCACTAAAACTACTGTCCTATTCTATACGAAGGAAAGTATCAGCCTCAGCTTTTACAAACACTCACACGCCCATTATTAACGTGGATGAATGTATATACATGTTTTACAACTTTCAAACACCAAAGCAGAGTTTATCATCATCAACAAGCCCAACGATACTTCAGAATCACAGCCATCACAGCAGGAACTGAGAGGACGGGAAGAACATCCCAGCCCAACTTGAAGTCAAATTTGAATATGAAATAAAGATTTTCAAATGCAGAGGAATGCCATTAAACAAAAAACGCATAGGAGCCTAGCTATTTAATATTTCCACATTTATTTAGTGAAAATATATAGTCAAATATTCTTCCATCCCTCTATGATGAAATCCATTCAACTTTATTTTCATTGACAGTATCTGCAGCATTTTTAACAACAAAGAAAATAAAAACACATTTTCAAAATAGAGATGCAAATGTAATTATTTTGCTAGTTTAGAGGGAACATTTTTAATCCAGGAAATGGCACAGAGAAATACTCATGTATGCAGTTATTGTAGTAATATTAGTAGTCTCATAATGATGGCATAAGTACCACTAACACAGTAACACAAGAAGGAATCACACTTCTGATTTTATGCACTTTAACAGATTGGCTTGGGTTTTGTGCCGCTGTTTTCAGCCCGTATACGTCTGATGACACTTCTGAGAGACAGCCACATCTGACACATTTTCTATACTTTCTCACATTCCCAAACTCATTAAAACAGAAACACATTTTGGCTCCTCTATCCTGACTTGTGGAGTTTGTTTACTTTAGATGTATGGTTTTTAATAGGGTTTGGAGGCAGCTGCAATAAAGATGTTCTAGATGACTCCCCAGCGCAGTGAGATTCATAACCAACGTGTGAAGAGAAGTGTAAATGAATGTATCACTTTATAGGACTGGGCTCGCACAATTTAAATATAAATTGTATAATGATTATGTTAAATTAAAACAGAGCCATGCACTTTAAATATCATTGTGCAGATGTGGAGCATTAAGTTTAGCAGAAACATTAGGTGTTGGTTTTGTAATTTCCTTGTGTTACTCAAAATTTTACAAACTGCAAATAAAAAGACTTGACAGAATTTCACAATGTGCACAGAGGAATGTTTTCACTCTACATGAAGCAGTCTGTATATTGAGCCACAGAAAAGAAAAAAAACAACACTCAAACCACTCATTTATTCTTATTCTGACCCTTGTGGCTTAATTAAACTCGGATTACCCAACTTTATTCTGATACATGAGAATATTTGGTTTTCCCACCACAGTGTATTGAAAAACTAGCACTTTGTGACAAAATCTACTCTACGGCTGCATCATTATTATTATTATTATTATTATTATTATTATTATTATTATTATTATTATTATCATTATTATTATTATTATTACTATTACTATTATTATTATTATTATTATTATTATTATATTTATTATTATTATCATCATTATTATTATTTATTATTATTATTATTATTATTATTATTATTATTATTATTATTATTATTATCATTATTATTACAAAGAGCTGTGTGTGTTGTTGTGTGTGTTGCCTGTATGTTGCCATGTGCGTTGCCATGTGTGTTGCTGTGTGCGTTGCTGTGTGTTGTTGTGTGTGTTGCTGTGTGTGTTGCCATGTGCGTTGCTGTGTGTGTTGCCATGTGTGTTGTTGTGTGTGTTGTGTGTGTTGCTGTGTGTGTTGCCATGTGCGTTGTTGTGTGTGTTGCCATGTGCGTTGTTGTGTGTGTTGCCATGTGCGTTGTTGTGTGTGTTGCTGTGTGCGTTGCTGTGTGTTGTTGTGTGTGTTGCTGTGTGTGTTGCTGTGTGTGTTGCCGTGTGCGTTGCTGTGTTGCCGTGTGCGTTGCTGTGTTGCCGTGTGCGTTGCCGTGTGTGTTGCTCTGTGCGTTGCTGTGTTGTGCTTTAGGATCACATCGGTCCGATGTTGCCAGTTCAGCCCAGTTTCATCTTGCTGTATAAAAAGGTCGTTCTAAAGCAATGCACGCGGGGGATAATTCATGCATGTGAATACCAGCGACGTGCCGACGGGTTTGTGAGAGCTAAGAACAAGATTGAAAGACTGAAATACCTAACATTCGACAGGTCAACTTGAAGCAGACCTGCTGATTGTGTTTTAGGTGCACAGATAGAACTATTTGATAATGACATTAGGCTGTTTACAGATAATGAGCATTACATCATCAGAGGACATTTACCATGTGAGTCGAACGGAAAACTGTTTATCGTGTATATGTTGTATCAACTGAAAAGCTCGTATACATGACTGATTTGAAGTGGTTATCTTTAAAAAGGCACAGATGCAACCAGAAAGGGTCATTTCATTTCAAGTGTTGGCTCTGCTTTTATTTTGGCCAGAAAAGCAGATTTGTTTGAAGAGAAAAAAAGCCTCTCGTCAGATCTGCACCAATCACACGGCACTGTGATAATGAAGAGTGTCCTTCACAAAGACACATCTTCAGATAATTACGACAAAGCCCAAGTGGAGGAAGTACTACACACATGCACTCAAGGAAGTAAAAGTACAAGTGCTTTTTTTTATGTAATGGTTATCTAAGCACAAACAATGACGATCAGTGCTTTTGCTACTACTACTACTACCACAAATAGTAATTATACACACAAACCAATACTTTCTAAAATCAGGAGTAAGTGAAGAGTTCATTTGAAAAAAACAAATACTTGCTATTTAAAAGTACAATTTTTATGTTTTCAAAAGTCAAATTTGTTTGACTGCAACAACACAGACCCTCCCACAGACTGTATGAAGAAGAGGACAAGAGTCTCACAAGAGTGAGACGTCCCCACAGCGTTCAGCTCCAGCCATATGAGGCTCATCGAGGCTGGAGCAGGTATGTGTGGAGATGAGTTCCACATAGCAACGCTGTCAATCAAACCTGTCGCTAATGTTAAGGACAGACGGCACCTGATTAGTTACACATGTTCATATTTACAGACACAGACGTGAAATAAAAACCCCAGGATCATGTCGAGGGTTAATATGAACATTTAAGACCAACATGAGTCTGACAGCAGCAGGTACAGAGAGAGAGGTGACGTTTTTTCAATAAAAAGTTGATGGAGTCAGAAGCGAGCCCGTGTTCACTTCCTGTTTGGAACAGAGCGGGAGGTTAGTTATGTCCATTTATATAAACAGTCTATGATCCCTCCTCAATCAAACCCGCCCAACATCATCTTCAACAGTAATGTCTGAGTAATCCCTCAGTCGTCCAGGTCCACTCTAAAAACACTTGTCCAGTTAAAAGATTTTTTTTTTCTTTTGCAGTTCAGAATATCTATAGCAGAAGAGGATAATACAAAATAATAATGATAAATTCCACATTTTGCAAGTTTTTGCAAAAGAACTTCCACCAACGCAACCGCTGCTATCGATTTACTCTTATCTCTGTGACTTCAACAGTTTCAATCTAAAAATACCCAAACTGATTATGATAGTGAAATGTACTGAGAAATTCTTTATTGTACCTCGGTAAAATACTTGAAAAAACTCTAAGCTCCTGCTTCCACTCAGAACTAACAAGGGAAAGGTGTTGACAGACAGTTCAGCTTAAACGTATTGTTCTCGTGGAGCCATTTGAAGCGTGTGGTATGTCGGGGCAGTGTGGAGAGCCAGGTGCCTGAAAGACCCCATTGTTTTGAAGCAGTGTGGAGGAACTAGACAGACGGAGGAGGAGGATACGTGCAGGTGAGCTTTTTCAAGAGCTAAAAGCTTTCTCTATAGCAAAAAAGCACCAAATGAAATGTCAAAATACTCAATGGTTTTAAATGAATAAAGAGAGACCAGATAATTGCAGGATTTTCTGTGGCAATTGTATAAGTCACTGTGGGAGAGTAAAGGCTACAATCTAAGAGCGTGGATCTTGTTTGGTTTACGATTTAATTAGTATAAGAATAGTATTAGAAGTATTAGAATTTTTTGCAAAAATACACCTTTTCTTTCTTTTTAATGAGGATTAGTGATTAATTTGGTTTACGCTTAGGTCTGTGGTGTGGCAAAATTAGCAAACATGATTAAAACAAAAGAAAATAAACTAAATTCTGTCCTTGAGCCAAAACCGTTTGACCTTAAAATCCCCTTTAACCTGGCAGGCTGAAGTTATTGAGTGCTGCTCGACTGAGAAAAGCTGATTATGAGCATTTTGATGAGGTGAAATACACAAGGCGAAGCATGTTAGACTTGGACACAAACTCATGGGGCAGAGTACAGACTTGAGGTGAGCTTTGGGGAAGTATATTCGTATAGTATTCAAATAATGGGGTTGTTTCAGGGTCTATTTCTAGTCATCATTTTAAAATAAATCACAAAAATCTATATGTCTCTATGAGCAGGAGTATGAACCTTTGTAACCCCCTCGACCCGCACTGACCCTCGGTTTTGTGCCGGCGCATTCCACAGTATGTATCATTATGTCCACAGCCGAGTCTCAACATTACTCCATGAATGTCCCTCAGCCGAAGAGAAAGAGGAGGGAGACAGAAAGAGAGGAAGAAAACGAGGGAGAGCGAGAGTAAGGGCGAGATGGAAGGATAGAGGGAAAAGGAGACGAGAGAGAAAGCAGGAAAAAGAGAGTGGAGATGGAGAAATAGAGAGCAAGAAGGAGACAGGAATGGGGGGAGAGGATAAGAACAAATAGAAATAGAGAGATAGGAGGAAGAGAGTAAGAAAATGGGGGAGAACAAGAGTAAGGTGGAGACGAGAGATGGAAAGATAGAGAGAAAGAGAGGGGGAGAAACAGATCAGAAGAGAGAGTGAGGGGGAGAGAGAGAGAGAATGAGGAGACGGGAGATAAAGAGAGTGATATGGGAAAGAGAGGGAGAGAGAAAGGGGGAGGAAAGAGAACCAGGGAAAGAAAGAGAGGAGACATGGAGAGCAAGAAGCAGACAGAAATAAGAGAATGGGAAGGAAAGAAAGAGTTGTAGGGAGAGAGCAAGGGAGAGATAGGAACAGACAAGGAGAGGAGAAGGACAAATAGAGAGGGAGAGATAGAAGAAAGAGACAGAGAAACAGAGGTGAGAAAGAGCGATGTGAGAGACAGAGAGTGGTATGGGAAAGAGAGGGAGAGGAGAGAGAAAGAGGGGAAGAAAGAGAAAGGAGGTGGAGAAAATAGAGAGCGAGAAGGAGACAGGGCTATGAGAGGGAGAGAGAGTCGCAGAGAGAGAGAGAGAGAGTGCCAGGGAGATGGATGGACAGGGAGGAAAAGGACAAATAGAGAGGGAGACATAGGAGAAACAGATTGAGAAACAGAGGAACAGAGTGAGAAAGAGCAATATGAGAGATAGAGAGTGGTATGGGAAAGAGAGGGAGAGAGAAGAGGAGAGGAGAGAGAAAGAAAGAAAGAAAGACAACAGAGATGGAGAAAATAGAGAGCGAGAAGGAGACAGGGCTATGAGAGGGAGGAAAGAGAGAGCAAGAAGAAAAGATAGAGAGAGTTGCAGGGAGAGAGAGGGAGAGGGATAGACAAGAAGTAGAAGGACAAATGGAGAGGGAGAGATAGGAGAAAAAGAGGGAGAAACAAAGGGAGAGAGGGAGCGAAAGAGCGAGGAGAGACACAGAGGAGGAAAGAGGATCCTGGGAAAGAGCTCATTGCACTTAACTAGTCAGATCCAGCTGGAGTTAACCTGAAACACTCCTCCCTCTCCTCCCGCTCCTCCCGCACCGTCTCAGCTTGTAATAGGGTCACATAATCACCAGTGGCTGCCTTCGAGCACTGCCCACTTCCAACACCCCGGGCTCTCATTACCCACAATGCACCTCCAGCTCTTAAATATCAAGCAGTTCCTGGTGCTTGAGGCTCTCCACAGCCCCTCTGCCCTGGGCCAGCCCCCTCTGCATCGCCGTGGTTGCGTGACTGGTTCAAGTGGAGTAGTTTTATCACTCATATTTAATATATAGTGTTGGAGGTACATGTGTGTGAACATAGCATTGAGGTGGCCGTAAAGAAGCAGCCTCCAGGCAAACACACGCTGATTATAGGAAGCAACCCAAGAATGTGCTTTTAATATTTTTGTCCGGAACTAAGGAAATATAGGTTGTAGATGCATTTTGAGCCAGGGGCGAAAATACCAAGTGGATTTGAGCATTTAAATGGAACTAAAATACAAAATGTGCAATAAATGCCACGGGGTTTGAGATTTAAACCAGGGCTGTTAGCACAAATAGGAACAAGCAAAGAAAATCTATTATCAGAGGTGCATGGAGCAGTCTGCTGCAATGACTTGACAAAATATGTTCTTGAAACTTTCCAAATGTTTCGGGTGTGTTCTATGCTCACATTTGGTCACATTTTATACAGCGTCAAGGAACCACTCTGACTAGTCACACACACATTCATACAAAAGTGTCTGCGTATACTGGAGGTCGACGTGGGGGAAGTGTCTTGCTCAAGGACACAACAACAGCATTCATCTGTGGAGCTGGAATCACACTACCAACCTTAGGATCAGCGGTAAACAGTAAACTGAGCTACCGTCGCCCCCTATGCTAACAAATGTTTCAAAAAGTAGTGCATAAGGCAGATTATCTAAAATAGTTTCATAAAAAAAAAGGTAAAAGTACTATGACTTGGAGCACTCACTCTGTATATATGTTTATTGTTAAATATTAGAAAAAAAACACATGAACACTGATGTCACGGTATGTAATATGATCAGTGTTTTAACGAGCACATTGCATTTCCCAAAAAGGACTAGAGGACGATATCTTTCTGAAACGCTCCTGTAACTTGTGCAGTGTAAGTTGGCCAAAGCTTTTAACATAGTTTCAAACATCCTTCATCTCCACAATATCTGGAGTTATTTCACGGTTTTATTCATTACATAACTCTATATGTCTTGCTTCAGATATTTGATGTATTCTGTATGGATCTAAAATGTAAAAAGTAGTAAAAATAAAGAAAAAAAGTAACAAAACACACTAAATGAGGGTATGGCTGGTAGAGTGGGTTTAAACAACACCAGTCACATTTTGAACACACCCTCAGTTCAATGATTTTTTTTTTTTTTTTTTTTTTTGGGACACTACTACTCTGAGGATCTGAAAATAAGTACAGTTATTTACCTTTTTTCACTGTTACATAATTCCACATATCTTATTTGGTGTATTTGGTATCTTCTGTAAGTATACAAAATGTAGAAAGTACTATAACTACATAAATAAGTAAAAAACATTGATGGAGGGTGTGTTCAGACTTTTGACTGGTCGTGTATTTTAATTCACAGTATTACTGTTGCACTCACATACCTCTTCTTTCTGCATACAAACACTCTATTTTCACTCTATTTTTATTTAAACTAATTCAATTAAAATAATAACTTAATGAGGCCAGTTTGTGGCAGCAAGGTTTACACTCACTCTCCAAAGTCTTTTTAAATGTGTTATATTGAAAAATGAGCACATAAGACAAACCAATTACACAGCCTTGCTCCCATTTAGCCTGCAATTGGTATCTCTATTCTGTTACATAATAAGCAACAATAAAACCTCACTTTCTTATCTGTGACTAACATTACGCCAGGCAACAATAGCCACAATATAAAACCGATTAGACATGTACAGAAGTATAAAAGCACAGACTCTGGTTTCTGGACTATTACCACGATGTAATGAAAACAGTTATTGGATTTCATGAATATTTTATCACAACTTGACCTTTGTGTGACTTCCTGTTCTACAAATGTATATTTTATGAGACTTTTTTAATCCATTTGGTCCTGCTCTTTCTTTCACAGTCGTCCAAAGCAATTAATTTGTCCTGTATGGATCCAGTAAGTCATGTCGTTAATTAAAGAGGAACAATTAGCATCTGAACTGCATATTAGGCTGTATTAGAGTTGTCACAAAATAGAAGCTAGGTTTTCATTTCAGCAGCATCTATACTAAGAAAAGTCACATAAACGGGACATATTTAGACTTTTCTTGAATAGTTTTGGTATTTGAAATTAGAAGTGGTAATGCCTTAAGTTTATTTTAAAGAATACTATTATTTAACATTAACACTATATCATGGAGAAAAAAAGTATATTTTTTACCACCGTGGTATCGATGTCATATGGGGTATGGAGCATTTTCATTGCTACTGAAACTGAGTTGACACTACTGTATGTGGCAGCTTTAGGAGGACAAAAAACTAACAAAAAAAATTATTTTTTGTGTGTTGTGTGTGACTGAGGTTGTTGTATTTTGCAGCATTTTTACAGAATTTGGTTTAACAACGACCTATTGTGCTTGTGTTGACTCTATAGCTGTAATTTATGACAGCCATGGATCATTATGTTATAACTTGCACATTTTAGATCGCAACATTAATTTAAAACAAATTAATAAAAGAAACAAGAAAAGTGCGGTGCCCAGTGGGAGATGATGTCACCATGAGCGTCATCACAACAAACTGGGGATAGCTGCAGATTATACAAGAAAACAGCAGTTTTTTTTTTTTTTTTTCGCACCAAAATGCCTATGCAACGCTGCCGAAAATGAAAATGAAAATGAAGTAAGTACGTCACAGTGGGTGTGTGCCGGTGCCAGTGAAAATGGGAGATGAGCGGCAAAATGGCGTCTTGAAAATAAGTGATTAAAACAACAAAAACAACTTTGAGCGAGTAAATGTTGAGAGGAAACAATTATAACATGATTTTGCAGAATATGTCAACTTTAATACTGCTAATCTAAACAGTGACCATTACTACTCTGGTATGGAGTGTGTGCAGTGTGTATCAGAGGAGTGTGTTCTCTGGTATGGAGTGTGTGCAGTGTGTATCAGAGGAGTGTGTTCTCTGGAGTGTGTGCAGTGTGTATCAGAGGAGTGTGTTCTCTGGTATGGAGTGTGTGCAGTGTGTATCAGAGGAGTGTGTTCTCTGGTATGGAGTGTGTGCGTTGTGTATCAGAGGAGTGTGTTCTCTGGTATGGGGTGTGTACATCCATATCAGAGGAGTGCTACCAAAATGAATTATGGATCTCACATTATTTTAAAATGCAACATGAAGGTAATAAAGTCAAATATAACAAGTCTGAAAAGTCACACTTCTGGATTTAAATCATGTAGTGTGGAGCCACGTGTGAAGCTGTGATCATCAAAGCACTCCTCAGGATGTGCCCACACTTTCACTACAGTCAGAGGAAAGTGTGATTATCTGACTTGTCTGAGGTGATCTGATTTTGACCAGTAAGTCCAGACTCAACACTGATACATATATGATGTGAGAAGATACAACTACCGGTAGAAATTTTTGCTCATATATACTACAATTGTGCATATTGGGAATATATTCATATAAGCATAAAAGTCATATCAGCATAATCAATACACATACAACTCATTACTACTACTACTACTACTACATTCATTTTAGAAGATTACCTTTGGTGGCTTAGCCACATGCTACAAAATGGGCATTTTGTAGCAGACCTATTGTGTTTGCTGTACAGACACCTGTGGATTATTATGTTATCATTTGCATATCATTTAAGTTCCCATATTCATCTGAAACAACTTAATAAAAGAAACAAGTCCGCTGACTTCTCCGTTAGAAAACTGTAGTGCCCAGGGAGCTGATGTTGCCGTGAACATCATCACAACAAAGCGCCCCATGCTGTCGGCGCCTCCTGGTACCTGCACATCTCACTAGCAAGTAGCAGATTTTTTTTTTATTTGTACCAAAATGACAACGCAACACTGCCAAATCCTCAGCATATCACTGATTAAGGAAGTAAAATTTAAGCACGAAGTAAATACAGAGCAGAGCATATGCCAGTGGTGGTGAAAACAGGGATTGATCGACAACATGGTGTGAAAATGAGCGATTAAAGACTCCTCAGACATGCACAAATCACTCCAAAAACAACTTCAAGAGGGTAAATGAAAAGGGGAAACAACTATAACATGGTTAAAAGCTCAGAAAAGTCAATTTTGCATAATAAGCCTGCTTTAAACTTTGCAAGGGGCATTAAAACCTTAAGACACAAAGACTCAAACTATTTCAAGGACAATATTTTAATAGTAATACAAAAAGAATTACTTCTGGTCCATTGAAATTTGGACAAACACAAGGTGCAGCCACCTACACTTGTTTATTTAATGTGTGATGTTTGTTGAACTGAGGAAAAGTATTCCTGACAACTAGTTATTTTCAAGTGAGGCGCATAAACGTATGATTATACTGTAACATGCCATTAGTGCCAAATCACACAGCGATGTTTTCAGTTTAAAAGGCTGTTCACAGAGGATATGCACACATCCTATAGCTCAAAATGGACTCTTTGCTTTGGCTAATATCTATTCACTACATTTATGGAAGCATGACACTGTATGTGCACAGGTGAACACTACTTACCTTTGTCTTCGACAGAGAAGTGGAAGAGGTCCGAGGTGGCGTTTTCATCATTGCGTAACACGTAGCAGATGCTGAGGTCGTCAATGTCAGCTGTGAGAAAAACACAAACAACATGAAGACAGCTGTAATGTATTCACTTGTATGTGCACAAGAGCGTAATGTGTTTTGGATGAAAATGCAGGTTGCTCTAACCCACATAGGCAGATGTGGTGCTGTGATTAATGGTATAATGCAAACAGAGCCAGTGTTTTGTTTGAAAGGCTGTAATAGTGTGTGATGGTGTAACTGTGATGCATGCTGGGAGAGTAAACAACAACATGGCCTGAGGTGGAGGAAGTAAACCAAATATGGAAAGTAAAAGTGAGTTACCCTGTTTTATCTTCTAAATACTTTTAAGACCACAGCAACCAGTACTTCTGTCACAACTACTGCCACTGGTACTTCTATGGACTAGTATCACTTCATGTAATGGCTTTGAAAGGTTAAAGAGAAAAATATTTTGAAATGAATCAAAGTCTGCACAACATTCAGTAGTAATCTATGCTTATAGAGTAACATCTATTTCTATTATTAGCACTAATTTGACTACTACTACTACTACTTAATGCAATCCTACTAATACAGCTACCACTACCATTACTAGCACTTTTACAACTGTTGTACAACTAAATGAACAAATATTTTCTAGTTGTTTTTGTCTAGAATATGAGTCACAATGTGTCTCACTTTGAAAATATAACTCTTTCTTTTTATTGTCATTAACTTGAATTGTCATGTGATTTTCAAAGCCGTTCATGCTAAGTTTCACGCTGCTTTTAAAAATAGCCTCAAAGACACTTTGAAGGCTGTTTATGGCGTGTTCTTAGAACACTTTATTTTCTGTCAAATTCTTGCTCAAAGATAGAAGTTGTCCTGCTTCACTAGTGTAACAGCAGGTCTGAGTATCGCTCAGATCCTGCTCCTTATCAGCAACAACCATTTTCTACCACAGCGCTTTCTCAAAGTTATGCATCCAGAACACAGAAGATAAGGGCTAACACTCTCAAATAAATAAAAAGTCAAAGATAAATCTGCTATTTTCAAACAGTAGATCACAAAAATGTCAAAAATGAAATCATATCTGAAGGATGAAAGAAAAACAAATGTTCAAATCATTTAATACTGTCAACAGCTTTGGTCACTTGTCACGTACGATGGGGAAGATTACCAAACATTTACTGCAGTATTGTTATACTCAACGTGTTGGAGTAAAGGTTTTGTGTGAGAAAAATACTCTGAGAGGTACAATATTATTAATAAGTCAGTTACCAAATGCCCCTACGGATACAGCTACAAATAAGTAACTAAAGATCTAAGAATATCTGGCACAACAATAATGCTCTTTTATTTTATTCAGCACCTGTGATGATGCTAAAGAGCTTTACATTATTCACTCACTCATAATAAAGCCTCTACCACTGCTATTATCACAGGCCGACATGTGGCCTATTCAAATGACTTAATTAGGCCTAAATCTTGTTGTGCGCCTGAGAAACAATAGAATAATTAGGTACATGTCCTTGATGTGACTTCTGACACCATTTATATGGTACCTGACCAACAAAAATGTTTGAAAAATCATCCGGAAACTGGAAAACTGTTAAATGTAGACGGTAAGGTTGACATGTTTAAAAAGCAGGTGGATTTTTGTAAATGACAGACAAGACTAAGAATGTTAAAAACAGGATTTGTGGCCAAGATCTAGACTGACATCTGTTTTCTTGAATTACAGGGTCCTAGTTTTTTTTTTTTTTTTTCCACAGTGCTCCGCAAATGCCTATTACACTGAAAAAAAAGGAAAAAAACCTGCTCACAACTTGAGAAAGGGCTTGGCCTCCGTGAACCAGCACCTCAATAATAGATGTCTGCGAGAGCAGGTTCATAAAAGTATAAACCCTTGACTTGGGCACGAAAGCCTCTTTGGTGGCTTCCTGTCACTGCAATGCTCTAGTTAGCTCGAAAAGATAGCGACAAATAAGCTAACATCCAACTTTTTGTCTGCTTTTTGTCTGTGACTTTAAATTATATAAGCATTCTTGGGTGTTGGGTTGTGTAAATCTGAAATCATCAGGGTCAACCAGTGGGCATGCTCCTTATCAAATATTTAAAGAGGCGCGCCTGGTGGGATGTGCTGAAATGGGACGGTAAATATGAGCTGGGGCTGTCTCTTTCACCTGACTGACTCCTCTGACAAGACGCTTCGCCCTCTGAGTATCAAGGGCCTCAAATGTAGCCTTTGTTTCCAACATGCAACCTCTCTCCTACTCTATAGTATATCACACCTGCCAACACCTACTTCTTACCAGATCAAGCATGAGATGAAACGGCAGCTTTTAAAGGGGCATTATGTCACTTTTCTGCTGGACAGTCCACCACCAGGTTATGACGTGTAAATGTTATTCCTCGGTCTAGAGTTGGACATTAAACTTATCCATATTCATTAGGTCTGTCATGATGATTACTAAATCGACTTATTGTTCCATATATGAAAGTGGAACAATATATTTTGGGGCTCAGTATTTATTGTGTGTAATTTTTCTTTACAAAAATGAGGAGATTTTGGATACTTTTGTTGTAATACAGTAAGATTTGAGCTGTAGCAGGTTCAATAAGTGACTTGGTTTATTCTGTCATTTATTTGTTGCAGTTAATGAGACTTTACTGGAGTTATCTCACATTATTGTTATTGAGTCAGCTGGATGAAGTCGTTTACTGCAATATTTCTCTGGAGAAATATATTGTGCTTCAAAAGTTGTTATCATGACAGGCCTAAGAATTCATTAAGACAAGCAGATGGCACCTTCAGCCTGAGTTACAGGTCAGGTCTGGGAAGTGGTAAGAAGGTTACCAGAAGGTTTTTCAAGGTATTTTCAGGAAAGAAAACAATAAACATTAAATGCAAGATGGAAATGTTTAATGCCATAACAAGCAAGTAGCAGACTCTACCCAGAAAAACGCCATAGCGCTCCTTAAGTCACATGCTTAATGCTTAGTGTGTGTCAAAGCTACACACTCACAGTGGTATCTTTAACCTACTTCACTGTGGTAAAATGTCTGTTGTGTAATGGATTCAGCTCTGTGCATAAATTTGTGTAGCGGCTGTGTGCATGAAACTTTCAGCAGTCACATTCTTAGAAAAGTCATCAAATTATTTATCTTTGTCTTCCTTTTAAAGTTATTTGAATGTCACAAACACACATTTGCGTCTAAATACAGTTTCTGTTTTTTCTCACCAGAATTTTATATTTATAATTATACAAAACGTTTCTTTCAAAGCTTAATGCTGCAGTTTATGAGTCAGAGAGTTTAGAAAGTGGATTTATAATAATCCATATTTGTGATCAATTGTTTTGTTTCGTTCAAACTGGGATGTCACAATGTCAAATCTTATTCACAATTATTAACACCAGGACGAGGCAGTGATGCTCTTACCTCACTTTCACTCACAGCGTTTAAAACATTACCATTGCTTTAGTACATGACCAGCTTTTCTATACTTCACATATGGGTTTGTTTTAAATATACATGTATTGCATTGTAAATACACTGAAGTCAAATGATTTTTCCTTTTAAAATGTTTGTGACTTGTAGTTTGTGTTTACTCTGCCTTTGCTTGCACTAAAAGTTTGTCCCTCTTACCTTGTACCTGCTTTGTTCAGTGTGTGTTTCTCGGTGTGTGCCAGGAGCAGGTGGATTTGTTGCTTGTTCAGATAAGTGCCTCATCATGGTCTGAAATAGTGCATTGATTGCGGTGCTTTACATCTCAATCAGACACATTGTTGTGGCAATTTAGTCGGCAATATCAATAAACAGCTCGGCCCACTTAGAAATAATGTTTACACAGATCAGGAGACACAGCTCAGCAGACACAGCTCAGAAGACTGACAAGAGCGCACTAAATGTCATTACTGCAGAAAAAATACATGGTCAGACGACTTGGCACAATAGGCAAAAGAATTTGATTATTTTCTATCATTTTTCTTTATTATTTAATGTTTTTGCACAAATATAAAGATCTCTTATCTCCCTTTTGCCTCATGTTTTTTCTTAAAGGGGCACTACGTAACTTTTCTCTTGGAGATGTTTTGGAATGAATTGAAGAGACTGATATGTGTTTTTTTTATTATGGCTGATGCAGATTGTTTAGAATCCAGAGCGACTGACGGCAAATAAGCTCTGCAGATATTTTTGGGCCGATATCTAGGGTTGACTTTGTTCTTCAGATTATGTACTTTAAATTTACTACAAACTGACCCACAAACAGTTGTCTATTAAACTGTTAATATAAAGCTTTGTGTGTTTGTTTTTGGCAGCAAATAAACCAAAACTAAATGTCGGCCTCACTGGAGATTTAAGGCCGAGAGCCGATACTAAAAAGTCCAAATATCAGTCCCATCACTAGAATAAACGTTCCATAGTATAGTATTAAACTTATCCATTTTGTATATATTCAATTACAGGTGTTTATATTACACAAAAACACATAACATTTCTTCTCACGACGACTGTTACATAATGCAATTTTACATAGCACATATCACCATGTGAATTAAACAACAGCCTATAAGAAGATTAAAATAAAATCGCAAATAATCTTTAAATCATGAATCAACAAAAATGTGCCGTTAATCGTATTTTTACTCCAACTTGTCCAATCCCAACTTTAAAATGCACCAATTAATCCCAAACAGATACATCGGTAGAGCTCGCGACGCACCAAATGCCAACGGAGTGACCTTTTGCACATGATCCCTGTTCCTGTGTGTTACACTTCATTTAACTAAACCTCTATAGAGAGCCTCAGATGTGAGCGTTTCCCCTGGAGATGGAGAAACGATAAATTATTCATCTCGAACCGTCTACAAGACATTTGTGCAAAACATCAGCCTCTACTTTGGACTGCTAATTATGATTTGATGAGCAAGGCACATCTAAATCAGGCCCACAAATTAACTATTGAGACTCCCTCACCGCCACTTGTCACACCAGCGAATAATTATTACTCCATAAATTAAAATCTCAGCTAAGAAGTGTGAATGATTAATCAAAACTTGCAGCTAAAAGTGTGGATTTGAACTTTGTGTGTTTCTCTTTTTAATGTTACAATAAGGTGGGATTAGGATAGATAATGGTGATGACCCAGGGCTGGACAATGTCACCTGAAAATGGGGCTGCAGTTAACGGCACGGTGATTACAATTAACTGAATAGTTTTGCCCGCATACCTGGGTCTTATCACAAAAATAATAAGCTTGAACTGAAAGGAATATAGTGTCATTAAAAGGGAGGAACTGCAGCACTTTTTGCTTCAAGTTTTAGACCAGCATTAACTAGAAACTATATTTGGACAGTACAGTAATGATTATTGGGATATTCACGTCACAATAAAATAATAGGAAATAAAACATAATTGATAGAATAATGTCATTTTTCATCGTAATCTACACTTACATTTAAAGCGATTTTAATTGGTCTGTTTATGTCACATTCACTTTACTTTATCATTCAGAAAGTTGTGTTCTGATTGTGCACTGTTTTTCCCAAGTTTATATCTGAATCAAAAATAATAATTACATTTCAATGCTATGCCCATCCCCTGTAGTCTTCTTGCAAAATGCAGAATATAATTAGTCACACCACACATCCTTTGTTTAATTTTAAGTTTAGAATACTTACACTTACGAAAGAAGGAGAGATATTAGTAGAGTAGAGCGTTACGGGTTTTTCGTGTCAATGCCAAGACCAATGTTTGGGCCAATATGTAGGGCCAATTTAAATTTACTACAAACTCTTGTGCGCTGTTATTTCTTCACTTTAAATGTTCAAATGTTATGTGTATTCATTAGGCAGCAGGTCGGCCTCTACTGGAGATTAAAGGCCGATACACGGAAAAGTCCAGTATATCTCTAGAAACAAGTCCAATAAATGTTTAATACATAGAGAAAAAAGACATTTCCTCACACACTCAGTTATTGTGTGCACATCCAGAACATTTACATTGTTGTGCTTTGGCTCTGACAGCGGATGATAAGTCATTTTCCACTCTGACAAGCTGACTGAACAAAACAGACATAGTATTACGGAGCGCGCTGGAGTGAAGTCAGTACAAGTGCTAATCTCAAGAGCATTTTAAGAAAACTTAGTTACTTGAAACATTTTGTAAAACACACATTTAGTAGTACTTAGTAGCAACAGTAGTAGTAGTAGTAGTAATAGTAGTTGCTGTAGTAGTCATAGTCATAATATTGTATTGTTATAGTAGCAGTAATAGTATTAGAAGTAGTTGTGACATTAGTAGGAAATGCATTTGCTGTCAGATACTTGTCTATAAATATTTCTGTGGTAGATTTTACACATATTCTACATCCTCAAATTTAGTACGGCTAGTTCCTTATACATACTGGGTGTATTTTTTGTTGACTTTGCAGTTTTTGCCCTTTTCACCCCTGATGTTGTTGAATGCTGTGTCTTTAGTGTATGTGTCGTGCGTGCTCTTACCTTGGCTGAATGTGTCGATTGAGTTGTTCCCTTGTCCCATGTTGATGATGTAACCATGTTTGGGCTGAATTGTGATGTGAAACACCAGCGACATGGGGCTGCTGTCTCTATCCTCCGCCCTCAGCACTTTTGGACTCAGCGGGAATCCCAAGTGTCCCGTCGGCAAAATCTTCAAAGTTGGTGCCCCTTTATTGACCACCATTTGCGGCACCCCGTTGTCCAAGCCGACAATTGTTATTTTCATCATTTGTGGTCTCCTTGTCTCAAAAACAGTATCGGGAAAAACGAAAAAGTCTGTATGCGTGCCATCTGTGATTGTAAAAGAAAAGGAGTCTTGGGAGGATTCAGTGCCATCGTGTTTGTAGCTAATAAGATTTTCATTTAGGTCTTGTTTAGTAAAGCTCATAACAGGCGTGGATTGGTTGTACAGTAATTTACCATGAATCGGCAGCTGCGTTACTGTAAACTTTAACATCTTTTCTGGTGTATCTTGATCCTCAGCGGTCAACTCAAAAGGTGTAATAAGTTTGGTTTGACCTTCGCTGACAAGTAACGCATTGATGGTAACTACTGGTTTCTTGTTATCAACATCAACAATAGAGATCCTAAATGTTCTGAATATGGGATTGTAGCCGTCTGTAACTTCAAATTCAAAACTGTCCATTTTGATCTCATCGTCCGAGGTGTGGATGTAATAGATTTTGCTGCCTGCTAGCTGCAACTGCGTAAAGGAGGCTATAGGCATCCCCGGACTATCTGTGCACTCCAAATGCCCTCTTACTGGTGCTCTGGTTACGGTAAACACCAAGTTTTCATCTGGACTATTCATGTCTGTTGTGCTAAGAAGATCAGTGGTTAACGTCACTCTACCACCTTCTTTCAATGATACGCCTTTGCTAACTACATCTGGGAACACCATATCAATACTGCCGATGGTGATGTAGAAATAGCGATCGATTAGCGGGTTCATGCCGTCTGTAACATCAAATTTAACCAAATCTCTGATGCCCTCTTGTCCATTGTGGGTGTAGCTGAGCAGACCTGCATCAATATCGGCTTGTGTGAAATTCATCCCGATAGTGATGTTTTCCAAAGATCCAGAGGGAGTTTTTCTCTGCAGTAATCCCTGACCTGGCCCAAATCTGATAATGTAAGTGAGTGTACTATCGTCTGAATCTAAATCCGTAGCTTTGAGCACTTTGTTGTTAATTTCTTTAGTCTGACCAATCTCCACTTCTAGTCCATCGTTGATAAGCATTCTTGGGGTCTCATCATCAACAGATACGATCATAACTATGGCGGTTTTGTGCACGGAGTACTTCCCATCTGATAAAGTAACTTCAAAACTGTCCTCTGTTGTTTCTGAGTCATCATGCTCATAAATAATGCTAGATGCCTCCCTGATCTGCTCTAAAGTGAAATTAGTCACGAGAACAGATCCAGTAGAGAGCTGGTTCAAGATGGCGCCGTGTTTGGGAGGTTTGGAGATTGTGAATATAAGTTCTTCGGGCGGGATGTCCGTGTCTGCGCCATTTAGAATAGGAGTGTCTATTACAATATTCATGCCTTCCATTACGACTATCTCACGCAGGTAAATTTCTGGTTTTTCATCGTTTGCTGGTATAATCACAACTGGGAAGAAGTGGTTTTCAGAAAAATTGATGCCGTCTGAGCACATGAATGTAAACCTGTCTTCCACTGGCTCTACTCCTTTGTGGATGCTCTGCACATAGTAAATATTGCCTTCTCTAATGTCTCCTATTGTGAAAGCACTTATTGCTGTTCCCGATCTTGATTTTTCAGATCCTGGAGCTGGTGAAATGTTCTCCACATATCCCACCATTGGTTGAACAACAATAGTGCAAAGTATATCATCTGTCGGTGTGTCGCTGTCGTCTGCGTTTAAATGTTGGGGTCCTATGGCGTATTTTTCACCTTCTATTACACTAAACTGCTCTCCGACGCCCACTTCTGGCGGTTGGCTGTCCACTGGTAGGATAGTGACTCTAACCTGGACTCCATTAACTTTATTCCCACCAACAGTCCAATCCTCAGACATGTCGGTAAGGGTTAAATTAAAGCCGTCATGTTGGGAAGATAGCCCTATCTCTCCACCTGTATGTGCATATACTACTACTCCATTGATAATATCAGCTTGTGTGAATCTATTAGCAGGGACGCCTTTTACTAAGATCTCTCCCATCGCTGGAGGGTCTTCCACTATAAACGTTAACTGCAGGTCATCCGTGTCATCATCATGGCCTTGGATAACATTAGTAGTGATTTCAGTGGCACCATTTTCCAAGACGTCCATATGTGATCCGATTGTTCCCGCTGGTAAGCTGACAGTAGGAGTTTCGTCATCTATGGGTTTAACCGCGACTTTGACTGTCACTGGTACGGCGTGTATACCATCGCTGACATCAAGTTGAAACTCATCTGCGAGCGTCTCCTCCCCGTTGTGAATATATGATATTTTTCCTAGTGAAATGTCTTCAAGTCTAAAAGCTCCCTTCACGTCAAGATCTGAAAAATCCAGTTGAATTTGCCCATGTTTTGGAAGTCGGCTTAGCGTAAATGTAATTTGTTTGTGTTCAGTATCGGGGTCAGTGGCGTCCAGTTCGGCTACGGTAATGATGTGCATGCCTCTTTCAAGTACGGTAAAGCCGGTGTTTGTGATTTGTGGTGGTTTATTGTTAACGGGCTCAAGGTAGATCGTGAAAGTGCCTTCTACAGTGTTGCCAGATGTATCTTCTACTAAATACTGAAACTGCACAACATGAGCTGTGATGCCCAGTTCTACATCCGGAGGTCCGTAAGAGATTTTGTGGTGATTAACTTGAGCTTGGGTGAACTCGCTGACTTCAATCCCGGGGTTGTCTGTTAGGACTAAAGAACCGAACAAAACTGGATTATTTTCATCCGTGTCCGTGGGAGGCTGTGTGATTGTGTATTTGAGGTCACGGTCTTCAGAGTCCAAATCGGTATAGCGCAAAACTTCTTTATTGAAATGGGTTAGCTTGTACTCCTGAACGGTCATTTGCAAAGTGGTGCCAGGAAACAGCTCGGGGGGTACGTCATCTATTGGCAAAACTCGGATTAAAAACACACTTTCCCCGGACTCGTTTGGCGGATCGTTATCATCCTGCACTGTAAAAATAAACTGGTCCATTATAGTTTCTGTGTTGTGTGGCCCTACGTGCTTATAAAACAACTTTCCATCTGTAATGTCTTTCTGAAGCCACTCTTTCACTTCTTTCTCATACATTTCATCTTCTGAGTTGAATTTCCAAGAGGAGGGGTCTTCTGGGGCATCTGATTGTCTGAGCAGCACAGTCCCAATTGTAGAATAAGGGGGAACTATGGTAAATTTAATAGTCGAATCTTCAGAATCTATATCAGCTGCGCTCAACATGAGAGGAGAGATCTGCATCATTTGATTTTTAAACAAAACTAAACCTGTATTTGCATTGATAATTGGGGGCTCGTCATCTGTGGGGACAATTGTAATAGGGAACAAAAATTCAACTTGGTGTTTGCCGTCTGTCATTTTGAATACAATATTGTCACTATATGTATCGCTCCCATCGTGCTGATAAACGACTGCTCCTGTGGTGAGGTCGGCTGCTGTGAAAAATTTCTTGTCTGACCCGAGCACCATAAGGTCGCCGTGTCTAAGCCCATCCACCACAGTGATAGTGACCATATCTAGATTATCCTCGTCACTTATTTCTAAGTTATGTGCAGTGAAAAGGGGTCTGGACTGGCCTTCATAGAGGAGCTGTCCTGTGTTACGAGTTACGACAGGAGCAAGTGTATTCATAGGCTTAACCACTATCATAAAAGCAAAGGGGTCAGAGATAGCCCCGTCTGTGTCCACTATTTCAAACTCTAACTGGAATATCCTCTCTGTATCTGAATCTAAAGAAGGAGGCTTGTAGGCTATTTTCAAGTCCCTCAGGTCTCTTTGGTAAAACGATGTAATAGGCAAGTTTCTATCATCTGTGCTGACTATATAGCCCTCCTCATAGGAAAGAGGAGAGGTAATATTAAAGATTAACTCGTCTGGGTTGGACTCTGCGTCTTCAGCTGCCAGCATGTCAGGAGTGAGAGCTGTCATTACAAACTGACTCACCTCCATCATCATCATTGACACAAAGCTGGGTTTGGGCGGAGTGTTTTCTTCCCCTTCCTTGATACGAATCATCAAATGAAAATACTCTTGTTTGACTAAATTAGCCTCCATATCGTGCAGCTCAACCACCATAGGGACGTAGTCTCTGTTTGGGGATTTGCGCTCAAACTTGTGCTCGTAGCGGATGTTGGCGTGCGTAAACTCATCACAGTCCATCATTGAAGAAAGTTTGCCTGCGTCTAACAGACTTCCATATCTGGGCAAGCTGCTGCCACTGGACAGAGACGTCACTTCGCATTTGTACAGGTCTCTGTCGTAGGTAAACTCGAGTGTCTTCTTGTCTATGGGGTTACTGGTGCCTCTGAGGCTGTCCACGGTGAGCGGCATGTTTTTGGTGAGTAACTCTAGCTGCGTAAAAACCACCTCCACTTCCATCATAAAGGGGATGATCACGGTCTCGGTCTGAGCATCATACCTGAGCTGCAGCCTCACTCTGTCTCTGGTGGGACTGCGCGAGCCGTAGTGCGAGTACGTCACGTCGTTAGGACCAAAATCACAGGGAAACTTTTTGGGAGAGAGGTGTCCGGGTCTCTGGGACAGCGGGTCGTTGTCCAGCACCGTGATGCTGCACCTGTCCCCCGGCTGCGTCTGGATCACCAGGTCGTTTATGGGATCAATGTAGATGGATCTCCCAAAAGGCACGCGGATTCCATTGTTGGCCACGAGTATCGCGTCCTCTGACAGTTCAGACCTGAGCGCGTAAAATAATCCCTCGCTGTCCGCTGGAGACGAGAGCAAACCAGTCACAGAGACGCACAGAACAAGCAGTCCGTAGTGCCACATTCTGGAGAGAGCGCAAAACATCCCGCTAAAAGCTGTGCAAATGTTTATCTTTGTGCGCAGAGTGTGGTGTTTGGATCAAGCGGTGCCTCCCATGTGCGCGTCCGCGCGCAGCCTCCGCACACTCCGGACACTCTGGCGGAATAGCGCGAAGCAGTTTCAACTTCAGGTACTTGAGACGCTGAGGGGAGAGAGCTACCGCCCCTCTCTGCACATATTGGAGGATTTTTGAGGGTTCGTTACCCCAGGCGTGAGGCCCATAGGCGCGCGAGCTGGCTGTCACAGAGGGGCGGGGCTTAAGCAAAACAAGGTGAAGTTAAACCTAAACCTGCCCTGAACTATCACAAGTTTATAAAGTATTACTTAGTTAAAGTGGGCTTATTACTAATGTAAAATACGCCTCTCAAAATGTCCACTCTGTCTTTCATTATAATCTGGCACAATTCATGATTTACTGCATAATTCCTACTGAAAAAATAAGGCTGCAGGTCTATAAATATATAAGTATTTGCTTTTAGAAATGTATTAAGCTATAGAAACATTTTCTGGATGCAGTTTCTTGTCTCTAGTGGCATGTTTTGAGTCAGTTCCCATGAGTCACATCCTAATTCTAGCCTGGAACAGAGGGGGCTGTGGTGAGAATGAAAAGGACAAAAAGTGACAGTTTGGGTGAAGGTGAGGTTTATATTTCAAATATTAAGTCTACGCTATCTCTGCCACATAGATCATGCTGTTTAAAAACATATAATATGATGTAAGGGTGGTGCACACTGCAGAACCCTGTGTGTTTGGACACTGACAGTGATCTATATTTATGACTCATAGTTATTCTTTAGACTTTTATGATCTCTATAAAGTTTGCCTTTTAATTTAACTTTCATTCACTTTATATCTCTACACTTAATGATTTAAAAAAAAATATTTGAACTTCAAAGTGATCAAAAACACTGTAAATGTGACAATCCCCTGAATTATTAAGTTGTTTATGGGAGAACATTTGGCATTTAATTTTGTGCTATAAAACATCATATCAATTTTTTTGAATTTTAGAAAAAAAAAAAACATCAACTTTCTAAACTGCTTTTCTAAACTGCCCTTTTAGCTGTGCTTTTTCCATTTCTGCTGTAGATGTCCCACTTGGCATTCCTAAAAGTTTATGGTTTTTAGTGAAAAGAAAAATCAATGAAGCATTGTTTTAGACATTCAGCCCGGCTTTAGGCTCCGGCTGGAGCCTCTGCAGGCAAAAAGTATCATTATTATTATGATTACGGCCGAGACAAGACTTAGCGCAATCACCCACATCGTGTGAATCCTAGAGGTGTGAGAGAATACTTTTGCAAGCTTTTGGGAACTGTCACAAACTGCTGTGTAACAAAATATCAGCAAAACAACATGGATGCAAGGCCACGCAAATAAACACGTCCTACGGTGCTTTGGAGTCTCAATGATGAGGCAAAACTGAAATTATTTCAAATTTATGCATGTGGTCATGCATTTGTTTATTTTCTTGTTTACTGCAATGAGCAAAACTGTGAAAATGGTCCTTTAAAAGCTGTTGGCCTTACTTTGAGCAAAATGTAATAGCCCCCATTCATGAAACAGGTATAAATGTGCTGTGGGCCCTATATGAAGAGCAGGACAGAATGCTAACAGCTGAGTCCATTTGGCTGCAGGAGAAGGTTTGGAAACTTGTTTTTAAACTCAGAAATGCATTGTGGTGTAACCTTGGTGGTCATTAAGGAAATAAGAAAGCAGAATACATTAGAGAGTTCAAGGAAAGTTGTAACCATGAGCACTCTGTTGTTGAGGGGTTTTGCTGTGGGATTTTTGTAAACTGTAGTTTCACATCAAATGGGAATTCTGACTTCCAGTACAACAACGTGTTCATTTTTTTTAAAAATTATTATTAATTAGTCATTATATTGTAAAAGTTGTGCTACTTGAGGTAACACTGATCAATAGATTATACTTACATATGCAATTGTTTTTTTTATCATTAACATTCCTGCTGTCTGAGCCATTCTTCTCTCAGTGGCTCATGTTCTGGAGCATGTGCACACTCCACATAACGAGGGGTTGATTACTGATTTAGTTAACCATTAATTTGTATCAGCCCTAGTTTTACGCATCTAGTAGTGCTGTATGGGGGTTTTGGCATGTGGACCAGAAGGTCAGAGGTTTGATGCCCACATAGTATGTGCATGAGTGTTAATGGTGATCAGAGGGGCAAATGTGCACATTGGCATCCTCACTTCTGTCAGTCTACCCCAGGGCAGTTGTGGCTACCTAAGTGGCTTACCAGCCGTGAGTATGAATGATGACTGCAGTGTGGTGAGGCTGTGTCGAGCCTGTGAAGTGTGATACAAGTGTAAGGGAGTATTATTAGCAGTAAGGGTTTAGAGGTAAATACATACAGGCAACTTCAAAACTGGATGATTCACAGTTCAAGTTCAACCCAAGCCAAGTATTTCCACTGCAAAAGATAGATATAGAAGAAACATTCACCTTGAAACTATGAGATCCCTATAAGACCTTGGTCCTGCACTTTAAGACGCCATTTCTGCCTGATTTAGATTCCGTATCACTGGAAGAAGCTCAGAAGCCAGCATGCTATTTGTGCCAGTCTCACTCAAACCTGAAGACATTTAAAATGTTGTGTAACTGCCAAATCAAATATTGAACGCCATTGAACATATGAAGAAGTATAACAATAGATGAAGTTGAATTACTTTTCACATTTTGAAACTGTGAAACTTTGAAAAGAACTTGACACTTGACAAAGGAACCAGTCGCTTGGAGACACAATTAAAGTGTTGCAAGCTCTCGGCAGGCTGTTCTTTTGGAGTTCACACTGGAGGAACATGGTGTCAGTTTGTGCCATAACAACACCAAAACGTCAGCGACAGTGCTACCAAGTCTAATGCTCGCCGCCGCGCCAACAATCTGAGTCTCTCACACTTTTACATGTTTGACTTATGAATATTTGAGGAGTTTCATGCTGCTCCTGTAAAACTGACATCCCCAAAGTCATTTCATATATTGTCTGGATTGGAGTATTCAGACTCCTTAGAGCTCTATTCTTATGGCTGTTTAAATGGTGATTACAGGGTTTTGGAGCCTTGTCATTTTGAGCTTCGTTTTCAGCTGTCATGGTCTCAAAAAATCTTTGCTGGGATTTTGAAAAAGGGGAACGAACCCTGAACTAAACTAGAACTAAACCAGGAGAAGAACAGGCCCAAATCAGGTCTACATAGGACCATCATAGCTGTTGTTTCCAAACTATGGAGCCTCTGAGTTTTGGATTTAGCTTAATTGACTTTTATTTATTCATTTTTAAATTCTTTTTAGTCCTACCCTGGTCTGAGAGGAAATTCTAAGCCATGTCATAATGCTGTTACCTGCTCAAAAACAGACCTGGAGTTGTGCTTTGTTTCATTCTCACATGTTATAACACTTTATTATTATTCTGTCTACATCTCCAAAGCTCAAAATGCTCTGTTCCACCTTGTGATGTCATGAAGTGGTAGTTTTCAAGTTAGCAGCTCCTTTTACCTTTTATTCAATGGAGATTTGCAATTTCAGGACTGAAATGATCCAAATGATTCTGGTGAAGGTGTGTGGAGTGTAAAAACACAGTGGAGCTCTTCCTGTATTACCACATGGCATCAAGGCAAGGCAAGTTTATTTGTATGAAGAGCCAGAATAAAATCTTTCAGTCGTATCCACAGCTAAACAGCCATTTGAGCCTGGACATCACACGGTGGAACAGAGCGTTTTCTGTTTGAGAGAAGATCTCCAGGTCTGTTTGTGACGAGGAAACAACATTATAACATAGATCAGAAGAGTATGGGCCCTGTGAAAGTGGTCGGTGTCGTTCTAGATCAGTCCTGGATAAACCTGGTTTGGCTTTGGTTTAGTCTTTGTTTGAGCCATGTTATTACAGGGCAAATGAAAGACTGCAGTGGTTTCACCTGGCTGTAAAATCTGTAGCATTTCTTTCCCACAAAGTCATTGCTTTAAACTCTTTTGTACAACAACAGTATTTTGCTATGTTTGTAATGTCAAATACAAAAGTAAAAAAGTAATTTTGACATTAAATATTAAGTATCCCGGTAATTATGAAACAAGGAAATTAAAACCACTGCAGTTTCCAAGACGCATGTTTCAGTTTCCTGTCTGGGGTCCCACTGGAGGAGCTGGAGGAAGTGTCTGGGGTGAGGGAAGTCTGGGAGTCCCTGCTTAGACTGCTGCCCCTGCGACCCGGTCACTGGAAGAAAATGGATGGAGGGTTGGATGAGTTTCTTGTGCTTTGGACGTGATAAATCCGGCTCAACTTGTCATTGTATTTAGTTATTTTGCATTAAACATCAACACAATATTAATGCCTAGATGTGCAGATAAAAACAGAATAAATAGATGTTCATTTGTTCTGAGTTACTCTACCGCAGAATTTCATTACTCCTGCTTTTTATCTTTACGTACATGTTTGAAAATGAACGTATTTATCAGCAAACATTAGCGATTGCCAATGTTCCTACTTTCGTGTTGGTTGGCATTTTTCAGGCTTTCATCCAGCTCATTATCTCCTCTTGTTCTTGCAGACCATGGCTAGAGCTGCTTCTGAACACATTGTGAAACTTGTGGACAGTCGGTGGTCCGATTTTCTGACGTGTTCATTTTGCAGAGAGTGTGTGGGGGTCCGGCTGCTGCTCCGTGATAAGAGCGATCCCACACTTGGAGCTGTTATAGGGGTATAGGATTTACCCAGTGACAGGTAACGTGGGGCGTAGGCAGCCATCAGATAGTTGTATTTGCATAAAATCTTGCCACGTGTGCCAGAAAAGAAAGCAAATCTACTTACCATAAAATAAGATTAAGCATTAACAGCCAAATGAATATTTAGAAGAGCAAGCACTGATGAATATTCAACAGTGGCGGTGGGAACGCAAAGCTGATTTGGTGAAATGGAGTCTTTGAAATGGGGACGTATGGATAAGACTGGTGGCATTGTTTTGTATAATTGCTAATTATCTAAAACATTAGCAAAATCCCAAATTACATACCCATTACAAGTTTGTATGTGACTGTACTACAAAGAAGCAGCAGCCTCCCATGGAGAGCAAGTCTGTGAGTAAAACTGGAGAGATACTCACTTTGATCTATAATAATATATAAAACATCATCTGTACTTAAGGGAAAGTATTCACAACATGTTTTTAATCAAGTCATGATAGATATAGCATAGATCTACCACTATGATGAGCTGGTGGAACGTAACCAAGTACAAGTAGTAAAGTACTGTACTTAAGCACACATTTTAGGTGTCTATGCTTTACTTAAGTACATTTAAACTGGATTGAAAAGTAAAAGTATTATTATTATTGTCTGAGACCTGCTGAAAAGGCTGAGGGTTTATTTTTAACACGCTCATAGTTTGAGCAAACAAAAATATACAGATGAAATATACAGCTGGAATAAAAAATGTATCTAAATTCATTCATTTGAAGCTTCATGAGATCTTTTAGTTTTTACGCTTTGAGAAGATTTTTAAACAGGTGCTTTAATACTTATACTTGAGTAGGTTGTTTCATGAGATACTGTTGCTTTTATGTGAGTATTTTTTTGCTCCAGTATCTGTACTTTTACTGAAGTAACAGCAATAAGTACTTCCACCACTGACACTGCTGCTGTTACTACTACTTCTAACTGCTGCTGCTGACTCCATTAAAGGTCCTACACAAACTGACTCTTGTGAGCTTTAAGCCTTTAAGCCACGTTCTCATTTTGTGAACTCATCAGAATCAGACCTGGACCTGGTGGTGTTTTGTTTCATTCACATGTCTGAGTAACACTTTATAAGTAATCGTTTTACATCTCTAAAGCTCGAAATGCTCTGTTCCACCTTGTGTGTTTTCATTTCACATTTTCCTTTTGTTCAGTAGAGACTGGCCAGTCCGAGGCTGAAACGACCCAAATGATTCTAATGGAGGTGTTTGGAGTTTAAAAAGTAAAGTAGTAAAGTTAAAAGCTGCAGAAACTTTGAAAACTAAGTCTGACGTATCTGGCATCACTCTCCACTTCACATAACCACATAGTTTAGTTTATGCTCTAAAGCCTGTATTTTTCTTTCTGTTTTGCACAAATATATTCAATCTGAAACCTCTAACCCGACGTGAATAATGCATGTATGTAAATGGACAGAGGTAGGCAGCAGTTTGGTTGGAGGACCTGGATTTTGCACAGTCTCATTCTCTGGGGCCACCACATTTCACTCAGACAGACTCGTTCTCTCTGCTGTCGTTCGAGAGTCCATGATAAACTTGATTTATTTTACAATTTATGCAACACTTTGCAACGGTAATTTTGGTATTATTATTTAAAAAGTAATCAAATATCATAATAATTCAATCTATATATGAAGAGTTCAATAGCAAAACTAGATATATATATATGTTTATCTTCTAGAGATATTAGCAATGACACGAAGGGAGGGGATAATATTTGAACAGTATTTTAAGAGCAAAAGCCTCTGACTTTTTCAAATGACACTTTATGGCACTAAATTAACTCTTTATATTTAGATCCACAGCAGTGACAGGTTCTTTTCTCTTGGCTTGGATCAAGTCGTTCTGCAGAAATGTGCTGATTGAAATGGACATGAGTAAATAAATCACACATTCTATGTTTAGTTCTGCCACTAAGTGTAAACTAACTTTAAAATGTTCCAAAGGTCCTGGGTTTGACTCCCTGGAGGTGTGGGATGTTTTTATGCAGTTTGCATGTTCTCCCTGTGTTCACCCTAAAATCCTCCTCCATCCACTCAGCAATCCTAAAATCAGGATATGGGTCAACTTGTGTGTGTGTTTTTTTGTTTTTTGTTTGTTTTTTCCCTTATTTTAAAGGTTCCATATTATGCTATTTTCTGATCTCTGTTATATTGTTGTTTCCTCATCACAAACAGGCCTGGAGTGGTGTTTTGTTTCATTCACACATGTTTAACACACACACCCTGCACATTTACACTGACTTTTCTTCTCTCAAACAGAAAATGCTCTGTTGCACTTTGTGATGTAAAACAGGAAGTGACAGCAGAGGATCACATGGATGATTTCAGCCCTGGAATTGCCAATCTCTACTGAACAAAAGGTAAAAGGAGACATTAACTTGAAAACTGCCACTTCATGACATCACAAGGTGGAACAGAGCATTTTGAGCTTTGGAGATGTTACAGACTAATAATGACATGTTACTAAAACAGAAAACAGAAAACAAAGCACAACTCCAGGTCTGTTTCTGAGGAGATACAGTATAACAGTATTATAACATGGCTTAAAGCTCACAAGTTCATTTTGCATAATGTAGGTCCTTCAAGCCATGTCATCATTGTGATGATAATAACTAATACAAATTGTAACACTAAAATGTGATGTGAAAATACTTTCAGATACAACTAGAGCCTCGTGTGGAAGTACATTCTGCAGACTGAACTTTTTAACCTAAACACACGATTACGATTAGGGGAGATTTTTGTGAACTTTTACTAAATGACAGATTGAAATGCTTTTCCCAACAGAGCCCACCCACAGCACAGGTGTTCCTCTGCCCCCTTTCAACAGGTCGCATCAATGACAGGACCGCTGCACTGCTCTGTCCTCACCGTGTCCTCCACCGCTGCTGCAAACCTGGAAACATGCTCATAAAAGCCCCATGTAAAACTACTGATTTCACCGCGCTGTTATTACTGTTTGTCTTAAAGTCCGATGGGAAAGGCTCCTCCTCCTCCTCCTCCTCCTCCCTGTCTCTTGTCTGGACACACAAACTTGGACACATCCACATCTGGTCTGCTTTTGTGACTACATTACAGTTGTTAAAAAGCTCCATTGAAGGGACACAAGAGGAGTGTCTCTGCAAACATGTATCTCCCTCTGTAATCATGTGCACAATGAGTGAGTCCGTTTACACTAAATGCTGCTCTGGTAAACATTTACTGTCTGTCCTGTCTCACGGCTGCTGTGGACTCACACACTGGAGGAGCACTGGGGCTTTCACAGATTATTATGGGAAATATTTCAAAGTGGGGTTAATGTGTAAACTGGTGCCTGGTACGCCACATGTGAGAATGTTTTCCCATTTTCACAGATCATCAACTGAAGAGGTAACTGAGGTATTCTGAGATTTCTGTTTATTTCCCCCAAGTAACAGCAAGGGTCAGATCTTTTGACCTGTTAGTAAATGTTTGGTAAATGAACATATCCCCTTACAGGTTAATGATTGAATGTGATATAGTGCACGAGTGGCAGCCTGTGCTTCACAATGGCTGAATGGTTTTGGTGACTGCACACATGCTTGTCTCTGTGCCAGCCTCGGCTCAGATGGGCTTCATTTGTAAATCTGCACTTACAGAATATTTCTGGACTGGTGTCGTGAGTTGGGAGAACAGGAAATAACAGTTGTTGTTACCATTGCATCTTTTCAGGAAGTTTTTGGATCTGCCAAAGAGAAACAGGAATGTGTTCCCCAAACAAGGATCATAAAAAGTCCTGGAGATAATAAATCCCTGTGATGTCATCTGTGGTAAATATTAGTGTTTTACACGAGTGCACTGTAGGTTGAAGTGTATTTTGGGGGTGTGGAATTGAAAAACTTAGTTGTTAAGAGAGAACTTCTGTACAAATGTATCTCTCAAATGCACAGCCCGTGTTTTGTGATTCCATGTCACCTGTGAATAAGATTTAGTTTAGTAAAGCCTCTTTGTCACTACGTGTGTCATAAATGTGTCTATCACTGATGTGTGCTGGGAGCATATTTGTATCTGGTGCTCGCCGGGAGCATCCTAAACACATCCCTGCAGACATCCCTCTGTCCTGCCTCCCACAGTGACCAGTGCAGTGTCTGATCATTACTCACAGAGTGGAGCAAACTCTTTTTACGGCTGTCAGCCTGAAAATCAAACTTTTACAAGAGCACAACATGACCAGAGTGCAGGCCGCACTTTAGCTCAGCTGGTAGCATCTTAACCAGATCATCCACAGAGTTCACATTTACTTAACATATGAAAAGTGCCCTGTTGTCACATTTTAAATACATTTTATTTTAAATAACATGACTATAGGTTATAAGACCATTGTCTGCAGTAGGGACACAGTCTTTTCACCCTTTAAACATTTTTTTTCTATTAATTTGAGGAATAAATCACACCATTTAAAGTCGATTAACAATCTGATTGACATTTGGACAATTAGACCTGCCTGAATGAGGCAGAACTGTGGGGTGTGTTGGGCTCAGGAGTTTTCAGTATAAAAGCTTTTTCTCTCTCCTACGTTTTAAGGACACTTTTGTAATTGTTTCGTATTTTTTAAAGAAACCTTTTGAAGCTTAAGTGGAGACGAACAAATTCCCACAGACAGGCAGTAATTAACAGGAGAACAAAGAGAGTTCCCACCACGTGAGTTATGCAAGTGCCGGGCTGGGGTGGAGTGTTTTCAAAGAAGAACAGCATCTGAAATATGTTTACATAAAAATGCACCTAAAACAAGCTGTGTGTGACACCTCTGGATGTATGTGACACCCATAAGACTGTCTCTGTTTAATAGACCACTGCCCTCTGCTGGTGAGAGCTGCAACAACAACGTGAACAGAGAAAGAATGAAACAAAACCATGACTGAATAAATCCACCAACTGAACAATAAACAGCATTTAGCCTAATTACTTTTTAAAGGTCCTATATATAAAAAAAAATATTATAACATGGATCAGAAAATATCATATTATGGGCTGTTTGTACAGACCACATCAAACACACAGGGCTGCACATCTCACACAGACACACAGTATGACACAATCATACACAGAAATTCTAAAATGTGCTCAAAATAAATTCAAGCTACACATTGTTGAGTTTAAAACAACACTCAAACCTACCTATGTTTATGTCTTTAATTCTGTATTGTTAAAATTTTGAGTGTAACAAAAGTGAAACAAAAGCTTTACTGAGTAACATGTGTAGATCTCCCTAAACAGTCTGAACAAACTTTCCTCATGTGAAAAAAAGCACCTTTAATGACAGCCTCAGTGCAGCACAGGCGGGGCATCCGGCTCTTTCACTGTAACTACCCTCAGTACTTGCACCTCCTTCTCCCAATTAGCCCATGTCTGCAAACGGACTCTCACGTCTCCACTGCTCTGTGACACTGAACATGAGGCTGAGACCAGAGAGACGCTGCTAAAATGTTCCTGTCTGTTACTGATGTGTTATAATATGAGTGTGAAGTGAGAGAGCAAAGATCCCTCTGTCTGAGGCACAGGTGTAACAGCTACAGAGGATGGAGGAGGACGAGGAGGACGAGGAGGAGGAGGAGGAGGAGGTCATTAAAATATGAACTGGCTTTGACACAGAGACACTAGTTTTGTTTCACTGTGACATTACAATTGGATTTTGATTTTATGGAAAGAACATGGAGAAAAATGCCAAGTTATTCAACCTTTAAAGGGCCCATTTTACACTCTTTTCTGATCTATGTTATAATGCCATTTCCTCATTAAAACATATCTGGAGTTGTGTTTTGTTTCATTCACACATGTTTCTTCTCCCAAACAGAAAACACTCTACAAACATGTTCTGAAGTGCATGGTATCCCTGTATTATCATTTTATTAGTTCATATTGCACTCTTCTCTCTGAATCTTTGAACTGTAACCTATTAAAACATAAATCCAAAATGTAATTGCAATGCTTGTTCAAAAAATCTAAATGAGATATTTTTCAAAAATGGATCAGCTCTAAGACCCAGTTTTTCCAAACTCTATAAAGCGAGTGATGAAAATGAAAGCAACAGTCCAACACAAAAACTACCCAGCTTCATTGACTGTTTGGTAAAGAAAAACTAAGCAAATAGAAAAAAAATCAGCTTTAGTTAAGAAATGATACGCTTATGGCATGTTTCTCCATAGTCTTTGTAATGGGTGCAAATAAAAGAGAAAAGTCACAGTCCCCAGACAGAGGTCCACACTGTGTCTGCAGCAGCTGGGAGTGAAACTGGAGACTGAGCTCTGGGGAAAAGTACAAATATCTCCCTCTCTCTGTGTCTTGGCTGATGGCTGTTGTGTCCTCACAAAACTCTTCATTAAGGCTCACTCAGCAGCAGCCCTTTGAAGATGGGACCTTTAAGACACCAAGTGACAAATAAGAGACAAACAAGAGATATCCAAGAAAAGGAGGATTAAAATAGATTAGCTCCACGGCTGCGTCTGCTGCTTTAAAGGCAACATTTTCTGTCTGAGGTTTGAAGGTGCACTATATTCAACTGCTCTGTGGTCTGTCACCATCTTGTCTCCATGGAGATGTTACTGCTCTGCCGGGAATGTTCCATATGAACATGAACATTAACATTAAAGCTACCATCTGTAAGTTTATTTGATTTTTGTTACCTGCTGATGGCAGGTGTGACACCTGCTTTTCCCTCGCCTGGCCCTTGTTCTGCTCTTCTTCTGTCTAAAGCTGGTATTCTGTGAGACAGTGGAAACAGAGACACCACCTAGTGGTGTTATGTGAGAATACAACAGGACCAGGCCAGCCTAATTAGAAATGGCAGCTTTACAATTATTATAGTATAATAATAGTATTAATTCAGTGTTTAGTTCCTCAAAATACCTTGAAAAATATGTCTTCAATGAGCGAGGTCACCTCTCCACAGATCTGAGCTGTAACTTGGCCTAGAGCTCTGAGATCTGTGTGACTCTGTGGAGACAGATTAGTTTAAAAAAAACTAGCAAAAACAAAACAAAGCAATAACCTCAAGCAAGACACCATCAGGTGGCGGACCCCCACCAGAAAGTTACACATTGAATAATTGTTTGAGTGTTTCTTGGGTGAAGCGTGAGCCACGTAACTGTATTTATCAACAGCACTTTCACCACAACAAGGAGTCATAGGTTCAATCTTCTGAAGAATGTGTCTGTGGAGTTTGCACATCTGTGTCTGGATACAGCCTTTAGATGCTCTGGTTGTTCAAAAACAAGCAGACTAGAGCTGGTTAAGTCAGTGTGGCTCTGTTGCTCCAGGTCTGAAGCTGGTTCCATGGGGTTGCACATCGCTGCTCTCAGGTCGCTCCAGCAGTGTCGAAGGATGGGTCAAAAACAGAGGACAACTCTGAATAAAGTGTTCTTACAAAAGGCTCCAGTCACACAACCAGTCTCAGGCCCTGCAGTGTATACTGTACTGTATCTAGTAAGTTACCTTATTGATTTATGTGTGAGTACATTTTGTAATTTAATTTAAGTAACTGTGCCACCTTAAAAGAATCAATATTTAATTTCTTGTCCTGGGACATGGAGGCCTATTACCATAGCTATTTGGTGTGGACAGGGGCCCTCTCTGAGAATGTGAATGATGGATGACTCTATCATCTTGTCAGAACACTTCCAAGACATCACATCAACACAACTTTACAGTTTTAATATGAGCTGTCCTCAGTTTTAATTTATTCATTTTTTTACTCGATAGTAGCCTATAACACAAACACAAGTTTAACAGCTCCTTTTACCTTTAGTTCAATTAAGTTTGGCAATTCCACGGCTGAAATTATCCAAGTGATTCTAGTGAAGGTGTATGGAGTTTAAAAACACAGTGGAGCACTTCCTGTATTATCACATGATGACATCATAAGGTGGAGCAGGAAGTTTTCTGTTCCACCTCTGAGAAGAACTCAGCCTAAATCTGCAGGGTTTGTCCGTGTGAATGAAAGAAAACACAACTTTAGGTCTGTTTTTAATAAGAAAGTGGCATTATATCATAGATCAGAAAATAGCATAATATGAACCCTTTAATGTGAAAGTATTCGAAGTATTCAGAATACAGTCCTTTAAGTAGCTCATGAATATGTTACATTTTCAGAGTATTCTGTCCTGCACTGATTATGAGCTGTACATCAGGTGTCTTAGAGGCTGTTGGATTACTCTCCAATTAATATTTACATTTATTATTATCGCCTCAAGAGTGTTTCTCAGAACATGGAGACACATCCAGACTGGATCTGATCCGTGCTGAGTGGTTGGGATGAGGTGAAAATGGTGTGGATGAAGAGCTGTTTCATCTCCCCTTTACCCCGGAGCTTTGCGTGCTTCACTGACCCGTTCACCCGGGTCTGAGGAGGAGGAACATCGGATTTCATTTGAGATGGGCTGCAGTCTAATGGGAGGGGCAGTGGTGAGGTAAGGATGGTAAAGTGCACAGATACAGAGGAGGATGTGAATGTGGCTGGATTTCATTTCATGCAAACTTAAAGAGCCACACAAACATTATAAGCCCCACAAATATAGTAAAACTCAATGTACTGAACTCACAAATGTAATCATTTCTCACAAATGTAATACTGATCCACTGCATCCACTGCACATCGATGAGAAGAATGAACAAAGGGCTAAACTCCTGCTCCTCTGATCCAGCTGCAGTGTCCGATCAGTGGAGCCAGACGTTTCCTTGGCCGACTAAGTGACTGCAGCCAATTTGTCAAATAGAGCACGATCTATAATTATGATGATTATTTATGTTTTCATTTGATTTTTATTGTGATTTAATGTCTTTCTTTCTCATTCTGTAAAGCACTTTGAATTACGTGATGTACAAACTGTGCTACATAAATAAACTTGTCTTGTCTTGATCTGTGCAGCCTTAAAGTTAAAGAGTGGGTTTTATGCGAGTCTACTTTCTGGAGCTTTTGGATCCATGTTATAATGTTCTCTCCTCATCAAAAAGACGCCTGAAGAGGTTTTATATGTCCTGCATGTTTGACTCATTTAGAGATCTCTCCTGCACACTATTTAAATCCCTCTTATGTTTAGCTGTACGATCCTGTACAAAGCTCCGCCCACAAGCCAACATCACCCATGCTCCCACATGACAAAACTCCAGTATTATGAATGTGATAACAGTGTATCGGCACATCTTTCACACTGTGGGTGAGAGTCTAAGCCTAAATCCTCTTAAACAAAGAAATAAGGACAGTTTATCAGCAACTAATTCTATGATGGTAATGTAGATTTCAATTTCTAAGGGAAAAAGTAAAACAGTAATATTAGTAGTATAAAGTATTATAAATATATCACATTTTTAGAGCTGTAACCAGTGATGGATACAGTATTCCCATTCCAGACTTGTGATTTTAAAAACACCCAAAGCAGTGTGCAGTGTTGTAGCACGGATCAAACTGTGGACTCACAGTTCAGTGAGTTTGCTCCACACTGTGAGATAAATACTTCATCCACTAAACATCGTACTACATGTGTGGGAGGTTAACATGTTTATGTTTGTACTCACAAATGTAATAAACTCCCACAAATGTAACAGGTACAGCATTATGTTTGTGGTGGACAATTGTTATTACGTTTGTGGGTTTATTATATTTGTGGTGGTTATTACATATGTGACTTTATTATATTTGTGGTGGTTATTACATATGTGACTTTATTATATTTGAGGTGGTTATTACATATGTGACTTTATTATATTTGCGGTGGTTATTACATATGTGACTTTATTATATTTGAGGTGGTTATTACATATGTGACTTTATTATATTTGTGGTGGTTATTACATATGTGACTTTATTATATTTGTGGTGGTTATTACATATGCCATTTATGAGGATTATTACATTATTTATTACAAAATAATTGCACTCAGATTCATTCTGACAATGTGGCTTCATCTTTGGCTGAATGTGCACAAAATACCAGACATAATAAAATGCCAAACTAATGTCTTGACATTCTCGTCACACAGTGTGGTAGGGCTAATGATGATTGTTATAACTCAGACTGTTCACAATGACTGTGTATTTAACACCAGTCACTAACTCATAAATACTTGCCCACACAGAAGGCTCGTGTAGGTCACACTGCATCTCCCATGAGACACCACTGTCGTTACGGGCAATAAAAGTCTGAGGAATGTCAACGGCCCTCTCGGCTTTATAGCTACATTTCATCAACTGACCCAGGTAATACTGGCCTTTTACACCAATCATCTATCTGTGTTACACTTTTATTATATTCTTTGTGATTCTAAACTTCTTGTCAGATGTTACAAAACAACAGTCTCACTCTGAGAAAGTCAAAAAGTGGCACAGGGTCAGTGAACTTTGGCATCCACAGCAGAGGGTTTTTAAAGTATTCTGATGACACGACGGCTGATGTGCACAATCACTTTTTGCATCTATTTCTGCCACAAGTTTATGAGGTAAGTTATTCCAGTCCACAGTCTCTAGCAAGAGCTTATGACCCGGGAGTAGAGGTCGAAGTGGTTTGTCATCCCAGGCCCCAGGGTCTTAGGGGCCCAAATCAGGGGGGCCCAATCAGCATTTCTGTTTTATGCAACTAAAACCTGGAACAGTTTCCCTAAAGATGTGAGACAGGCCTCGACTTTGACCAGGCTCAAAACAATTCAGTTTAACGGTGCATATGACTGAAAGGTTTTTATAAAGGTTTTTATTCTGCACTCGTCTCTTTTAATGTTAATGTTATGATGATTATTTGTGATTATTTATGTTTTGATTTGTTGTATTGTGATTTTAATGTCTTTCTTATTCTGTAAAGCACTTTGAATGACCTTGTGTGAATTGTGTTATACAAATAAACTCGCCTTGCCTCTTCTCTTTAATATAAATTTTATGATGAATATTTATATTTTGATTTGTTTGCATTATGATTTGGATGTTCTGTAAAGCACATTGAGTGACTGTGTATGAATTGCCGTGTCAGGCGTCTTGTCCCAGAGCCTTTTGTGTGTGCAGACCTGCTTGTGGCATGGTCACTGCAGTGTCCTTGCACAGAACTGCCTCACACCTCTTCTTTTAGAGTCACTAATTATGCTCAGATGAAAAAAAAACACCCCATTTTGTGACACATGTGCATAGGCTCTTAGACCCGCTGCTGGTATCTTATACATGAGTGAACTATGCATGCTGGACTTTGAAGCGTTCACATTGTAACACTGAGTAAACATATTCTGTGATTTGTCCAAACCTGAAAAGTGATTGACTAAATTTCTTGCTCATTGGGTTTAAAGATTATGTGGCACATGTCGTATTTGAGTGTAAAAGTTTAATTTCATGCCCAAAAGAGCACAAAATCAGAGGTGTGACTTTGATTAAAAAGCTGAGCTCTTCAATTTGAATCTTTCAGTGCCTTGACCCAATGGACCTGCTGAATGTCAGTAATGGCAATTTTAAGATGTGAAAAGTCTCATGAAAGTTTATATCACTCAAAACAGTACAAACACCATGAGATGTTTTTATTTTACATCAATGCCATCAGTGGTGTTACTTGTCTCCTGTATTCTAAAGTGGAGTGACATAAACCCACTGAAAGAAAATGTACAAATACTTTAAGCTGTGCCTGGAACTTACACCATCAACCCGAGGCTTAAGGCAGGACACTTACTGAACAGCCAGTTTACACTTGAAAACAACATTTTACGCTAGCTACACTTCACTTACCATTATTAAAAGCATAATTAGATCCCTCTCAGCTTGAATGAGTAACACTATTATATATAGCCAGTCCTGCAGCACCTCAGGCCTGCTCTCGCCTCAACATTCGGGCTTTTTCTGCCGAAAATATACAGAGGATGTGCCAAGTAATGACTCTGATTAAAATAAATGAGAAAATCTATTTGTATCTTTGCCTGTCCTCTCCTCCCCCATCTGGATGTGCAGCCTTAATGGACTCCACTGTGCCAAAGCCTGCACGCTACATTACTCACACTGCTATAGTTTAACCACATACTTTTACTGTCCAAAAATAAACAACCATAGTGATCTAGTGCTATTAATCATCAGAGTAATAAGGCAAGAGCTCCTGCAAGTCATGATTTTAATCAAAAATATGTAACGTCATAGTATCAGTTTTAACAACATATGGCAAAGACAACAAGTCATCCAACACTTCCCACTTCACTTCCCAAATGAAAAACAGATTTGAGGGTTTTTTTTTTTTACCTTAATCGCAGCTTTTACATGATTTAGTTTTACTTATGATTGAAGAATCCATACACGTTCACCTTCACCTGCCTCCTTAGCGCAATTAAGGTTGTAGCAGCAGGAACATGTGTTTTAAGATAATAAGTTTTAAGGCAAGTGTTTGAACAGACACCTACAGGGGGCAGTAGAGCTCCATCTTGTTCTATGACATTCTTTGCCTCTCTAAAGTTGGTCCACAGAACATTTGGAAGAGTAAATGTAAGACTATTTTGACATAATTACATTTGGAAAATACATTTAATTATTGTTCAAATGTAATTTCAGCACAAGACATTTTGTTTTAGCACATTATAAAACCTAATGAAATGACTCGAATTGAACACAATTATTTAGTACAAAAGACACAATTGTTGTAAATTGTTACTTGTGCACAGTGACAGGTGAAATTACCTCTTCATTCTAGCTCCTGTCAGTGTGCACGACCCTTTGGGAGGAAAATGAGGATGTTGTCTTCAAGTTGACACGCAAGAAGCAGGCTCAAATTAAAGTGTGAAGATTTAAAGGAGCACTATGTAACTTTCAGAGTGAAGGGATCGCCAGGTAACCATTAGTAGAATGCATGTTTAAAGGAATATTTGAGCAATAAAAACACTAGTAATTAAATACAATGCAAGACTGATATGTTTAATGCCATTATGGGTGTGGAACATTCCAAGCTAAGCAACATGTCCATGGAAACAACACATGGCACATTCATAACACAAAAGTTACATAGTGCAGCTTTAAGTGATGGCTAGAAAACTGGACCACAACATCGCAGCTCTTGGTGTCAAACTGCAGCGGTTTCTGTCCAAATGGTCCATAATCCCTACATAGGGCAAGATGATTAGGTGTGTGGTTGAGGAGCTGTTACATAAAGACCAGGAATAGACTGGTCAGGACAATGTTGTGCCTAATCAGAATATGAGTCCTTTTTATGTGAATAAAAATGCACTAATTACACAACCTAGCTGCATTAGCTTGTGCAGTTTGGATCTCCCTGTCCTCATCACTGTCACTTGGGGTCTAAATAAAATAAATATATGTGTTGGTTTGAGGTGTCTCCTGGACTCCGTAGGCTGGGGTCTGCCGTGACTCAGTCTCCTCGCCCTCCCACTCGGTCTCTGGGAATGAGCCGCAGCTCTGAGCCGTGCTTCAGGAACACGCTGCCTGCAAACACAAGAGCAACATGAGGAATGTTTAAAAGGAGAAGGACAAAGAGCTGAGACCAAAATATGATTAAATTATGTGATTAAAAGTCAAGCCATTTTATAGAACAGAAAAGCATTGTCTAGTGTATTAACATTTGAGATCGTACTCAAAACACAGAAGGTGATATTACACAGACAAAGACACAGAACCTTTAACACTCTTCACTCATTTAAAGGTAGAGTAAGGCAGAAATGTTTTCATGAAATAGAAAGTTAAAACTTATTCTCTACTGAGACAGATAAGTTTTATGCCATACTGACGAAGATGATCAGGAACAACAACCAGCAAGAGGAGGCCCTCCTCCAGGGCAAATACGAGTCAGATCTGAGGAGGTGCAAGCCTGCTCACAGTTAGAACATGTTTTTTCAGAGGATTTAAAACAACCAAAATTGCACAATAAACCCCACAGGCTTTGATTTTAGTCTAGTTTTTGGTTAAAAAGTTACACTCTGGCCTTAAGTAAATAAAACAACATACAGTAACATGTAACGTGACCTAACTTGTAATCCTAAAAGTTACTTCACCAGTCCCACACTGTAAAATAAAGTGTGTCCTATTATTTAAAACATCCTATATTAAACAAAATCAACTCTTGTGAGCTTTAAGTCATGTTCTAACTCTGTTACCTCCTCAAAAACAGACCTGGGGTGTTTTGTTTCAGTCACATGTTTGATTAACCCTTTATTATTAGTCTGTCTACATTTCCAAAGCTAAAAATGCTCTGTTCCACCTTGTGACATCATGAAGTAATGGTTTTCAAATTAACAGCTCCTTTTACCTTGAGTTCAGTAAAGATTGGCAATTCCAGGGTTGAAATTGTCCAAATGATTCTAGTGAAAGTGTGTGGAGTTTAAAACACAGAGCCACACTTCCTGTATTACCACATGATGACATCACAAGTTGAAACAGTGTTTTCTGTTTGAGAGAAGAACTCAGCCTAAATATGCAGGGTCTGTGTGTTAAAGACGTGTTTGTATAGGTGATAATTACATTATATTGCTACTTTTCCATCTTTGAAATGTTGCTGTGAACCAATTGTTGTAACAAAATGGAATAAATATATCTCATGTTCTGTAATTAGATTGGTTATGTTCTGTGACTCTGAATCTGTTTATATTTTTAACAAACTCAAACCCAAATGAAATTTTGATTGCCATATACAAAAGCCATCATCACCACAAACTCTCCAACTCAAATCATTAAAAAAGTAGCCGCCTGAGTCACCCAATGCAATCACAGAAAACTGCAGTGGGAGTGGGACACGTCGGGTGGGAAATTGGTGGGGCAATTACTCTTCATGGGTGACAGGAGACCCCAGCACCATAGTGAAGGTCCAGACCAATTACACCTCCTCCATTTGGCTCAGATGGCTTATACTAGAGTTTTGGCCCAATCATTTATAGATTTGTAATCTGCATTTAGGCGCCCTGTATATGGCATGTTTTCCTCCTTTAATATATCATCCAAAGTATAGGTTCAGTGCTTGTCCACAGTTGAGGGCTGCTGCGGGGAATTAAAGGCGGCGATTTGACAGAGGTGTCTGGGCTGAGGCTATTCTGGGCCCACAGTGTGAACAGATAAGAGCAGCCGTGAGAGCCCCCCAGCTCTGCACAGAGGACTGACGACGGCCTAATCAGGAGCACGTGTAGTCATGTTAAAAGGGCTCACTGACAGAACATTTTGGATTAAGTTTAGTTCTAAGGTAAAGCAGAAGAGTTTTGGGGCACCACTCAGCAAAAGCTGAGAAATATTACCAATCCAGTACAATCAATTATTCATTTACCAAGCTACTAAATGAATTAATTAATTGATAATTAATGAAACAATGTTCTGAAAGTTTGTAAATTCTTCTACCATATCATTGACCCATATCTGGAAATAACATCACTAATCACCAAAGGTTTATGAATATTTACTGACCAAGTAAATATATCATTCTTGAATTTAGATCTCGTGTGCTGGGAGCTGCCAGGCGCCAGGATACGTTTTTCTTGTAGCCAAAAATTTTAAACATTTCCTACTTGGGTCCGTTACCATGGCAACCGTGAAGAGGTACTTCTCACACTTTCATAGGTCAGTGTGTAATACTACACACGCCTTAAGTCAAACCTGGCATTACCATATGCACTGCGTCTAAAACCCAATGGAGTGTATTGCATATTTGTTTAAAGTCATAACACAAGAAGAAAAAGTGTAAGCAACAATTTCCAGGCTGTATAATACCAAACAAATGATAACAGCTGGGAGCGCAGACATCGGCTTCTGTATAGGGTCACTTTTAATTGAATCTTACATTAAAAGCAGATTCTCGGGGCAACGCATTTATATTCATGAATCAGTTATCACCATTTCCATATAAGCAGCTAAGAGGCCAACCCAGGCACCAAAACCTTTAGGTTCAGGGAGATTTATTTAATGTTCAAGGAAAAATCTAAATGCCCCAAAATGTAATGAGAGTTTAACATCACATGGATTTTATTCAGAAATGTTCAACTGATCCAATTAGCCACAACAATATGACCGGCTAATGAAATCAGCCACATGTGTTAAACTGGGATCCATTTAACACCTTTCTATTCAACAGCCCACTGTGGCAAAGATCCACACGGTACAGTGCTTGTCACTGATCGCGCTAAAGTATGAATGTGGTGTGGCTAAGTGAGTTTGGAGGTGGTCAGAAGGGCTGGTGGCGTAGATTGGCAGCCACATCTGATCCATCACAAGGCAGATGTGGCTTCAGTAGTATCTTGTGGAGAGTGAATGAATAATGCGATGTAAGAAGCTTTGGAAACCCTGAAAGGTGCTACAAATTCAAGGCTATAACATTGACTAAATAGACCTACCTTGGATGGACCATTATTGATAGATACAAACCAGACGTAACTTACACTCACTGCACTTTTGCAGATCCTCTGATCTTGCTATTCCCCAGACTTCTCTAAACTTAACTTTCAGGAAGAAATATTCACTTATTGCTTACCCAGAGCCTGGTATATGAACGTCCATGCGTATCATGTTATGGTTATGTTTTTTTAGAGCATTAAAGACGAGTAGGTATTGGGGTTTAGGGTAAAATTTCCTTTTAGCAAAATAAGGGCAGAAAAAAATAAACAAAAAAAACATAAAACCTATAATAAGGGCTGCTTTTTGATTCCAGTATCAATGCTTAAGCCATTACCAAGAAACGTGGCTCAGATTAGACTAAAAGTTTACTTTCAGGACTTTTCAACTCACCTGCCATCTGCGCAGGGTTAATTCCTATTCCATCTGCAAGGAAAGATAAAGAAAAAATGAAAAACAAAAAGCAAATGAACATACAGTAGTAGCCAGTTTAAAATATGACACCAAAATAATCCCATTATATTTTTACTTTCAGAGGACAAAGGCATAGAGCACAGATATTAATGACGTCAGAGAGTGAATAACTCATGCAGTAAACAAAAGTCTTTTTATATGGAAATGGAACTGTAAACAAGAGGGATTTGCCAATAAATAAGTGTTAAACGTTTAGAAGAATAATTTAAGCCGTGTCAGAGCAGAACGGCTATGAAGAGCATCTCCTCTTAATTGAAGGGGAAGTGAAAATAAATTGTCAATTTTCCAAGTTGTGATAGTCACAGAAAATTATAAACACGGTGAACTAAGCCTTGGCATGAAATTATTATAAATGTTTACTCTTGAATTTATACTTCCACATTTGTCAAGGTTTATGCCCTGAATTTTTTGCACAGTTTCATCCAGCTAGTGAGGAAGGACTGATGTAGTGAGGCTTTTAAAGGTCCTGTCTTACACTAAACTCTGTTAAGCTTCTAGCCATGTCAAAATGTTGTTACCTCATCAAAACCATAACTGGTTGTGTTTTGTTTCATTCACACATTTCTGTAAACCTGGTTCCTAGTTTATTAGTCTGTCATCTCCAAAGTTCAAAATGCCCTGTTCCACTTTGTGAGGCCATGCAGTGATAGTTTTCAAATTGAAATCATTTAAATGATTCTAGTAAAAGTGTATGGAGTTTAAAAACAGAGTGGAGCACTTCCTGTATTATAATATGACATCACAAGGTGATAAATATGCAGGATATGTGTGTTAAACATGTGGGAATGAAACAAAACACAACTCGGGGTATGATGTTGATGAGGAAACAACATTAGAACATAGATTAGAAAAAAGCTAATATAAGGCCTTTAATTTACAACTGGCGCCAATGTGCAATGTATAGTGAATGCTGTGGGTAAAAAAGGATTATGTACTTCTATCGCACATAATTCAATAAAAATTGTGCTGCTCAGAAAAGTAGACTACATTAAGTCAACAAAACTGCTGATATTAAGATACTGTGAATAATCTTGCATTACCTGTGCCCTAAACTTACCATTTGTGATAATTGCACTAGTAGCTGCAGGAACTTTGAACTGTAACAAAGAAAAACATATTAATTAGTCCCAACCCACAGACAGACTGAACAAATTGGAAAAGCATTTAGAGGCATGATTCTTTCTAATTCCACTTTGCCAGAGGACACTGCGACAGCAAGATTGTAATTGCTTTTGACAATTTTTCATTCAAGCTGAGATTTTTTTTTTTAGTATGAGTAAAAAAATAAAACCACTACTACTGTGTATTTTGGGGTCTTTGTTGTCCAAGTCATACAGCTGACAGATAAACAGTTGGGTGTGACCTGAGGGAACAATCGCCACACTCAAAATCTCTATAGGAAAAAATGAGTCCACACAGCCACACGACATGTTCTACTTCAGCGTGGAGCAGACAGGAGACTGAGTGGGCAGCCGGATTCACACTGGCTCAGTGAGAAGAAGCAGTCTGTCTCTGGGGAGATAAGTTAAACCACTGGTACAGTACAGTGGATGAACAGCAGCACATCATCCCTCTCTCTGCCCAATGAAAGGGTTACACTGTTGTAGTACAGCAGTGGTAACAAATGACCAAAATGAAAGTCCAAATATGCAATAGTGGATTTATATATGCATGTTTGTTTGTTTAAGTCAAAGTATCACATTTATGGAAGAAAAATGTATTTATATAAATCAGTTTAAAGCTGTATAAAATTATATATTTAATATATCAGAACATATTTGTTGTACATCATTTTCATTGGTTACATCCCAAATATATATATAAATGTGATGATGGCATCTATTTCACTTCTGTCTGTCCATCTAGCCATCTAAGTAGATCTCGTCCCATCCCTATAATGTGTCTTTTTAATGAATTGATAAAATAGGAGACATTTACCTCTTCAGCTGCAAATTTCAACACAGCTGTGAATGGTGTGCTCTCTGGTACACTTAAACTATAAAAAAAAATAACAGGAATTAAAACTCATTATTATTTGGCATATTGTAAGAGAGCAAGTTTGCAGACAGTGTTGTGAGACATGTGTAAGACCACATTAGCATTGCAATTTTGTTTGAAACAGCATTCCCCAATTTCCATGACCCTACAGCACGTTCGAGGTATGTGAACTAAACTGGCTTCAACCTGCTGCCAGCCCCGGCCAAATGTGCCTGAGCAGTGACATGAGGACAATTCTGCTGCTATCACCATGAGTGAAAAGAAAAAGGGGACGTTTCTTCCTGGGGCTAAATGAATAGAGCATTATTTCTGTCAGAGATGTTTTTATGGGAGGATGTGAAACCATTTAAGGAGCAAATGACGATTCACGCTTCCAGACGAACGCCTCACAAAAGTATTGAGAGGCTGTGGCTGCAGAAGGGAGCAACTCACTCCCCAAAGACGAAACACACAAAACAGCACTGCGCATTCATGACACAACAGAGCCCAAACAAAATAGACATCGTAGCAACAAGTAAGACAAGCAGAATGAAATGATGAAACTAAAATGAGGACTAATATCACTGGGTTAGAGAGCTTAAAAGGTGTGCTTGTGCCAGATGTTTGTATTTCTGTTAAAAGCATTTGGTATACAACTGGCATTACTATGTTTAGCTTTTAATTACATTCTGGTGGAAGATCAGCAACTTTATCTCCATGGAAATGTTATTACTCTATCTGAAATGTTCCACAATATAGCAAAGACCTTCTATCAGAAAAATCTCATAGTCCACCTTTCTTTAAGTTACCAATGTAGTTGCAGTGATACAGGTCACTGTTTAGATCAAGGAATTTTAATGGGCTTGGACCAAACATGTGAATTAGTATATTGACAGACAGACAGAAAGACAGGAATGAATGAATGAATAAATAAATAATTAAATAAATAAATAAACAAATAAACTGTACACACACACATATTTTTTTAGGAGACGATGATTTAAGCTTCAATTAAAAAGTCAAAGTCAAAGAACTCTGGCCCTTGACCTTTTTTATGTAAAACATTTCTTGGTTTTATGTAGTTTTTTGAGTGTTGCAGAGTGAAACAATTTGCTTAATTACATTGCCAAAGCTTGTCAAAAACTCACTGCGAGTGCTTTAAGTGAATATGAATGTTGACTTGTTTGAATGTGGCTTATGATTATGAAAGAGTGTGGATGGACTGTATCCTAATTCTCTGCTGCCAGAACCAATGCAATGTCCCATTTACTCATTATCACTTCACAGTGGATGCAGAGAAATTAGCCGCAGCAGGTCCTAACTAAATTAAATATATGCCTACTTCTGAGGTCTTGTGAGGACAGACATTGGTTTTATTGCCCACAAGATGAAGCCAGTCACTAAAATCACTGTCACTGAAGCTATAATGCAATAATGAGAATCATAAACCAACTGTACATACTACGTATTACCGGGATGTTCAGAACGGCACAGATGGTGTTTATAATGGTTTGGACACTAGTCAAGTAATAATCTCTACAATCTGATCCTTCCCAATAATTTTTTGACTTGTTTTGGTGCTGGTTTTGATTTTTGACAGAATCTGACATAAAGATAAAAGTAAAATGCTGCTATGTTTAGTAATTTAGACTCATTTCTAGCAATATCTTACACATACAATGTACATTCAATTTTATTTATTTTTTTAACTGTTCCCCACAGTCAATCAGATGTGAATCAGATGTCAATCCAATGCTCTAGAAGATGATTTATTGCACAATTTAAACATTCTTAGCAATGTCATTTTGGGGGTGAGGAAATCATGTCTATTAGCAAATTACAACACATGGTGAGTGAGTGAGACCAACAGAAGTGGCTGGAGAAGAAATATTGTGTTAATTGAGAAATCTGTGCCAGCACTACTGGTTTATATCCTCCTATGGACTGTATCTACATATTGTGTGGCTAGGGGTGGATAAAAGCATAGATTTTCATAAAAGAGCTCTAGAAACTCGTCAAAGTAACGCTGCATCTGTGTAGAGCACTATCTCTGTGTAGACATGTGTGCTGAGCTGTCACTGCACTCACACTCTACTCACACTTTGAATGGCAGCCGGGGGTCCGACGTTAACGTGATTTTAAACGTTACTTTGGACCTGACGGAACAAAAAAAACATATAAACACAGACATGGATGTTCGGTTATCAACACGAAAACAGTCAGGGCGAAAATTCGATTAAATAAAGGTGAAACTCACATGTTTCAGCCGAGCCGACTCCACAGGAGAGCTGTTTATCCAAACCCGGAAGTGCGTTTATCCAAACCCGGAAGTGCGAAGGACCCCTTCTACACGTCATCAATATGTTTTCCTTTTAAGTTTCATCTTTGTCAACTTCACGAGAGATTAGTGATATTAGATTTACACGTTTAGAATGCTTAAGATTAAAAAAACAAAACATATGTATGCATTGCGATTTTCAGAGAAACTTTGACGTAGTTTTATTCAGGCGCTTTCTCAGTACCGTAAGTACACATAAGTGTGCGCAACTAGAATTTAGGTGCACTTTATAGGTTTAAACTTCAAGCCTTTATTTGACAACTACAGCCTTTATATTCAACTACAGCCTTTATATTCAACTACAGCCTTTATATTCAACTACAGTCTTTAGATTCTGTCAGTGACATGTTAGATGAGGTAAGCGAGGTGAGTATTTTAGAATTTATTTTTTTCAGAATCAGAATCAGAAGAAGTTTTATTGCCATTGTCCGTGAGCAGAGCTCACAGACTAGGAACTTACTTCGGTGATAAAGTGCACACAGAACACACACAAAAAAAACAAAAACACACTAAATAAATACAAATAAGGGCATGCAGGAGGTAGAAATATATACAATAGTAGAAAAAAAAAAAAAAGTCTTTCATAACAACATATGCACCCATTTAAATAAATAAATAAATGAATGAATGAATGAGTGAATGAATGAGTGAATGAATAAATGAATAAATAAATAAATAAATAAATAAATAAATAAATAAATAAATAAATAAATAAATAAATAAATAACACACACGCACACACACGCGCACTAATCTACCTATAAAAAAATATTTTGGCCTGCCTCGAAAGAATGAATAATTTATTCATTTTATTTTACCCGTGCTTCCTGTCTAGTTAGTTTAAGTCACAGAAATCACAGAAAGTTTCTTTTGATTGTCCTCTTTGGAAAACAGGCCATGTTCAAGGACTGAAGAATAGGACATTTACTAATAAATTATAAATAACAAATTATAATACCTCCCTAGGAATTTCAAATTTGGTCTATATGATCATAATTGAGTTTGAAACAAATAACCATGAATGAAATGTTTCAGTGGAGATTTGCAGCTCTGTAAACCAAAAGCAAAACTTAAGTGTAACTATGTTCATCCCTCATTTAAGATTCATGGCACACATTATTGTGCAGGATGTATCAGAGATCTATTTTGAGTGCTCATTAACATAACACAAGCAGATTGCATAAGATGAAATCTGGATTGGCTTCGGATAAATTAGAAATCAATGCTAATAGCTTATTACGAATGCATCTGTGTACACACTCACTCCTGTGGGGCCACATCAATGAATTAGAATGTTGTCAAAAAGGCCATTTATTTCAGTATAAGTGGAAGATGCATCCATTTGGCACATGGTAAAGTAAACTCTATAAATACACATTTTAACATTATTCACATTATTTTGGGACATATATTTTATGGGAGACTGACTTGTGTTTTATGTTGTGTTTGAGCTCACAGCCAATGTATAAAATCCTGCATTCCAAAGTGTGGCCTTATCCAAATTTAACCCTGTTCATGAAATATGTATGTAATTTACCAACATTTTGGAGAGGTGAGCTTGAATCATTGATGTGACCTGTCTCTGTTTGATTTAAGGGCTGCAGACGTCATGGCAACCTCCCCTCCAAGCAAACAAACATCTGTTTGATATTCAGTGTGTTCAGGTCCATGCCACAATCACCTTGGTACATACGACATTCTGCTACTACTCTCACACTCCCAGGCCTCCATCGTTTCTCAGGGACTGTAAAGTAGGTCAAACATTGTTATAATCTGAGACATTCTGTGCTTTGACTACAAGAAAAATGACCAATTATATCGTATATTCTGGTAGGGTGCTCCTGGTCTGCAGATAGAAGGTACCTTAAAAAGTGGTCCAAGGTAAGAACAATAATGAACTGGCAACAGTTAGAGTCGGAATATGTTTTATTGCCATTGTCAGTGACCAAAATTCAAAAACTAGGAACTTAATACATTCTAAATTATTGTATTGTATTTTTTGTTGCCTGAACTGCATCTAAGGATATTTTAGCTGCAATACTAATGGAAGGTCATTATAAGCAGCTGAGGTCCTCCCTCTGCTTGAGCCTGTCTGGAGCTTTTCCATTATTATTGTCTTAATAAGGAGTCATCCCCTCTTCACATGCTACTTCGGAGTCCGAGGCGCTGCTACTTAAACAGGATTTAATGCCCTGGCTCCCACTCACCTCACACTTAAGACTGATCCGGGTCAGACATAGTTACACATGGTTCATGAAGACAGCTCCAAATCACAGCACTAATAACACTGCCATAAAGTTGTCAAATTGTCGCCACAGTTTTTACCACTTTTACCGCTAATAGCACTTTGAATGCTAATTACCAGCTAAGCACAAAGCTCTATTATGTCATTAAGATATGTGACACATCTGTAATTATTCTGCTGAAAGTCTGCAATATCAGTTGTCTACTTAAGGATTATGTAACTTTTTTGATGGAGTATCCACCACCTGCTTGTCTCCGTGTTTGTGCTTTGCCTGTAAAGTTTCACAGTACGGCATCATGGGACATTTCAGCCCAAACCACATCTCACTAAAGGCAAGACAAGGCAAGTTTATTTGTACAGCACAATTCGTACACAAAGTAATTCAAAGTGCTTTATAGAATAAGAAAGAGATTAAAATCACACAAATCAAAACAAATAATCACAAATAATCATCATAAAATGAACATTAAAAGAGAAGAGTGCAGAATTAAAAAAAAAAAACCTTCAGTCATACACACAGTTAAACAGAACCATTTGGAGCCTGGATTTAAACACTGTCAAAGTCGAGTCTGTCTCACATCTTCAGGGAGACTGTTCCAGGTTTTAGCTGCACAAAACTGAAACACTGATTCCCCATGTTTTGTCCTGATTTAGTCCTGACTCTGGGACCAGCAGGAGGCCGGCCCCTGAAGTCCTCAGAGTGTGAGATGGTTCATGTGGCTCTAACATGTGGGAGATGTACTAAAAACTTAGTGGACCTTTAAATGGCAGCACTGAAATGAACGAGAGCAGCCTATGCCTATAGTTTGTTTTTGTCTTGCTGTTAATAATTAAGGATTGTAATAAACAGATCATCCCTCAGTTATGTCACTCTGAGCAATTAGCCTGTAGGTAATCCTGTTAGATGAGATTGTATTACTATGTCATTTATATATTTTAAATATAGTGCATGTAATTCACGTTAATGGTCATTCTACACTAAAACTTTCATTTTCTGTAAGTGTTAAAATTATTTACCTTAACTTACACTTGTGACCTCAGGTTTATGAGATATTCTGTCTTGCTCCTACAGGAAAACTTGTCTAATGGGTAAAACCCTCTCCACACCTTCAGCAAGGATTCTGGTGAGTATTAAGCCTGTTTTATTTCATTATATTGTTAGATAACTAAACTGTATGCCAACTAAGGTCCTTTGGCAGAGCAAAGGTAAATCCTGGATGAATTAGTTGATTTAAGCTGTTGTTTTATGGAGCATGTTTCATATAAAGTTCACATCAGTGCCCCCATACACTTTGTGTAACTATGGAAAACAAACTCTTGTGAGGCCTCGAGGGACCAACTGCAGTGTCACCCTCTCCTCTGTTTACCTCTTTTACATAATCCTCAGATGCGGCTCGTGGTTGTAATTAAGCGTGAGCGAATAACGTAGCTTGTGTTATGTCGACATAGAGAGGGCATCACATTCAACACTATGTATGTGGCTCAGGAAAAAATCTATAAGGTAGTTATCATCAGCTACAATAATACTAGTTTGGGGTAAGACAGGAAGTGCACTAGTTTGTAGGTTTGTCAAAAAAAAAAGTCAGTATCGAGTGTTGAGCTTTTTACTTAGTATTGAAATCAAGTTTGAAATTATACTATGAAAACAACTGCTATTCCTTTTGATTATAATACTACTATACTACTATATACTAATATCACTGCTGCTTTGGATGTCACTTTTACTCATTGCACACACTGCAGTCAAATTTAGTTCATCTAGTAAAAGAGAAACTTGGAATAAATGTATGTTTGAGGAGAACAGAAATCAGTCATGTCGTGTCTACACTTATATGAATCGTAGACTTAGCCAAAGCATTTCTAAACACTGTCATTTTGTGATATTGCACCACAGCCACAAATCCGTCACAAATAAGAGCAAGAAAAAAACATATTTATCACTGAAACATATTCAAAGGCACACACTGCTAACAGAACGTAATGAGGCGTCAAAGGAGAAATGAATACGATGCACGGTCTATGAGTTAAGGAAAATAACCTTTTCACAAACATCACTCAATATTATACACTACCTTGACATTACTGCCTGAAAGATGCCTTTTCTATCAGTATGAAGAAGCTTTTACGATTTATAATCTGGGGTCATATCATTTGCAAAAGACGAGAGAGGCTTAAGTTGAGTTGAAAGCGTATTTGAAAGCTACATATATCTATTACAATGTTCAGAATAGGTGTGTGAGAGCGGGGACTTGAAATGAGGTCAGGGCAAGCTAATGTGCAGGGATGGGTGAAATTAAAGGTTGTGGATGTGGCAAGATGTGGAGAGAGAGTGAGAGTTAGGTATTAGAGGAAATGGTAGTGGTACTGAAAAGATGGGCACTTTTATTCCATGCCTTGGTGATCTACAACCAGCACTCTCCAAAATTAGCCCTCTGCAATTTATCATTTACCATGTACCTGTCGCTTGTCCAACTCCGCAATGATCTGACATTTTTGGAAATTAGATTTTGTTCCAGTCAGATGGTCTTAAAAATGTCTTGAGCCGAAATGTCAAGTCAAATCATTGTGAATATGGTACTTCAGAATCAATAACAGATGTTTTCCTGGCCCCAGCTCATTGTTGCACTCTTACATATTTTTACCAAATTAAACCATCTGTCAAGGCTCCTGTTTGCAAAAGTGACTCAAAATATCCGGAGGTAATTTTTAAGGTCTAGTGAAGTGAGTCCATTTTAGTTACTGTAACATTATGTAAAAAGTGAATGGCCACATGTTTCTGCTATAGTATATCATAGTATTTATACTTCTTTGTTGGTGGTGTCTAATAAAATGAGCATCTTGAAGCATGCAGTTGTGTTTGTCCACAGTGAGACTGACGAGGCCTCAAGCACCAATTAGTGTGTTGAGATTGGAAGTCTCCTCTCCTGCAGGGCCCGTACATATCCAGCTATATTTAGACAGCCAGTGTACCACGATCAGCTTGAAGTGCAGCTGGCAACCATAACAAAGTACTAAAGACTCTACTCCAAACTGCACTAAAATATGTTTTACTGTCGCCTATACCTGTCAAGTCCAATACCTACATTTAAAGGACATTGTCTCTGAAATCAATAGAAATCTGGTTACTGGAGCTAATGCTAAGCAAAAGCTGCACTGTGATTTATCTTCCACTGTGGCTCATTGGCTAAGTATAGGTTTACTATAAATGTGATTAAAGCACTTTAAAGTGTTTTACAGTCCTTGATTTTGATGTCTTGATATCAAGATGACAGATGGAGCCAGCTCCATTTAAAAGTGAAGAAATTGAGTGGAGTGTAAACCTTTTCATATGAAGTAAACTTTGCTTTATTACTGGCTTTTGCTGTGCTAAAACCAATACTGTGGTAAAAAACACTTATAAGTACGGTACATATCATTTAGCATTAAAATAAAGCAAGAAAACTGGTTAATTTAGGACCTGAGGGCAGGTCACAGAGGCAGCAGTCTTACCATCCCGAGGTGTTCCCACGCCAAGAGACCCTCCAGTGGGTCCATGTCTTCCCTGAGGCCTCCTCCAGTCGGACGGGCCCAGAATATGTTTGAACCACCTGAGCTGGTTCCTCTCCATGTGGAGGAGCAGCGGCTCTACTCCAAGTTCCTCCTGTGTGACAGAGCTCCTTATCCTCTCTCTAAGGGGTTGCCCAGCCTTCTATTTACTATTATTTCCTTCAATCCACAATTTTGTCCTTTTGGTGCATTTTCTAAAATCCAACACAACATCAGTGACCCTGCTGTTCATATTATCTGATGTAAAATGGTTTGTTTTTTTCTGAGAGAATTTGTGTTCCATAAATAACATTAATATTAACACCTGTGTACTTTAACACACTGGATTTAAAGCTTTTTAATTGATGCAACGTCTTCTTGTGCATTGTAAACCACCAGCATTGTTCCACATTGATTCTCAGTCCGACTCGTGGTGATGAATCGGTGACTGCGTGTTGTTGCGTATATCCCTAATCCATCTGGCAATAATGCCTGTCAGTGTCTGTGCCATGTAAACAGCAGCCTGTCAATATGGCCGCCTCAGACCCCATATCTCCTGCACACATACGCATATAGACACCACATTAGCATCATTAGCCTGATGTATGACCCCATGCGTTGTCAGGGGCATATCTAATTTCATGCTTGTCACAATCTCTGAAGGACAATCTCTGTTTAACTGCTGGCGAGACTGTCATAAACATGCTGCCTGGTGCTCGTAAATATTCAATTGTGAATCTGTAATGTAACCAAATTTGGTATGCATTAGTAATAGGCATATTGCTGCTTGCAGGGTTGTTGGAGTTGGGGGAGTGTCAATAATGGTGCCATTCCTACAATGAACAAGGCTCTTATATTTATGGATACTCATTTCCCACAGAGAAATACAGTATACTGAAATCTCCCATATATTTTTTCATATATACTTTTAATGTAGTCTGTTGATTAGAATTTATGTAATTATGAAATGCTTCAATTAGTCCATTGCCTTTCTGAGTGGAGATTACAAGTTTCTCCTCATTTCTGCACTTTGCTCTTTGGGCAACCTATAACTTGTACAATAAATGCAACATAATAGTAAAATTCTGAAGTAGCCCTGACCAAGCCTCAGGATCTCACTGTGGTGCCACTGCACCTGCAACCTGCACTGCATCGGCCTGTTTTAGATTCAGAATGTATTTCCAAGAGCTACAAAAAAACAAAACAAAGTTCAATCACAGTCAGTTTATAAATCTCCTCCTCACCCTCCGCGGGTGGTCTCATCCCCTTTTCTTTTTTCCACGCTGGGAGTGTGAGGGTTCTACAGTATCTTTGCTGTTCCTAGTACTGCACTTTTCTGGACTGAGATGTCTGATGTTTTTCCTGGGATCTGCTGTAGCCACTCCTCCAGTTTGGGGGTCACTGCCCCGAGTCCGATGACCACGGGCACCACTGAGGCCTTCACCTTCCAGGCCTTCTCCAGCTCTTCTTTGAGCCCCTGGTATTTCTCTAGTTTCTCATGCTCCTTTTTCCTGATGTTCCCATCGCTTGGTGTTGTTGTGTCCACCACAACAGCTTTGTTCTGTTGTTTATCCACCACCACTATGTCGGGTTGGTCCATCACCATTCTGTCAGTCTGTATCTGGAAGTGGATCAGTGAGTCTCGCTCTTCTTTGCCATCCAAGAAGAGGAGGTGACTGATTTGTGAGTCAGTTTCTATAGCCAGTGTTGTTGATGATTTGGCTGAGGGGATAGTGCGTCTCCTTGGTGTGTATGCTCCTTGGAGCATATTAAAGGCATAGTGTACTGACCAGTCAGTTAATCAAAAATCATTGCTTAAAAGTGTATACAAAGTAAATCAAAACCCTAAGCTATGCCATGTTTTTTTGGGAAATGACTCTTACGAAGAAGCTTCTTTGTTCTTTTGACAGATATAATGAGAACAGTCAGGCAGACTATTATGCTTCCACTAACCCACTCTTCATCAAACTAAAAACACTAAAACTAAATGATCTGGTTAAGTTTAATACAGCAGTTGTTATGTATAAGGCCCATAACCACATGCTTCCACCCTGTATCCAGGAGCTGTTCAGACCCAGAGAGAGTCCATATAATCTGAGGGGAACCGGTATCTTCCAAAAAAATTTGGTAAGAACTACAAAAAAAAAAGTATGTGCATTTCAGTCACAGGGGTTCATTTATGGAATTGTTTAGATGATGAATTAAAAAGCTGCACATCTATTAAAGTATTTTAAAAAAAAATGTATAAATAAAAAATTATAGAAAAATATAGAGAAATAGTATAACTGTTGCTATGACAACTGAACTGGACATTAATGAACAGAGTATAAACTTGTCCATTACATAATATAAATAAAGTATTGAGAATATAAGATGGTAATAATATGATTATGATAATAATAATAACTACTAATGATCACTATATATATATATATATATATATATATATATATATATATATATATATATATATATATATATATATATATATATATATATATATATATATATATATATATATATATATATATATATATATATATATATATATATATATATATATATATATATATATATATATATATATATATATATATATATATGTATATATATAAATCCCAGCGGTAACTATAAGAATATAAAAATAATTGTTTTCTTCTGTATTATAAATTTATTTGTAATTGCTGTGTTTTTTTCTTGTTGTTTTTTTCTTGTTGTGTATACTTTTTTCACATGTGGAAATAGGCAGGCATAAATAAGCTTTGCTTCAGCCAATGCCTTTCAGACACACTGACTAAGTTTGTGCATGTGACTGATAATGTTTTATTTATTTTTCTTTTCTTTTGTGTCTGAATAAACTTACTGAACTGAATTACTGAACAATGAGAAATCTTTGTCTCTGTGATGCTGCTAATGTGGCCGATGACACAGACATGAAAGAGAAGTTCAAGTTCTGACACACTTCCAAACACGGGGTAAACATCACAGCCGCAGATGACACTAGACTCACAACTCCTCACCAAAGTCTGGAGAGGGCTGAGCGCCAATTAAAAATTTAATGCCAAGACAGTACACTGGTCTGTCAAGCTGGAGTCATTTTTTTAATTATTAAGTCTTAAAGCAGTATATAATTCAGCACATACCCTGTCATGATAACGCATCTTTAAAAAGTGATTGTGATTTTTTTTTTTTTTTATACACACTTTCTTTTGGCAGCAGTACACTTCAGTAGAATGAAAACCGATGCTTATTTTAAAAAGTGTGCATGTATCTGTAATGACTCACTGTGTAAGTACATTTCTGGGCACTCTACTGCTCACATGTTTGGGTACTGCAAAAATAAGAAGAAAAGAAAAAAGTTTCCCTCTAAATAATAACCCCAAAGTGCCTACAGCACATAAAGCATGTGCTATGACACCGCTGACCAGTTGTTGAAATATATTCCAAAAGTTGTCCACAGACTGGTTGAGACACATATGAATGGAAGCGCTTGCATAAACATGAGTATTTCTGCAGAAAACATAGGTTACCCTTTTCAGACTGTCCTGACAGCCAGTGCTGGCCAGCATTAACATGAGCTGAGCTTGTTAGTGTGGACTTGGACAGGCTTGTTGACAGAAGTAACACATTGTCAGAGTTAGCAGATGCAGAACCAATAGTCTGTCATTTTCTTCCAAGACTGGTCTTCTGAGACGCCATATATTCAAACAAATTAGGAAATATAATCCCAGTGAAGTTCTTGAATATGTAACAAGGTGATAGCTATGTAATTATTTTTTTTTTATTCTTTTTTTTAGACTTGCTCTATAGATCTTGTTAAATGTTATTAAAATTCTGGATAAAAAACCAAACCATCTTCACCACTGTCCAATACTCCAAAAACACCTCTTACTCAGCCTGGATAACATGATCAAATACTCAAATCTCTGTCTAATCTATAAAATCATTCACGGTCTCTCATCTCCAGCACTCAGTCAGTTTATCTCCATCAGAACCAGCAGCCACAGTCAAACTAGAGGAGTAGCACGAGGAGCAGCATCGTCCCCCTCAGGAAAAGTTCCTTTGGGCAAACAGTTTTTTTCTGTTCGTGCTGCCTCAGATTGGAACCTCACACCCACAACCATCAGATCCACTAACACTTACCACACCTTTAAAACACAGTTAAAACAATGGCTAACTGCAAACCAGATCTGTGAACATTGACTTTATCCGCTGCCGCCCCCTGCTGGCCTCTTGCCCTGTGTCTGTGTGCATCGTGTGTATGTATCTGTCTTTATGATGCTGGTATGTAGCTGAATGATTGTTGTGAGTCGGCCATCTAATGTAATAGTGTATATATTTCTCAACTGTTTTCTCTGTATTTATTGTACTGTAATTTTTACTCTTGTTTTTAGGTGGACAGTATCTGCCGTCAAGGGACTACGGATGAAAAATAACGTTTGGCTAATTCTGGCATATTTACAAAAATGTTGATTAATATGAACTGTCTCTGAAATAAATAAATAAATAAATAAATAAATAAATAAATAAATAAATAAATAAATAAATAAATAAATGAATAAATGAAATGAATGAATGAAATGTATTTTCTGTTGAAATGTCTTCACTTTCTGCACTTTGATTCTAACCTATAGGCGACCTGTAAGGTTATACCTGTCCTATTGATCAGGTAGAAGGAGTCTGTGTGAAGCTCATGAGGAAATCGATGGTGTTTTTCAGAGGTTCATGCCGTGTTCTGAGGGTCTCCTTCAGCAATCAAGTCAAAAGAGTCGTTCTGGCTGTGAAACCAAAGACATGTTGTTGTTGTGATTGGCAGAGTAGACCACGGGTTTAGAGCTTAACATCGCCAATTTAAAAAAAAAAAAAAAACAACTTTAAGATTTAACCCCAGACTAAATCACAAAACCCTCAAATAGACCAATTCCTTACATGGTTGTTTTGTTTTGGTTGACCCCCTGACTAAATTAATTACATGAACCTATATTATGTAAGGCACTGCTCTCTATGGCTAAAAAGCAGTTTTCTAAAATACTTTTGTTATGTGTAGTAATGTAATGAAATGTGCATATCACTATCAAAAGCTTATTGGCTGGATTCTTTAAAAAAAATGCATTGGTCATAAAAAAAAAAAAAAGACCTACAGTTTTATCTCAAATTTCTGAACGTAAATTTTAAGTTGCAACATTCATTTCAATACACATCAACAGTAAATGTAAACTGGCATGTCAATGTATTCTATAGGCGGACTCTCATTTCCGAGCCTCGTCTTCAGCACCTATGGTTCACAGAGCAGGGAACAACAGCAGTGTGTGTGGAGCTGATGCACAAATCAATGCTGTTTTTGTCTAGTCAGAGTGTGAGTGTGTCCAGGGGGTCTGCTTCACCAATCAGACCATAATGGAGAGTTGGCTTGTGAAACTGCAGACATATTGTTTTAGCATCAGAACCCCAAACACACACGAACTGGTTTACATCCTCACACGCGTACATGGGCCGCGCGCCTGGATCCTCAGAACCACGTGAAAATTGGATCATTCTGAGACAATCAGGCTCCAGTTTGGCCCAACACATGGTGCACGGACGAATGCAGTGCTGCCAACGTGGATCTGTGCCTGGGTTACATGTTTTCAGTGGGAGGGTGTTCGTTTGTGCCCGTGCTCTCATTATGCAAGATTGGCAGCAACAATATGGATTTATGTGCGAAAACTGAAATATCAGTGGCAGATATTTTTACTCCCATTTTGTAAGTAACCCCCTTTACCTACATAGCTCTCTGCACACTAGGGAACCTCACTGGAAAAGTTACAGGGAATACTACTACTATTACACTACTACTATTACACAGAACTACTAGTGCTTATAGTACTAATACGACTACAAAGGCCACCAATACAACCACTTTCTGTTGAAAAAAATAATATTTCAGCATGGATTGATGAAATGTTACAGTTGAACAGTTTTCCCAGGACTAGCAGTAGCCTGTCGGTGGTAGGAGTGCTATGTCTAAACCAGGACAATTAACCCTTGTCATCAGAAGCAGCAGGTGTGTTATTATTACTTTTTTAAAAACCCATTTTCCCAGAAAGCTTTACTTTCTACTCAAATTGTATCTTTTGTTAATACTTGCCATATCCTTGTGGACATTTCTAAAGTTGGTGACTATATTTTCTGCTGACTCTGAACCATTCTCATTCCTGCAGCTACAGTATAACCAATGTATGTGTAAGCCTCCCTCCATTCATAATAATTGGATTTAAGCTCTTATATATTGCCTTCTGGTGTTAGCGCTCATATACAGTGCAGAGATATCAGATTTCTTTTTTTCTGAGTCACACACATGCTGAAGAAAAGGCAGTTTACTATTCCAGTCACAATCCACTGTTGCCACCAAAGTCTTTTATATTTTTATCTTGGCGCCAGCCCTCAGCCAGCACGTCCTGTTCTCATGTGATTAATGGAAAGTAGTTTTATTTATTTACTGATAACAATCTGTCTAGGCACATGGAGAGGGAGCAGTGCAATAATTGGTGGGCCTTATGGAGAGATTAAGAGATTGCTTGGATAGGTACAGAGGAAATTCATATCATCATCAAGACATCTATTTGGTTTTCAGATTGTAAGTACAAACATGAAGTTGGAAAACTAGGCACGTGCGTAATAGGAAGGCAACATTTTGAATCAGAGCAAAAATATCTCTTTTGGGGCTGCTATGGTGGGCGTCAGTATTGATCTTACTAAATTGTTGTGATTACTGAATAGTGAAAAGGAAAAACTAATATTTAAAAAGTATTTATACACAACATATGCAGTTATTTTCACACTGGGCTTAATATTAAAACCATGTACAATTTTAGCCATAAACATATAAAGGGAGTTACTTCATTTCAGGTCTTTTTACTTTTTCTATCTATCCATGGAGAATATTTAGTTTAGTAGAAAAGTTAAGTTTTAAAATACCACCAGGAATCATTCTTGGTGCTACTTTAAGAAGCAGAAAACATGAACATTCTACCAGCATTTTGTTCTTGTGGCTATAACTGTGGTTGTTATCAGTTTGACGTTATGACTTGTCCTACACATCCTACACATACAGTATCATCAGTGTAATCCAATTCAAACTCCCGCACATGAGGATGTTGCAGGGATCCGTGCACAGCTTATATTATATTTCCGTAAGGTCTTTGAATTAAACCTGGTGATGTTGGTGATAACCTCGTCATGCATGAGAAACACGAAGGCGACAGGACACTGCTGTTGTCTCATTTACAAACAGACGGTGTGGACGAATGCATTTTTCTTTCTGTAGTGTTTCCCCTCGGTCATTTCAGTTGGGCAGGACTTTTGTTCTATTTGAGATTAACCTTTGTGATCTGATATGCTTGAGAGCTCTGTCTTTTATGGATCTTGAATTTCCACTATCTGAGCTTTTTGCCTAACTTGCCTCATTATTACTCTGTTCTTATGATCATCTGGCAGCTACTTTTTAAGTGTTCAGTTGTGCATATGCGTGTCTTTGCTTCCTGCCAAGTTCACTTTGATATATTTGATATACTTTTCCTTATGACGCATTTGGAAAGTTTTATGATTACTGCTGGCTTTGTAAGGCAATTAAGGCTTTATGCTATATTATAGGCACTGTACCTGATTTTTACTGTCCTGCTCATTGTATGCATTCTGAGCATCCTAATTTTTCACTGAGCTGAGTTTATAAGTGCTTTTCACAACTATCAGAGGCTAGGGCAGAGTTTTAGCATCACGGTAAAGCAAACAACGATAAGTATGCTAACACACATTTCCTGATGATCAGACAATGAAAAAACTTTTAATTTGATGCAGAGATCACATATGTAGCAAACAATAATGTAATGCCATCATGATTTTGGCCAAGTTCAAATGAAATAACCTGATAATGTAAAAACAGGCCAATAATGTAACATCTATGGTGAGCCAATAATGTAATTACTTCTTACCAACAATGTAATCCCAAGTCACGCTCATACTTTTCACACTAAGGAGGTCTAATTTAATCTAGTGCTAAACCAGGTCTAAAGGAGGACTACATCATTTCAACCATAGATCTAAACAAGAAACTATTCAAAATAGCACAAAAAAGTGGATAAAATGGGCTCTAAAGTTGACAAACACAAACTGAAGAGCTGTCCCACTATCTGAAGAAGCCCGTACACCACCAGTGGTACATGTACCACAGTGAGAAACACTGTACCACTGTAAGTTATTATATTATTGTTATCAATCAATCACATTTATTTATATCCCACATTTAAATCAACCATAGTTATCCAAAGTGCTTCACAGGTTTAGCGTCACAAAACACAGCAAACAATAAAATACAACAAAGCCGTGCATTAGTGTTCAAAGATAGACCGTGGCATCTGCTCAAGTGTCAAACACAATGAATAGATAAAAACGTCTTTAGTAAAGCTTAAAATGCTCAAGAGAATGTGCAGCTAGGATGTGGAGAGGGAGACTGTTCCACAGCTTAGGAGCTGTGCCCCTCTGCTCACAGCCCTGGAGCAAGGCACCTCCAGCAGCAGTTGGTCAGCAGACCTCAGGTCAGCTCTGGTGGATGTGTGAAGACAGAGCAGCTCAGACGATTACGATGGGGCAGTGCCTTTTAGACATTTAAACACAATCATTCAAATCTTAAAACACATTCTAAATTGGACTAGAAGCCAATAAAGAGCAGCTAAAACAGGGGTTATATTCTGGGACTTTTTGGTCCCTGGCAACAATCGGGCAACTGCATCTTTTGAAGGCGACGAAGCGAAAAGTGATCCAAACCCAGAGTTAAAATAGTCACGTCTCAATATTATAAAGGCATGGATGGCTTTTTCAAGATCTCTGGCAGGGAGGTAGTTTTAAATTTGCTAAGAGTTTTAAGGTGGAACATTGAATCTTTGGAATTAGGTTTAAGTGGAATGTACATTTGAAACCAGAAGTTTACATACAAAAAACACAGTAAAAGACACATTTTATTTTATTAGGATTACCAACATTATTTCTATTTGCTAAATGGCAGTATAATGACATGTATTTCATTAGTATTTGGTACCATTGCCTTTAAACTGTATGAGTTGGGTCAAACATTTTGGATATTCTTCTCAAAGCTTCTCACTATAATTGGGAGGAATTTTGGCCCATTCCTCTGAACAGAAGTGGTGTCTGCCTTGGTTCTGTGCTGGTGTCAGGACTAAGGCAAGTTTGAAGCCGCCTTGCTTGCACATGCCTTTTCAGCTCTGCTAATGCATTTTCAATAGGATTGAGATCAGGGCTTTGTGATGACCACTCCAAAACATTGACTTTGTTATTTTTAAGCTACTTTGTAACCAGGTGGCAGCATTCTTTAGATCATTGTCCATTTGGAAGACCCATTTGACCCATATTGTTGTTTCCTCATGATGCTACCAGTTAAATGCACCAGTCCCTCCTGCAGCAAAACAACCCCACAGCATGATGCTGCCACCCCTGTATTTCACAGTTGGGATGGTGTTCTTGGGCTTGCTAGCGTTCCCCTTTTTCCTCCAAATGTAACGATGCTCATTATGGCCAAACATTTCAATTGTAGTTTCATCAGACCACAGAACATGTCTCCAAACATGAAGGTCTTTGTCCCTGTGCTTTTGCAAACTATAATCTTGTTTTTTATGTTTCCTTTGTAGTAATGTCTTCTTCCTGCAGAGTGTCATTTTAGTCCATGTTGGTACAGTCCTCGTTCCACTGTGGATAATGACAGACTCTCACTAGCTTCAGCAGCATCTTCACAAGGTCTTGTGCTTTTGTTCTTGGGTTGATCTGCATATTTCAAACCAAAGAACGTTCATCTCTGGGACACAGAACCTGTCTCCTTCCTGAGCGTGTGACGACTGGACATTCCCATGGTCTTTATTCTTGTGGATAATTGTTTGAACAGATGTTGAGCACATGTTGACCAGATGTTGAACACCTTCTGGCATCTGGAAATTGCACCCATGGATGATCAAGACTTGTGCAAGTCCACACTTCTCTTCCTGATATCTTGGCTGATTTCTTTTGACTTTCTCATAAAGAAGCAGTGTGTTTCAGGTGTGCCTTCAAATACATCCACAGTTGTGCCTCTGATTTACTCAAATATTGTCAAGCAACTTATCAGAAGCTTCCAAAAACGTGACATTATCATCTGGGTTTTCCCAAATTGTTTAAATGCATAGTAATCTTACTGTATGTAAACTTCTGACTTTGAAGAAAGTAATGAAAAAAATGCCCTCTTTCATTACTTTGGCATTTAGCAAATAGGAATAATTTTGGTAATCTTAATTATGTATGTCTTTTTATGTGGTGTAAATTTCTGGTTTCAACTGTATATTTGTAAGTCATCTGCAAACAAGTGGAATGCAATGTGATGTTTTTTGAAAACCTTACCCAGGGGAAAGAAGACAATAACAACGGGCCCAAAATAGAGCCTTGTGACACACCACTGTGAATAGCATGGGCCAGCATGAACAGAAAAGCTCCTATACATTATCACCTTATTATATTTAAACTTAAACGATACTGGCCATTATTACATTACCCCATGAGCTGCTGTGCTTATACAAAATATATGCACTGAGGCAAGACAAATTTTACTTAAATACATGGGGAAAAGTGGGTACAGGGCCTTTAAAACTTTCCATGTACACATTTCCATTGTGATTTTCTTGCTGCTGTTAATGTGTAGTTATGTATAATTGACTTATTTTCTGTGTAGATTAAACCAGCAACTATGTGTGCACACCTGGACATTTAGGACTTACAAAGACACACTGACATGCATCACTCAAAGTGTAAGTCATTCACCAGAAGAAATCCATTTATCTTTTGCATCTGGTGTCTATCTGAACAGCTCAGGAGATATGGGGCATGGAAAATGGTTAGTGGTCACAGAGCTGACAAAGAGACTGTCACCAAATGAGGGAATTTAACCCATAACCTTAATCTTACTTACTTTAAAATGATTAGTTATTAAAAGCCTCTATAGAGGCTCACAAGTGAGTGTGAGGATTTTAAACAACGTATTTATTTTAGCAATACATTTAACACCATTCAACCCTACATACACCATAATTCCCTGAACTTATCCATGGAGCCAGAACTATGGAAAATTAGACCGCTGTCATATAGCAATAAATGGTTCAAAACAAAATATATCTTTTGAATGGTGAAAAGTTCCCAAAATTGTACCTTTAAACAGGAAGTTGCAACCCATGAATACTGTATTACAATGCAACAGCCTGCACATCCTTTAGTTTTCTGTTTTTTATCAATGATGAGTTATTCCAATGCTGCCTTCAGTGCCTTAACTATGACTCGCTGCCTGTGTAATGCACTTATGTATATCAGTGACCTCTTGGGAAGACAATGACTATCGAGAGAAGCGTTGTGAGTCGGTGTGTATGTGCTTATGTAGGCTAATGGATATTACATTGGCTCTCCATAGGCCCAGGAAGGGATGCTTGGGGCTGTATAGATCCTGATGCAATTATTTACCGCTCTTAATCCTTTTTATTGACTAACTCATTTCATAGGAGTCCAGCTCTGCAGAGGGATATTTCATGTACAGAAGATGTGTGTACAGTAAGGAAAGGTCAGGGCTGGTCGAATGTAAAAGGTGTACTTAATGTGCCTCAAAGAACACGGTGCAGGCTTTAGTCCAAAAAGTCATCCAGGTCATCCGGGTTTAAGTCATTTTATAATTGGTTTTAAATTATACTTGTGGGGGCTACTACTTAATACAACTACCCCCGAGTCTCTGCTTGCTTTTTTATACATTACTACGATTACTTCCTGTACTACAGTGGTTCTCAAACTTCACTCTAAGGACCATCTAAGAAAACATTTGACCCCCAGACCTAAACAAAGTACGTATATAACAAGACCAGGTCTGAACTAGGGCTAAACTGGGTCTAAAATAGGACGATGACTTGTTTCAAATATGAGCTATGCAAAGAAGAACCAACATTTGACAAAAATCTAATATGACCAAAGAAGAATCCACTCCTCTTGATCTGTTCATATAGCCAAATGTTTACTTAGTTGCTTACTGAAATGGCTTCTGGAAGGAGCTGACATGTCTCGATCAGTGTTCAGTTGAAACCGTCTCTACATTAGCCTACATACTATTTGCTATATTTCAGCATTATTACTACTGCTGCTTCCTCTTAACTTTTTTCTACCCAATGATATATTTGATTACATTTTCTGCCATTGAAACACTAGATCAAACATTATCTCTTCAAAACAAAGCTCTTTCTGCTCTAGCACAACATGACTTTTATCATTTTATAAACACATATTTCCTGGTGGACTTTCTGTTCAGAGCTGCATACATTGACATTTGAAGTTCGGCTGCAGACTGTAATTTTGTGAGGTAATTGTCTTCAACTGTTGAATTCAAAGGTCACTGTGTGTATATATCACTCAATAGCAAAACAACCGCAACTCGATATTACTATTATGCCAAGTTATACACGGATTTTGTGGTTTGGCCATCATATTGTTATCTTAGAAATTATTTAGAGTTGCTTAGATATGACAGTGGGGAGGTGGTAGTCCAAAAGCTGTGACCTACTTTGGCATTTCTGCTGCAGCGCTCCTGTTAGTGAAATAATGATGCACTTGTGAATAAACAGAGTTGATGGACATGGCGAGGAACAGGCCCAGGTAATTCAAAAAAGGAGTGGAGGAGAGGGGAAATGTGCAATAGTTTAGGAGGGTGTCTGCCTGGATCAGATGGTAATGTTGTTGTTATTTCATTTCAACAGAGAAGACAGTTGAAATGAGATTGACCTTTGACCTCACGCTGTTTCTGTGTCTATGGAAGGCCAAATCTAACTATATTTTATTGTATTGTTAATGGAGCCTTTAAACTAGTAACTTTAATGAAGTGCGATTATTTCAATGGTTTTTGAGAAGTATAGTATTTCAGCACAGTGTAGTGAGTAATGCGTATGGATCTGAAAAACTGGGGTTGGAAAAGTTGATTTGAGATTAGTGAGGATACAAATTCTTCATTTCTATTCATACAAAATCATTCTGTGCATTTAACAGCACTGATAATAGATCCAGTCGATAGATATAAAATAGACTCAACAGGCTTTATTTGTGGTAAACATAAAGTAAATATTTGGTCACTAGCTCTTTAGAAAATATGTTACATTTTGGAAACAACATTCATATTTGAACAAATTAAAATACAGTTTTGAAGTGACATGGTAGTTTTATGGTAAGCAGTTTAGCAGATCTGGATTCGCCCCCACAGCCAAAGCCAGACGAGCGCTCTCATTCAGCAGTGTCATTAATAAAAATTGTAAAGGCATTAACGATAGCGATTTGATTTGGCAGGTGCCTTGAAATTGTAGTTTCTCTAATGCATGGGCCATTTCACAGTGTATTGCCAAGTCTTTTTTATTTTTCATCTCTTAGATCAACTGCTTTAAAGCCAATTGAAATTCAGCATACAGTAAGGTGGAGTCTGCAGAGATAGCACTGAGCCTAAGGCTGCAGTTGTGCTTGGATGAAGATGAATGTAACTGCGGCCTACCTGCAGTCACTATTATTTACCTTTGTGATCTGTGAGTGTGTGCTGTGGACCGTGGAGAGCTTGTGTTGTACAAAAAAAAATAATAAATAAATAAAAGATAAGTTCCTCCTCTGCAGCAAGATCACCCAAAAGTGCAGAAAATACCTCAGGGTTTCTACCAATAAGCTTTCTGGGTAAATATTTAAGAGTGCACTATTTTAACTGTTCTAGTGGAAATATGATATCTGCTTTGGATTGCAGACATAATACTCAAAAGAGGGTGCTCTCTTAAATAAGATCGCAGTGCGCCCTTTTTCACACCTGTACGCCCGTGTATTTCTATGGAATGAAGCTGTTGGTGCTACCTGGCCAAAATACAGGTCAGATCTGTGGAGAGGCAAGCCTCAGACCACTCACAGTTCAAAATGATTTTCGTGCCATACTGTGGAACATTCCAGGGAAAGCAACACAAACATGACTTTGGAGACAAACAAGTTGCAGATCCTCCACCAGAAAATCTGCATAGTGCACCTTTAACTCAGGTGTTTTAGTGTAATTTAATATTCATATATGTATATGAATATGTATTATATGTTACATCACAGATTACTGAATAGCTTTCAAAAGCACTTCACATCACCTTTAGCTGAGTAATTTCCGTCCTTGGCTGCATTGTCACCGTGAAGTGTATAAAATGATATCTGGGCCCTCAGCACATGACAAATGTCAGTGTGGGGGAGTGGGGGACATTCATGGACTGAAGTGAATTCCCTTTTGGGGGAAACACTGAATGAAGGAGGGACAGTTGGATTTTGGGTTTGCTTAGGTACGTAAAGGTCACTTATACAATGCAATAGAACAATAAATATATATTTTGTTAAATTGATGTTTTGGAGTGTTTTTCAAAAGTAAAGTACCATTCTGTCTGTCCATTATCCTGTTACTGATTACTACAGTGTTCATTTTGCTTTTATTCATTTCAAGGATAATACAATTAAAACCTTAATGTTTTTAAAGTTATGTCTTCACTATTGCAGTTGTGTGACTGACTCTTCACCAACTCTGCTCCTCTAATGCTCCAGGTCTAGAATTGCCCTCGTCAGAGTGCTGTCAGACCTTTTCCTGCAACAGGACAAAACAGAAAATATTTATACCAAGGTTATTCTAAATGTCTTGAATGTAAGACTGACGCAATACAATGATGCATGTCAAATGTGTTTACACTTTCCTGTAGACAATTAGCAACAATACTCACTTGAGCAAGTATGGATACTGAAAGAATCACATAAACAGGAGAGAAAGGACCTTTAGTTTGAGAATGGTCCACAGTATGAGACGCTGAACGAGGATAAGACATGTAACATTAAAGACAATACTAATAAATGACATTGTCTAAAAATGTATTGTCTAAAAAGAAAAGTGTTTTCCATTATCATCGTGATGTTTCAAAACTGCGATTAACCCTTTATTGTAGTACTGTGACAGCACTACTGGAACAAACAAACTTTGTGCGAAAATGCTGCAACACACCTTTGTAAATAGATTCACATCCTCAAAGTTTTGCAGAGATAAACAGTTCCACTTTTTGTGCTGACTCTATGCAACCTGCCACACATCTAGAGGCATGATACACTTCACTTTATGTAACATATAATTTGATTCGGTTCAACCAAAAACAAAATCCTTTAGGAAGCTCTCTCTATCGTGGTTCATTTTGCCTTCACAGCAGAGAGCAGGCCAATTAGAGGCAGCAGCTGCAGAGACTGTGTTCAAATGGTGGAGTATTGTATGTTCTGTCAGATCACATCAGCTCAGCGTGTCCCTGAAGGCCCCTCTCTGCTCGGCCTCCTCAGAAGCATGAGCTTTGGAGCAAAGATTTTACCCATGTGCGAGGCAATGGTGCGGGGCAGAGAAACATCAAAGCACATCACATGTTTTGTATGTTCTAATACACATGTTTTGTTAACCTAACTGGATAAAGAAATGTGGAATATGTAACTTTTCTAGTGGGGGTCCGTCACCTGCTTGTCTCCATGGAGACTGTTTTGCCTGGACTGTTCTACAGTTTGGCATTAAACTTATCTGCCTCCAAGGAGACAAGCAGCTCAAAGTAAGAATGTATTTAAGTGTAAGTGAATAAATGCAACATGGATTCATTTAATGCCACACAATGGACCATTCCAGTTGGTGCAAGATGGGGACAGAAAAAGTTATTTCAGCTGTTACTGTTAATTTATCTTATAATAACACCTGCAGTGAGTGTGACGTCACCCACAGCCTTCGACTCCAGTCAAATGAAGCTCATTGAGGCTGGAGCAGCTTAAGCGACCAATTTGGAGCCGAGTTCCATATTTGGAAATCCGACCGCTGGTATCATAGCAACCAAAGAGCCAATCTGTGGCCAGGCTGTTGAAGGTAACGCCCCTGCCGCCTGCACGGCTGGTTTAGCAGGAAGTGGACGCTTAGCAACACTGTCAGTCAAACCCATTGCTAACGCTAGCAGGAGCGACCTCAGAGAAAGAAGGCGCCCGATTTGCTTGTTATTAATGTTCATATGTTGATTTACTGACACAATAGTGAAATAAAAACCCCAGAATCATGTAGAGGGTTAATACGAACATTTAAGACCAAAATGAGGAGTCTGACAGCAGCAGTTACAGAGAGGGGATACAGTTTTTACACAGAAATGATCACTTCCTATTTGGAACGCGATGGTTAGCAGGTTAGCTTTGTCAGTTTATATATAAAGTCTTATCTTAACTTATCTTAACTTATCCAGTAATTCAAAGTTGCATTTTTGTGTATTTCTCATACACGTAGTCAGAGTCAGCTCGGTCTGAGGTCATAACTATGACCCTTCTACCACCACATTTACAATCACACCAACACATCTACATGGACAAGGTGAGTGAAGTGTCTTGCCCAGCGACACAACAGCATGTTTGGATTAGGGTTAATTGAGTCACTTGCTGTTCCGCTGTTAATATCCTCAAAGCATTGTGCAAAGTTAAAGTGCTCTTGTCAAAATGAATGGCCACATTGATTTCCCGTTGCTCTGGACAGTAGGGCTCAGCAGGGTGTGTTGTTATAGGATGTAGTGGTTCAGTGTAGAGAATATCTAATTAGATCTGTCCCTCTCCATGTGGGCCTCTTACTCTCCAAACGGCTGGTCTTGAGTTACACTGTAATCCCATAATATCATTAGAAGAAGGAAGATAAGAGAGAGAGCGTATCCAGACAGTATCTTATAGACATCTTTATGGGTCCTATCTCACACCACAGACTCTCTCCTCTGTGGCTCTCCAGTTGTCACTCAGACACCAAAGGCTGCACCGAGGAGCAGAGACCTTTGCTTTGAATGAAAATGGGCCCTCAGTATTTCACAAAAGAGTTGCTCTGTTCGTTTGTTGTTTAGCTCTTTCTATAGTGTCACAATACTACATATTTGAATGGATTTAGATTTAGATACAAAGAAAAGGCTTGATCCTTATTTTGATACCACAATGAAAAAAACAAAACAAAAAAGAAAAAGTAGAATATTATTTACTGTAATTTTCAACACAAAATAATAGTTATTTTTGAGATTTTTGTTCAGTATCAATGTGGTAGTTTCTTAAGTTTAATTACCGAAAAAGAGAGAGACATAGAGGGAAAAAAAAAAGTAATCTCACTCCTGGCATAAACATCGCCAGTAAAGGGTCAGATTCACTGACCCACAGGTTGGCGCTGTGACTTCAGCTCCCACAGATGAATGCTGTTGTTGTTTTCTGTGTAAAAGTAGACAGATTTGGAGTATTTTTGTTGTAATGTAATAAGATTAAAGCTGTGGAGGGTTGAATAACTAACTTTTATGGCTAATTATTGGTTCATCCTGCTCTTCATTTATTGCAGCTCCGGCCCTTTGAATGATACTCTATTTAAAAATCATTTACTGGGATTATCCTGCTCAGTTATTATTGTATCAGCGGCATAAAGTAGCTTCAGTATTATTGTTTATCGCAGTATTACTCTGTAGCATTATATTGCACTTGTTAAAATGTGTTATTGTGCCTTGAAGGTAGAAAAGTGCTACATCAATGTGACATTTTGAGGACAGTTGACCAAACGATATATATATATATATATATATATATATATATATATATATATATATATATATATATATATATATATATATAATATATATATATATATATATATATATATATATATATATATTTTTATTTTTATTTTTTTTTTTTTTTTATATATAAAAATTGTGAATTGTTATGGCCATGATCCTAACTTTTCATCATTCTGAGCTCACTCTAAAAAGCCTAGCAGGTCATTTTGCCCAAAGTCTTACAGATCAGTGATTATTGTGCCTGCTTATTGCTATTTAAACTTCTGGTTTTATATTGAAAAATCAAGCTTGAGCACATTTGTGGCAGCTAAAAATCAAACTTTATGATTGGTGCTGTCTTTATCTAGCGCTTAAGCACAGAGATCATGATGGATGAGCTGCCGCTGTGCTGGTATTGATAGAAATGGTTCATGGTTAAAAACAGAGCATAAATTACAGGCTGTATTTGATGAATGACACTGTGAGCCTGGATAAATGACTGTATGAAGAGGAGATGTTGCATTGGCAGCTCAGAGTAGCAGAAGCCAAGGACACAACACATCAGGGACATCGCAGCAGAGTTCAGGGTCCACCGCTGATTCACTTAAACAGGCTTCATGTCGTAACTATGTAACTATGTAACTATGTTTGTAAATCTTTATTTTCGATTGCTGCTGTTGTTTCTATCTGCTGTGGTTTATATTTGGATCTTGGAATTTAATTAGAGCTGCACAATATATTGCAAAAAATGTAATTTTGGCGGTAATCGATGTCGCAAGAAAATAAATATATCGCTATATAACACAAAGTTCTCAATTTTACAGAAGTCTACAGTTTTCTTAAGTAAAATGCACAAAAAAGGCAGTTTTGTTGAAGTCTGTCATTTTAATTAGTTTTTTCTTTTTTATTTTGATGCAGTTTGACTTGTAATTAAAGGAATGCACATGTTTTGTTTTAATTTAACTGAAAAGGGTAAAGCTGTATTAAAACATCACTGTATCATTATTGCAATACTAAACATAGCTTTCGAATATTGCGTGTTGTACTTACATCATGCAGCCCTAATTTGGATCTCTAACTACCACTGTAAGCAGTTATAGTATTAGACTTTCTGGTATCCCAAATGATCTCATTCACTCTGGAGATGTGGTCATTATATTGCTGTTTTAATGAATATGTCCCAGAAGATCATCACACAATTTTCCATTAAAAAAAAGTTCACCCTTTGTCTTTCACTGTGTGTACCTTGTGTACCACATCGTCTGGCACTGCACTTGGCCACATTAGGTTTTTAATAGAAGCACCACATTAGATTGAATTTTATTAGTGGACTGTTTGTTTTTTGTTTACTGCAGTGAAGCTTTCATATTCATAAACTGTATCTCTGTAATTGTTTCTTTATAAATCCTAATTATACTGACTCACTCATATAATATAGCATGGTATGGTACATTATGTTTTACATTTTATGTTCCATTAAACTTAAACAGGGTGAGGTTGATGCAGTGAACACAACCATCTTGGTCAGACTAACATCGCAAAACACACTGCATGAGCGAAAGAGAGCCCCGTGTCCTCGGCGGCTGAGCTGCCTCGTGGAGAGCAGAGTGATGAGACACAGGCAGTGAGCGGAGAGCAGCGGCTGCAGCTGCTGCCTCTGTTTCTATGGTGAAGTCTAGGGCAGATTATAGCTGATAGAACAGGTCTACATGGGCCAAAATGTGCTGAATGTTTGTCTTCACTGTCTCGATAGGCTGGTTTGTTTATGAATGAAAAAAAGTCTAGAATCAGTGCCACCCCCGAGCCAGTTTTCCCTCTGATGTTTGATCAGTGCAAGATGGGCAGGTAAAGTTGATCTGGTCCTCAAAAAGCATCATTAAAAGCATATTTTCTATGTATTTTGACTGAAAACTGCCTGACTCTGTGTGCCACAAGCAGGAAAATCCACTCCAAGTGTGTTTGTGTTGATGAGCGGCTGTAACTTCCTGTGCTGGACCCTTGGTGTAATACTTGCTATTCACTCATAGGATAATCATGCTTTACACTGACATTTGTTGGTCTATGTCTAGTTCTGGCATAAATGCTCTGTCTGCTAAACCAATGTGTCAAGAAAAAGATCCTTAATTCTACAGTGATTCTTGATGTTATTTATTTTGTGTCTTCTAATGGAATGAAAGGATTTTTTTTAAAAACTGTTATTAACTTTTGAATGATTTCCTCCTATCCAATTAACAAACTGACAGAAACAATAAAAATCTTCCCTGCCTGGTGAGGGTAATGAATTGGTCTCTATGTTAATGGGCCTATTTTCAGTGTTGGAGACTGCTCTGTGTTTGATCGCACTGCTACACTCACACCTCATCCACAACAATAACGCCATGGTAACAATCCAGATGGAGCTCCAAAAACACAAAGTACAACACAACTCTGCGTTTTTGAAAAGAAAAGAAAACATATGATTTAATCCGTGTTATTTTCAACTCCACATTGTATAAATGTCACTATAGCTTGGTCTTTACATAACATTGCCAACATGTATGCATAATATGTATCTGTGATGAGTTAACCTTTGTTTCCTGTCCTGTTTCTTGTTTTAAAGAAATTGTGAAGTTGTACAAAAGTTGTGAGTACTGCTCTTGTCCAGTGTTGATTCCCATACAGTGCGATCTATTCTTTGCATGTTCTGTTGGATTTTACTGTATCTTATTGTGACGCTGGTTACAAACTGATTTAGTTCAGGTCAGGTTTATGAGTCTCCTTCATTTGTTTTAGAGGGTTTATTGTCATGATAAAATATTTTACACAGCTCCCCTTCCCTGGAATAAGGACCAGTGACGCGCAGTCAGGGGAGACACCTGTCATCACAGAGAAAAAATAAATTAAATGGTTAAATTTATCCAATGATTTGTACTATATAGTTATTTTCTATTTAACTTTGCAATTTAAATATTTTTTTATTCAAAGTCACTGAATTTTTACATTTACCATTGAAATACTGAGAAGAGACGTGTGGAGAGGCACAGGCCGTTCGTGCCTCAAACCACCTCGGACCCCTCCTCCTCCCCCACTGCCCTCACAGTTTCGGAGCGGGACGTGACAAAGCTTTTCAAGAAGCAAAACCCCCACAAAGCCCCGGGCCCGGATGGTGTCTCTCCTTCCACCCTTAGACACTGTGCTGAGGAGCTGGCTCCTGTCTTCACGGACATCTTTAACACCTCCCTGGAGTCATGTCACGTCCCAACCTGCTTCAAGCTGTCCACCATTGTCCCCGTCCCCAAGAAGCCCAGGATCACTGGACTTAATGACTACAGACCTGTGGCGCTGACGTCTGTAGTCATGAAGTCATTTGAGCGCCTGGTCCTGCACCACCTCAAGTCCCTCACCTCCCCCCTCCTGGACCCTCTGCAGTTCGCCTACAGAGCCAATCGATCTGTGGACGATGCCATTAACCTGGCCCTTCACTTCATCCTCCAGCATCTGGACTCCCCGGGAACCTACGCCAGGATCCTGTTTGTGGACTTCAGCTCTGCGTTTCAACACCATCTTCCCTGCTCTGCTCCAGGACAAGCTCTCTCAGCTCAACGTGCCTGACTCCACCTGCCGGTGGATCACTGACTTCCTGACGGACAGGAGGCAGCGCGTGCGGCTGGGGGGAAGAATGTCTCGGACACTCGGGCAATCAGCACAGGATCTCCACAGGGCTGTGTACTTTCTACTCTGCTCTTCTCCCTGTACACCAACTGCTGCACCTCCAGCCACGACTCCGTCAAACTGCTCAAGTTTGCAGATGACACCACCCTCATCGGGCTCATCTCGGACGGGGATGAGTCTGTCTACAGGAGGGAGGTGGATCGGCTGGTGTCCTGGTGCAGCAGCAACAACCTGGAGCTCAACGCCAGAGGACAGTGGAGATGATTGTGGACTTCAGGAAAGTCACAGCCCCCCTGCCTCCCCTCGCCTTGACTGACTCCCCCATCACCACTGTGGACTCTTTCCGCTTCCTGGGCACCTGCATCACCCAGGACCTCAAGTGGGAGCCGACCATCAGCTCCCTCATCAAGAAAGCCCAGCAGAGGATGTACTTCCTGCGGCAGCTGAGGAAAGCCAAGCTGCCGGTCCAGATGATGGTGCAGTTCTACACGGCCATCATTGAGTCCATCCTCACCTCCTCCATCACTGTGTGGTTCGCTGGGCCACTGCCAGGGACAGACAGAGACTGCAGCGCATTGTGCGCTCTGCTGAGAAGGTGATTGGCTGCAGCCTCCCATCTCTCCAGGACCTGTACGTCTCCAGGACTCGGGGCGAGCAGGTCGTATAGAAGCTGATACTTCTCACCCTGGACATGGACTATTTCAGCCACTTCCCTCTGGCAGGAGGCTACGGTCCATCAGGACCAGAACCTCTCGTCACAAGAACAGTTTCTTCCCCTCTGCTGTTTCTCTCATGAACACTTTATAATATCTGCACTAAACTGGACACTTTATAACACATGTTGCACTGTTGTTGTTTTGATGCTGCTATTGTATATATTTTTTCTACCTCCTGCCCTTATTTGTATTTATTCAGTGTGGTTTTTTTTTGTGTGTGTTCTATGTTACACTTTATCACCGAAGTAAGTTCCTAGTCTGTGAGCTCTGCTCACGGACAATGGCAATAAAACTTCTTCTGATTCTGATTCTGATCTGATGATGATAAATGAGTAGTCTAACCTGTAACTTTAAGTAAGTAACCAACATAACCTGATCAGCTGTGAGCCAAACGTGGCATGAGACTTATCTTACTCCTCATATTTCAAAAGAAGCTTGGAGTAGACAAGCCTATGCAGCACGTTTCAGCTGCTGTCATAGCTGCGATTTTTCGTAACCTCAATCACATGTGTTTTTTCCGGAGTCTCTCACCTCCGTGGCACCTCCTCGGCCTCATCAGTCTGAGTATAATCATAGTTCAGTGGTGCCAGCTCCACTTTGTGATCAATGACCATTTTAGTTTGACACAGAAGCCGCCATCATGTCTATCATGTCATAAGCTTCAGGTTTAGGAACATAACAAATCAAAAATGACAAAAGAACAAAGATAGATCACTTACACTCAAATGTTTTTTTGTTTTTTTTGTTTTTTGTTAAAGCTGATTTTTACTGTCTTAAACTATGAAAAACAGAACTGCCTCATTTTAAATGGTTTGTAATAAGATATTCCTCACTTACTTTATGCATTTAAGCATCCTAATTATTCACCATAATGAGTTTGTAAGCCCTTTTCAAAACTGTCACAGGCCAGAGAAGAGTCAGAGTTGCCCTAACAGCAATGGTAACAACAACTAGCTTGCTAACCACGCCCTTCCTGATTTTCGGACAGTAAAAGGCTTAGTAATTAGATGCAGGCAGTGCACAGCTGACTTATTTTGACCTCAAGAGCTGCTTATACAATATATCTGCACTGGGGAAAGACACACAGTTTGCTCAAATCCATGTTTTTCTCATCCCAGTGTTAGAGAAGATGCTTTGAAAGTTTAGTCAAACTATTGATCTTTATTTCAAACTGAAGAAGAAGAAGCAAGAAATACAAGTGAGTAAATACTGTGAACACACACACACACACATTAGTGAAATTGCTTACACACAAACACACAGACACACACAAACACACACACACATACACACACACACATACAAACACACTCACACACACACACACACACACACACACACACACACACACACACACACACACACACACACACACACACACACACACACACACACACACACACACACACACACACACACACACACACACACACACACACACACACACACACACACACACACACACACACACACACACACACACACACACACACCCTCAATAAAAAAAACAAAACCCTGTTTGCCCATGTTATTTTTTCTGACCCTCACAAATACATGGTTATAGAGGCTCAAGGACAAACAAATTGCAGAGCTGTTCTTGCTCTTATAATCACCACACAGTGATAATTTGGGTAATCTTCATGGAGCGGTCATTTCCATGGAGATCAGGTCCTCTGAGAGCCTGCGAGGACGCCCTCTCCTCTCTCCAAGATGCTACAATTTAGAACAGTTTGTTGTGCAGTAATTACACACTACTCCTCAACCCTACACTTCAGAAAAATGTAAAGTGGAACTTGAAACATTCTGTGTCGTTAGTTGTAACGCTGCTGTAAATGTATGACAATAGTGTGTTTACATCTATTGTGGTCAACTAAAAACATGTGTTGCCGATTGATTAGTCGACTAAAAAGAGGCATGGCTAAAGCTCTTAAAACCATTAGTCGGTCTCTATGACCCAAACTGCACTCACAAGACTGCACCTGCACAGGAGGTCATGCAAAACAGCAAGCTACTTTATTTCTACAGCACAATTCATACACAAAGTAAATCAAAATGCTTTACAGATAAAGAAAGACATTAAAATCACAAAAATCAAAACATAAATAATCATAAAATAAACAATAAAAGAGAAAAGTGTAGAATAAAATCCTTTCAGTCTATACACAGCTAAACAGAACTGCTGTGAGCCTGGATTTAAACATTGTTAAAGTCAAGGTCTGTCTCACATCTTCAGGGAGACTGTTCCAGGTTTTAGCTGCATAAAACTCTAACACTGATTCTCCATGTTTAGTCCTGGTTTAGTCCTGGTTTAGTCCTGACTCTGGGACCAGCAGGAGTCGGTCCCTGAAGTCCTCAGAGTGTGAGATGGTTCATGTGGCTCTAACATGTGGGAGATGTTCTTTGGTGCTCGGTTCATGGAGAGACTTATTCACACAGAGCTGCTTTAAAGTCTCTGAGCCACAGGAGCCAGAGACACAGGACACATGTGTGAAGTACTTCACCTGAGCACAGGACATGTGTGAAGTACTTCACCTGAGCACAGGACACATGTGTGAAGTACTTCACCTGAGCACAGGACACATCTGTGAAGTACTTCACCTGACACCATGTGTGAGTACTCACCTGAGTGTTCAGGATGTTGTGAAGTACTTCCTGGTTCTAGTCAGGACCCGAGCTGCAGTGTTCTGGATGTACTGTTCTGTCTTAAGGCTCGTTTGGAGAGGCCAGTGAGCAGTAGTTTTATCTACTGGAGACAAATGCATGGTCTTTAGACACTGCACCTTTGATTTTTGCTATTTTGTTTTTTAGAAGGTAAAAAGCTGCAGATGTCATTGATTTGATTTGGCTGTTAAAGACAACAACTATGTATGCAGGAAAACTACTAGGACACAATGTATTTATATAAAGACTGCTAAACTAGTGAATCATGAGTTTAATCCGCCTTTTTACATAGAAATAGTGGAAAATACCAAATCTTCACCTAACTCATTCACTTCTCCGTTCTGCTGTTGTCCCATATAAATCCTTATAATCTTAAAGTGTTGGATGACTAAAACACCATTAACCGATTAATTGATTAAATGACAGCCCTAGAGGATGAGCAACTGCTCAAGGCCACTTAAGACTTCTTTTCTGTGTCAGTACTAAACTTGCCATTCATGTCTAGAAAGAGTAATACTATATGCTATTTTATATTACCCCAGACTAAAATATGATCTGCTATTTAATCATCTTTCTGTGTTGCTAGTAGTTAGAATGCTTTTCTCTTGAATGCTGCTGTAGGTACAGTTCCAACACATGTGGTGCCATGGGGGTTTAGGAAGACTCAAGACTCAACTCAGTAAGAAACATTTTATCAATAATACTCAACAATGAGGCCTTCTAGTATTTTATTTAACAGTGAAATAACTGACATGCATTGTTGTGTAGGTAAAGGACCACTGTATAGTCACAATTTTATTTTAAAAGATTTTTTTTTTTTTCATTTATTTACTTTTTTTTTTTTTTTTTTGAAGAAGAAGAAGAAGAAGAAGAAGAAGAAGAAGAAGAAGGCTAATTGGAATGCTCCTTGTAACCTAGTTACACCCACCGCTGGTGTGGCAGGGAACGAGCGCTTTGCAACGCAGTCAATCAAACCTGTTGCTAACGCTAGCAGTAGTAATCTTGTGGAAAGAAGCCACCTGATTTGTAGGATTCAATGTTCTTGTCTTGATTTCCAGACAAAATAGCACAATAAAAACACAATCATGTGGAGCAGGTTAATACAAACATTTTAAGACCAAAATGAGAGAGGTGATGGATTTTACGGTAGAAAATAAACTGGAGCCAGAAACATTATACTCACTTCCTATTTGGAAATCAGCAGCTAGCAGGTTAACTATGTCCATTTATATATACAGTCTATAGTGCCACCAAACTTAATGACATCACAGCACACAGAATCTCAGAAACCTCCAAGAAGCCCTGTGTTACAGCTTCATTTCCCAATCAACCAATCCACAGACAAGACGTGTAATTCAGAGCTCGAGTACAAGTCACTCAAAGACCTTCTGAGGGACAGCCTTAAGCCTCATTTTCATAGGAGAGGACCCTGAGTATTTTCACCATCTAAAGAGATCCGTATCGCCCCATTTGAGAGATCTCAAGTGAACTGTTGTAGGTACCACCTTCCAAGGCGGTCTGGTGCAGTTAGCACCTGAGACCTGCTTGTGGGAGCTGGACTGGATACACCTCCATGCAGTCACTGGAGGTCCAGCAACAGGACAGTAACACGCCACTCGCGTCAAGATGAAAAATATTACATTTGCTGTGTATACTGTGACTAACGTTAACTCCCTGTCTTTATATAAAGAGACATTAAAACATTGTGTAGAGGTGCTGAGAAGTGAAATAAATGCAGAAAAAGAAACAAACTAAACATCTTTTTCTGATTCGCTGAGATCAACTTTATGATTAAGAGTATAGTTCAGGTACGATTTACATTTTATTTATTAAGTTGACATTAGTTACATTAAGACATTGTAGTGTAAGGAGGAGCGACAGATCCTCCAGGAGAGAGGATTTCTCTGGAAAAGACAGTTGAACAACCAGCTGATCGTTCAACAAAACCACTGAAGCCAGGAGGAGGAGTCAGAAGTCAGTTCACCAGAGCCCAAAGTCACAACACAAACATCTGAGACTGAACCCAAACCGGATCTACTAACACCAGATGGTGCTGAGGCGACCCTGATCTGTGCGGTCCAGCCAGAAGAGGTTTAAACTATGGATTCAACTGTTCAAAAAAACAGCAAGAAATTAAAAAAAAAAAAAATACAAAATGAAAATAACTCAGGGACCAAAAGAATCTGCAACAAAGTCCCAAAATGTAACACCAGGTGAGGATTCTGGTTCTGGTTGAGAAACGTTCAAAAGCCAAAAGGAAAGAGCAGAAGTGCAAACATTCAGAGCCCAAACCTGAGAAATTGATGAAAGTGTCTCAAGATTCAGGTGACGAGGCCTATGCAGAAGATGCCAACAGGAGGAGGAAAACCAGGAGACCTTAGACCAAAGGACTGTGAAAACACAGAGAGGACCACTTGAGACCTGAAAAACCTCCTTAAGTTTCTGTAAAAATACAAATTAACAATATTAGCATCATATTATATGCACCATGAGTTAGTTCACTTATTTCTAAAAGCTCATGACTATGTGTTCTAGTCGACTAACTGCTTTAGAGTAACAACTGTGAAACTGAACACCATATGTTTTTTATGCAAATACAGACAAAACTAATTCTTCTTCCCCAACTAGTTTATATAGAGGTTTACATCATTTATGATGTTCTGTGCTGTTAGATTTTTACATATTTAGACCATTTTTTCTTGGTAGATTATAGCTTACAGTGACGTGCGGCAGTGCCTCACCTGTCATCACAGAGAAAAAATTAATGAAATGGTTATATTTATGCAATGATTTGTACTATAAAGTTATTTTCTATCGAACTTTGCAATTTTATTCTTGTTTTACTCAAAATTGCTGATTTTTTACGTTTACAATTGACGCGCAGTGACGCACCGGCCGTTCGTGCCTCACATGGGATTCTTGTAACTCCTGCAGAAAAGGGGCCGCAAACTACAATTTAGAATTAGCAAGTCAAGTTTATCAATCCGTTCACTTTTTTCTTCATATCTGGCCCTACTTTTTAAATGGAGGAAGATTACAGATTAAAGCTCAAGCAGTTTTCTAAACTGGACTTTCGGACGAAGCAGGAGGTTATAATTAAAGGAAGACCAACGCTAAAGGAGCTAAATGGTTTGCTCCAGACGACAGGATGAAAGACTCGCTCTTTTCAAACAGAGACGTACAAAAGTTAATTTCTTCAATCCACTGAAAATTGGGGAACAAGAATAAGGGAAAAAAAACACAATACAAAACCAGCTTTTTATTACAGCAAAATAATTTAGTATCTAAATAAGTGGTGGTCTCTGCTATGTCGCTGTGACGTATGTGCACTCATTATTCATTTTAAACAAAGCACAAGAAACACATTTGTATTTTAAAAGTGAATCCAAAGCAACACTACTGCTACTAAAATTATCACTAGTGCCACCAAAATAATGGGACTTGCTCATAGTGTTTCTACCAATGAGAAGAAGGTTTATTGATCTAAAAAATGCTTAAAAATAGAAACAAGAGCATTTACTTCCTGTTCAAAACTGAGAAGAACTATTTTCATAGAGGCATTTCGCCATAACAAGCAGCAGATTTTCATTTACATTTCTATTGTGACAATTTTGAATTTACAGTATGTCTTTCTATTGGATACAGATTGGACAATTTTGAACCTTACAAGTATGTCTAGTCTGAATCTGAATCTAAACCAAAGAGGGCAGAGAGTTATCTGGGGTGACAGTTAGGGGGTGAAAACCCCCTCAAGCCTCAAAGACAGGACAGTACAGGACTCTTAACATGTAAAACATAACCCTGAGTTAGCTATTCATAAGGAAATAACATTGTAACGTTTTTAAAAGCTCATAAAAGTTGATTGCACATGTGACTCTTTAACTACTGACCATTTGCTACATGTGTTTTGAGACAAAGAGATGTGTTTTCTTTGTTCTATCTTTCAAAGACATCTAGACTTGTGACTTTCTGCAAAGGCAAAACGTTGCACAATCCGCTTTTATATTGTATAACTATTAGCATGACTTACGTAATCTCTATACTGTATCTGCTTCCCATGTTCTGTCATCATCTATAATTCTTGAAACACATACATTTCAAAGCGTCTTTGATTTGCCTATTCATAAGCCCCTCACCAGTAGCTGTCTCGTGCTCATTTGAATTCTTGTGGTCTTGGGTTTGATGCTGATGGTCAACGCACGCTTGTTATCTGTCATATAGGACGCCTCATACAATATTATCATATATACAGTGGGCTGAGCTTGTGATTTATCGTAAGCTAGTGCACACGACAAACAGTCAAAAGGGCAGAATCATAGAATTGTTTGAGCTGTGACAAAGGCTTTGATAAATGGGAGCCTTAAATACAGATTGGACGATTACATATTATAATCACTGACAGGTAAAGCTAATTAAATAAATGAATTTTCATTTTGGCACCTGTCACTGAGTAAAGCAAGTTAATGCTGTTTTACGGATTAAACCAGGGGTAGTGGGGAGTAGGAGTCAACAGAGAGTTTATCTGGGGGTTGACAGATGATTTCAAGATATAAATTGAAAACAGATGGCGTCAATGAAATGACTTTGAACAACAAAACAAATAAATCAGTGCTGTTGTACCTTCATAGCACTGCCTGACTTAATCAAATCCCTCCATTTGCGATAACATTATAGATACATCTTTTCCTAATGCACGACACAGCTACAGACATGGCTAAACAGGTTTAGCTCACCTCTATTGGCTTTGAGGGCCTTGTGTTTCTTATGAATAGCTCCGTGTGCAGAGGTCGATGGGGGTAATTACCTGGAGCTTGTGGAGGTATTAGTGCAGGCATGACCAGAGCTGGCTCACAGTTAATCAGCCAGTCTGTTAGTGCATGTAGCATAAATATATCTCTGCCTCAAATCAAATTAAGTGGAGGGATAAAGGTATGGTGAGGGGAGATGAGATAGATCGTGCTTTTAATTGGCTCCACATCAGGCTGTCTGTATTTTAGATAAGGGATTTATGTACCTATGACCTTTCATCTCAGTGCATCAGTATACTGGGCTCTGAGCTGGATTGAGATGGTTGATGCATGAGAAGAAATTGTGTTCTAATAACAAACACATTTGTGATGTGGATCTAAATCTTAGCGATGTGATGAATTATGCAAGTAAACAAGTTACATCTATTACAGACATAGATGCAACTACATAGATAGAGATAGATGATCTGATGCCTTTGTATTGTGGTCATTTTAAGATAGATCATGTATCTACCCACATCCTGGTCTCCACTGAGATGTTATAGCTTTGCCTGGAATGTTCCACTGTATGGCATTAAACTTATCTATCTTGCTGTTATTAATTTGCAGTTGTTTATTTATTTTTCCTGTAAAATATCTTGAAAAGTATTGATTTGTCTTGTAAATGTCCATAGACTGTATATAGAAGTGGAGTGAGACATGACCATAGAGTTTGGCTCCAGTCAAATGAAGCTCATCGAGGCTGGAGCAGATATAGGGACGATTTGGAGCCGAGTTCCATATTTGGAATTCTGACCGTTAGTATCATAGCAACCAAAGAGCCAATCAAGTGTGAGGCTGAAGGGTAACGCCCCTTCACACCCACACCGCTGTTTCAACATAGAGCGGGAGCAACACTGTTCGTCAAACCTGTTGCTAACACTAGGGGGAGCAACTTCTGGGGAAAGAAGGCGCCTGACTTATCTGATGCTTAATGCTGCTATTAATGTTCATATCTTGATTAATGGACACAATAGTGAAAAAAAATTGTTTGTATTAACCTGTAGAGCAGGTTTGTATTAACCTGTAGAGCAGGTTAATACAAACATTTTAAGACCAAAATGATGAGGCTCACTGCAGCAGTTACAGAGAGAGAAGTGACTTTATATACATATATACACAGTCTATGGTAGCGCCACATGAGATGTTAATATTCCATTGTATGACTTTACATATGACCAGTCAAATCCCAAAGTTACTGACCTCTAGACTTTGTGTGAAGTATAGCACCTGGTTCCACTGCAGATAGGGAGAGTGGTTACTATAGTGACTCATTTTACATCAAAATGAAAAGGTGAAAAGGTCAAAGAAAGGTTAACCCACTCCCATTTAATAATACACAATTTATATATTATGTGGTTAAATGGGCAGACCTTATGTAAAAGCCTCAAGTTACAAAAGACTAACTAGCAATCACTTCTCCATCTAAAAGTCAAACCTGTCAAACCTTATTGCAACTGTCGTGACACTACTTTGCCTTTCCTAACGATTGCCTGTAACCAGCAGAATATCTTGCAGCATCAATTACTATGAGAATACTTTGGCATCCAATTTGAATTATTCCGAAACAATCTCAGAGTGCACAAGGCAGAGCGTCAGACTAACCCAATTGGAAAGCATGTCCATAATCCCACACACAAATAAGGCCAAGCTTTCAGTCGTCTTTGTGGATTTAATGTGAGAAAATCTTAAAAGCAAATTGGAGCTGGAATAAGTGTGTCGTAATCTGACTAAATGCTACGGTGTGCCGAAACACCTGAGGCAAAGATATCTACTGCTTTAGTAAATACATCTACTGAAACATTAAGATGCCTGAGTATTTTGAAGATTTATTTTTAATTTTTGCATATCTTGTATATTTTTTTCAAGTTCACCGTAAAATATTGCTTCTATAGATATGACAGTTTTTCATAAACATAAACGAGCCATGGACATGTGCATTATAATGAGTAGTACTACCACTACTTTACTGCAATGAAGTTCATTGCATAGTTGAAACAAGGACACCGTGTTGACATGTGGCTAACTGTTAAAGAATGTGTAACAGATTTTGTCTCACAGAAGTGCTTTGCTGTCTGACCTTCTTAGTTATAAATATGACGTCAGCCAGAGCTCTTTACTGCCCCTCCTCTGTGGCAGCATAGGCAGACCTCAGTAGACAATGCTCTCAGAAATGTGTGAGTCCATGTCATGGGGTTGCCTCTCTAACAGGCCAAAGACTTGTCTCCATGGAGATAGATAAATTTAATGTGGAATATTTCAGGCAACGCAATAAAATCACACGGGGGGAGGCTGAATCCCACTGCACCTTTAATATGAGACTTATGCTGCGGTATGAGCGAAAACAGTACAGTAAACAAAACATTTATAGTATTCACTAGACTTTTTGTACTCAGGGCATCGAAGTCTGATACATATTTCACTTGCAAAATTTAAGTTTGTCTTGAATTGAGGCGAAAAGCTAGTGTTTGTTGTTAAACATAATAGCTCTGCAGTCTGTGCTGAGGAAGCTGCAGTCAGAAAGATAAATGGTTTTGGATAGTGTGCGGGAAAAGAAAAATAAACTTTGCTGAGAGCCACTCACAGAAACACATCCCTGACAGACGAGATGTTGTTTTTCTAAGTTGAGATAAAAGTGACATCATGACAAAAATGCTTTTTGTGTTTGTGGTTTGTTTTAATGAACACTTTGGTCAGAAATAGCACTAAATGTTTTTTCATATACAGAACTCAGTGAAGAGCGCTCAATGAACCCATGGATACAGAAGTGTCAGAAATACCAAATCTACATATAGACTCAGATGTACTTTAAGATGCTTTGTACACTATTCTTAAGTTGTGTATGTATACTATATTTTATACATTTATTCCTTTTAGCCTCCCCAATGACAGCTCAATATCAAAATACATTGAATCAGAGTCACTGGAATCTCTGTGACAAATCTGTGGTTTACAAAAAGGGCTTTTTCCCTTACCAAATGACTTATATTGTACTTGAAAGGGCACCTGGTGTAAATGTTGAATCAAAATTCGAGTGCTGTTAGTGGTGCAGACCACACATCTTTGACACTGAACAGGACTAAGAAGCAAAGAGTAAACCAATCAGAGAAGTGAAAACATCACAAACAGGAGAAATGATTGCAGTGATATGATTTCTTATACAAAAATGACAGACCTCACATGGACTATTAGAGGCTAGTCTTTCGTTAGTTATGAATGTGTTGCCTGGTAAATCCAAACTTCCTTCCCATCTCAGGCCAAACTCAGACAGAACTAGGCAATCTGGATCTTCATCTGTTGTGTTCATGCGTATGACGGAGTATAAGGGTCACAGCTCAGAGTTTCAGCTGAAACTGGAGACAAAAACTGTTTACAGTTTCAGTGTCGTTAGCTCCTCCCTTCAGACAGACATAAGGCAGTGTCCAGCAGTAATCTGACCACAACCGAAGAAGCGGCTTGGATGAGCAGCCAAACATCTTCACTCCTACAAAGATTTGTCCAGTTGACGGATATAAACTTCATCGTTTGCTATATAAGGGTCACATCGAAAAAATAAATTACACAGGTGCTATGAAAAAAAGAAAGTTGTGACATTTCAATATTAAGTTGTAATTTAATGAGAATAAGTCAAAGTCAGAAAGAATTGTAATTTAACAAGAATAAAGTAATCATTTTGTGAGAATAAAGTTGTAACACTTTGAGGTTAAAGCCATAGCCAAAAAAGATGTAATTTTACCAAAAATGAAGTTGACATTTAATGATTTAGAGGTCAACGCCAAATCAAAGTCAATCCAGACTGCAAAAGCCTGGTGCTTGGATGAGTTAAAAGCTTACATAAATGCCCATAAAGGAGGTCAAACTTTGAAACCCTGACATTTTACACGTCTCATATGTTTCTAAGATATTAGACGGATCATCACCGTAGTTTAGCTGCATCAATCACAAATTGTTGAATGAAGTAGACTACATGTTCTCCCCGTGGAGTGACCTGCAGAGCTTGGCCAGGGGCTCACTGGGCTGGACACAGACTGTGCTCTGAGCCGCAAACAGGTGGAAGAGTCTTAGTGTGATTTTTACCCATACTTTACCCAAATGTGTGGGCTGCACTTGATAAAAAACACAATCCCAATTCTCGTCTCGCCTTATACCATTTAGAACATATTTATCTGATATTATATTAACAGTTGTTTTTTTTTTGTCTTTGCTCATTGATTCTGTTTTTCTACCGAAATCACATTATTTGTGGTTTTAGCTTCCTCTTAATATATTTAACATTTAGAGACCTTTTTCCCTATTCAACAGAAGATAATATTTTGACTTAAATTATTCATCACTGTGGCTATGATCTTATTTATTTAATTATTCTGAAATCCTAGCATAGAAAAAACACATAATTTTTGCTTGTCAAAAGCCATGCCACTATTTTAGACCCGTGTACAGACTCAGAGACACGTAACAAAAAGCTGAGTAGCCCCTGTGTTTCAAATCTGTGGACAGGCTAAATTTAAGGTCAGAGGAGGGTAAATACATAAATCAATATGAGACAAGAAGTGACATGTTCCATCCAGGAAGAAGAGATGTCTGAAAGTTCCCTAAAAACTTTCAAAACACTTAGCAGTGTATTCTTGTACAGTACTAAGACCATTTGGATGTTCAGTGCATTTGTGTCAACACCCACACACTCAGCCTGACAGGGAGGTTTGGGCTGTATTTCTCTGCACAGTGTTCAGAGGTGCTATGCCTAAAATGGGCTTCTGGGCACTTCCACTCTTCTGTCAGTTTATGTGGATGTCCATGTTGGGATAAGAGTTCATCCTTAGGTCAATACCTGTTTGTAAAGTAGATTCCTGAGCTTGATACATTTCTATACTTAATAATCTATGATAGTTTTAGTGCTGGTATAACTCAGTGGTTGACATATGAATTGTTAGGGACGTATAGTCTGTTTAGAAATGAGATAAAGATTATTTTAAATGATGTTACTCTTTACATAGGCTGTGTGTATATATTTTAAAAAGCATTGCAGTCACTGCTAGAATGATACAGATCACACCTGATACTGCACCTATTACTGTCACTATTATAATAAAGTCAAAAGTATATACTTTTATTACTGACAGTGCTACTATGATACATAATACCATGACAAGAATCTCCATTTGTACTTTTGTAACCTCTACTCTTGTTGCATCTACTTATTATAAGTATTCTCACTTTCCAGTAAAGTATTCCCTTGTTTAAAATGTAATTGTGTTTTTTTTTTTATATATATATAAGTCTTTTTACAAAGGTCGTACTACACTGATAAATTGGCTGAATTGCAGACCACTTTAACACACTTCTAATTAAAACAATTCAGTGCTGGGTCTTTGGGGAAGGTTATAGCCCTTATAATTTCTCTTCTATCAAACATCTCTCTGATGCTTTCTACTTTTATTCCCAGAGTCACTTGCACAGTAGCAATGAATTACAATCCCTCTTTGTAATCACTAGCAGCACTCATTTCAGATAGAGATATAGTTTTGGTCAATTACATTTCCTGTCTGCTGATATATCCGGTTCTTTAGTAGCCTACATGTGGTTTATTGCTGTAGCGTGGTAAAACAGAAGAGCACTGCTGCAGCAGAAGTAGAGTAGGCTTACTAAATGAGCTCTAATGGGGTTTGATAGAGAGAAATGGAGAGTGTCTTTGCCATAATGTGTGCTGATAAGCCTGTGCCGGGATAATTTGCTCCTATGTAAATGCCGACTGTATCAGTTGAAAGATAAAATTAGACATTAAATCCAAACCATTTGCAGAGGTCAAATGAGAGATGTACAGCTTAAAGAAGAATGTGATGAAAATGTAAGACAGTGGTTTTCAAACTGTGGTGCATGAACATACCCTGAGGTTCTATTATATGAATTTAAGATAAACCATTTCTGCATTATAATGGTTTAGTTTTGACCTTTGTTCTTGTAGAGCCATGTACCCCACTATGGGCCCGGATTAGTCCTGGTTTAGTTCTAGCCTCCAGTCCCAAGACCATTAGACCTTGGTATAAAGAGTTTAGTCTTTGTTTATACATTAGATTAACCTTGTTGTGCTTCATTCAGGTCAATTTTGATTATAACCTTGCCAGACAGAGCTTGTGTGCCTCTGATTGGTTAATCCATCGCGGAGACAGGTGGTTCAGTCCTTGTCTAGACTTGGTTTTGTTCTGGTTACTTTGCTTATATCTACATAGTTCTGCTTAAATCCTGGTACCGACAACCCCGTTTCACTAAGCTGCATTGATCTGGAACAAAGTCTTGAGTGAATGTGTGAAATTTTGATACTGTTGGACTTAAATCAAAAGTGCAACATAAAAGATTCCGGGCCCGGCAGAGATGGGCCTTTCTCTGCTATAAATAAGAAGTCAGATCGCTACAAATGTTGGCAACAAACTGCTCCAAAGTGGGTGGATTAGTCACTGTGAGGCTCTTCTGGGGTTTATAATCTGCATGAAGCACTGTTTTAAATACAGCGTTAAACGTAGCATGACTATTTTAACAACAAAACTGTGGCATATGCTATTCTATAGTGTGTTGTTTTCGAAGCTAAAACAAGAAGTTATTAGGGCTTAAATGAATTATACTTTGTCTTGATTAACAAAAAATAGGAGCTATACTTCGTTTTGCTGCAAACATCTTTACACCTCATTACTGTGGTTTAAACAAATGCATAAATGGGTTTTCTGCACTTCTCTGACAAGAACACTGACCACGTTTTGTCAGGGCCTACCGGTAATTGGTTGATTAGGATTGGTTGATTGCAAGGATAAAATTATATTCACATAGACTGAGCATCATTTTATTACAAATACTTACGAAATACTTTATAACATCAGCCTTCCGGGGGATACAGGTGGAAATGACGACTAGTGTGGGAGCAATCCATCGTACCAGGTTGTAAAGGTTATAAAATAAATAGTATTGTGTGACAGTTTTACTAATATTTTAATCAGACACAAACAGATGCTTTTTAATAGCTTTTGGGTGGTCGAGAGACTTGTATAAAAACAAAGAGAAACCAATTAAAATAGACCGATTGTTCCGTCTCGTTCAAATTAGATGTAACCAAAAGTGCCATGGTAAAACTTTATATAAAAGCTGTTTGTTGATGCTAATTTATGGACTCATTCACTGCATAAATGTGTCTTTACAAAAGCCAGTGCCTTTCTCCCCTCACAGAAAAGCTTTTAATGCTTTTAAAGGCAGAGTGGGATGTTCACTTTAGCAGAGACACATTCCTCATAATCAAAGCCGCTCCTGATTGTGGAAATTAAAGAGGAGGACTGGCCTTTTATGAATTATGTAGGAGTTTAAGGCAGTGCTGAATTGGCTGATGGTAATGACAGGATCCTCTAAAGGCAAAGCCTCATCACAATCGGACAAAGTTTTACATTTGTTCCTGCTGTTCACCAGCTTGTACAGAGTTAAAAGTGACTAGAGCCTAACTTAAAGTTTTACACTGTAGGCGAGTTCCACAAACCATGTTCACGAGAAGAACAAATTCACCTCTTCCACCATATTCCCCATCCTGTTTCCTGAATGACTTTACTACAACAAAATGTCTCCCTCAAATCATGTTGCCATATTTGTTTTACACTGGACAACTTTTCCGACTATAGATGACCTTTCCATTTGAGCCGCAAACAAAAGTCAGGGTGGTCTTTCCAAAAATACATGTTAAACCGACCGTGCACCCCTCTAGAACCTTTTCACTTTCACTAAACATCGTTGCATAATGCGCAGCCCCTGTCCTTGTAGCATTTGTGATAAGGTTAGTAACATGAAGCACAGCAGACCTCCAGCGTGTGCATTTTGAACAGACATATTGGGCGGGTTTTCATCACACTGTGGGACTGAAAAGCCTGTCCGTCCATGGGAGTGGATCTCTCCTTCACTGTGGTTCTCCTCGAGGTTTCTCCTTTTCCCACTGGGTTTTTGGAGTTTTTCCTTGCCAAGAAGGAGGGTCTAAGGACAGGGGCTGTGTTCTGGGACAGTTATTCATTGCTTGTTTTCTGTTGATTAATCTGCTTGTCTGTTTCTGTTTCATTGTTGATTTTCTAATTCTGTTGGTTAATCAACTCCATGTTCAGCCCTAAGAGGCGACTGCTGTCGTGATTTTGGGCTTTACAAAAATAAATTGAATTGAACTGAAATCTCTACCGTCACTTCACTGGGACGTTTTGCTTTGAACAAATCAAAAATCAGGTCAGTCCTTAAATATTAGATCATCAGCATGGGTAAAAGTTCGAGGAACTTAAAGTAACTTCCTGTTGGACGATCCACCTGCTTTTCTCTGTGAGAATCTAATTGCTTTGTCTGAAATGTTCCACAGTATGACTTTAAATTTACATCTCCATCAGGCCAAATTACAGGTCAGATCTGTGGAAAGGCGACTTAAAAATGTAGTTTTAAAGGTATCCAAGCAATAACAAAAACATCTGTAATTGAATAAACACAAGTTTATTGCCATATTGTGTAATATTCCCGGCAATGCAATAACATCTCCATGGAAACAAGTAGTTGGCAGACTACATAGACTGTATATACTGTATAAATAGACATAGCTAACCTGCTAGCTACGTGTTGCAAATAGGAAGTGAGCATGGGCGCGCTTCCGGCTCTATTGGCTCCAATTCACTTTCCATTGAAAAACCGTGTCCCCTCTTTCTGTAACTGCTGCTGTCAGACACGCCATTTTGGTCTTAAAATGTTCTTAGTTGCCCACTGTACATGATTCTTGTGTTTTTATTTTACTATTGCGTCCATAAATCAAGATATGAACATTACATTAGGGGGTGTTACCTTCAACAGCCTGCCTCTGGATTGGCTCTTTGGTTGCTATGATACTTGAGGTCGAAATTCCAATTGTGGGACTCGGCTTCAAATTCTTCTAACTACTCTAGCCTCAATGAGCTTCATTTGTCTGGAGCTGAACACAGTGGATGACGTCACACTGACTTAGTCCACGTCTTTATGCAGACCCCCTCCAGACAGGATACTCAGGACACTGTTCAAATATAAGTTCATTTAGGTTGAGGCAGGGTAAGTAATTATGGATAAGGCAGCCTCCAGGAACTGAATGTAAGTCTTTGTAGTGTCTCCATAAATCGTGTGTTTGTGTGTGTGCGTGTGTGCGTGTGTGCGTGCGCGCGTGTGCGTGTGTGTGTGTGTGTGCGTGTGTGTGTGTGTGTGTGTGTGTGTGTGTGCGTGTAGTGTATATGGAGACCTGCTTCTTCTTAGAGCCAACACTGCTCCAGTCCAAGATCCACTGCTTATGTGTCCTTGGCATCACACATAAGATTAAATAAATATTGCACAGCACTGTTCAACAGGAAATACTCACCAAAAACAGGATATTTATACTTAGATAAAAACGTCAATCAGAGTTTGTGAAAGAAAAGAACAGCTTCTGGCAGGATTTCTCAAGCTACAGCATAAAAGTATTGAAATGGGCTTCGTGAATCATGCATATGGCGGCTCAGTCACTCAAGGACAGTGTTGGTTTTGCCTACTTCTCCAGCTTCTAAATTGTAAATGAACAGTATTCATTCAATTTAGTGGTGAGGGTGGGATAGAGTAGTACCATGGATTAAATAAAGTAGATAAATAAACCAAATAACACCAATAACTACAATGCAACATATTTCTTTAACTGTCTGAAAGTTTTTTTTTTAGTTTTTTTTTTTCAGTTTTTTGTTCTTTCCACCATCTGGTTGGTTTCACTGCTCATTTATTGTTTCCCTTCTGTTTTAAGGTTATAGAGACTGAGGGCTCGTCCTGGGTGTATAAACTGCAATATTGTGAAATGCGCTGACTTCTTTGTGTAACCTTTTGACACAAACAGAGAGTGGTGGGTCTCATGTCCATCACAATTGTTTTTATTTGATTTATTCTTGAGCCTTGCCCCTAAGGTAAAGGCTGCACACAGAAATCTTTACCTTTCTCCAGTCCCCCCCGCAGAGCGAAGGGAGGATGCTCCAGGCAGTAACAAAATCATATTTGTAATGACTTTGTTGGTTGCTGAAATTTCAACCTTCTACTATAATAGAATTCAAATTACTGGTCACTGTGTAATTATTGCTGATCAGATAAAAGGTATAAGCAGCAGAACTGTTTTATTTCATATTTTTTGTAACATTTTTTAAAACATTCACAATAGAATGTTTTTATTTTTAACAATATAATAAAAAAGAGTTCATACCCGATGCAGCATAATCATACTGAAAGTGATTTGAACAGTGATCCAGACAGTGGTCGTGTCTCACTGCAGAGCGCCCCCCGGGGAGGACAAAGATGGATCAATTTTAATTACCCCAGTCACCTTTGTGTGAGCACTAGAATAATGGGCATCTAAGCGTCTCCGCGACCACCGTACCCTGAGGTGGACCTGTACCGTGCACTCGCAGAACGCCGCGCAAAAACTCCCACGATTGGACTCAGGAGAGAAGAGGGGGGCGAAGAATCTGTGCGTTACATAACAGAGCCAAGGACTGGGATGTACTGTCTGAAAAGAGCAAGACAATTTTGGAGCTTTTTATAGAGATAAAAGCCAAGTCTGGGTCAGCGAGCGACAAAAAGGGATTTACCTGCGCTTTTGAGACGGGGGGTGTGGGGGAGTTATATGAGGAGAAACCATTCAACCCACACAAACAGGAAGTATTCACAAAATACTTAAGTTCAGTAATGATTTCCAGTGATCATATTAAAGGTACCATATTACACAAAATTGACGCTTGTGAGCTTTCATTCACATGTGTTAGAATCTTGTCTCTCTCGCCCCAAAAACAGACCTGGAGTCATTGTGTTTTGTTTTCATTCACCAGCTGCCTTTTGGTAAATGGTAAATGGTCAACTTTATATCTTTTTATTAGTCAAAGCGCTGTAACATCTCCAAAGCTCATTCAAATGCTCTGTTCCACCTTGTGATGTCATGAAGTGGTAGTTTTCAAGTTACACAGCGCCAACCTTTTATCTCTTATGATTCTGTAGAGATTAGCAATTCCAGGGCTACTGAAATCATCCAAAGAGATTCTGAAATCATCCAAATGATTCAAGGGAAGGTGCATGGAGTTAAAAACACAGTGGAGCACGTCCTGTATTACCACATGATGACATCACAAAGTGGAACATAGAACTCAGCCTGAATATTCAGAAAGTGTGTGTTGACGTGTGAATGAAACAAAACACAAGTCCAGATATTTTTTTGATAAGGAAACAACATAGATTACATTTATAACATAGATCAGAAAAATATAGGCCCTTTAAATAAAATACAGTATAGAATGATCTTGAACTTGCACAGTTTTGTAACGCACAGCTGATGAGCATGTGAGAGTAGTCTGGGTTCAGTGTAGAAGCTATAAGTCTCCTGAACATCTTGCGTGTGTCCTTGAATGCTTTGTGGAAAACAGGATTTAACTGTGGAGAATGGAAACACCGTATGGACATGATGACATTGAGGCTAACAGAGGAGAAACTGCTAAAAGATTTCTACAAACTGTGATCTAGCTGTATATTTCACTACTACCACAAATATGGCTTTTTCTACTACTTTCACTTCTATATATCACTCATCAGTAAAACGTGAACTAAACAAAGAGTAACTGTGCTTAAAACAAATCTAAATTAGTTGGAATCTCCTGTAAAAAGAAATTCCAAGTCTCAATGAGATTTTCAAAAGTTAAAAAAGCAGGTATGAGAAGAAACCTTTGTACTACTACAATTCAGGCGTCTTCTTTCCCTGAAGTCACCTCCGCTAGCAGGTTTGATTGACAGTGCTGATAAACCAGCAGACGGGAAGGGGCGTTACCTTCAACAGCCTCGCTCGGATTGGCTCTTTGGTTGCTATGATACTTATGGTCGGAATTCCAAATGTGGAACTCTGCTTCAAATTGTCCACTACACCTGCTCCAGCCTCGATGAGCTTCATTTGACTGGAGCCGAACGCTGTGGGTGACTTCTTTAACTCACTTCTTTATAGTCTATGGTTGAGTCCCAAGTTTATTTGTACAGCACAATTCATACACAAAGTAATTCAAAGTGCGATACAGAATAAGAAAGACACTAAAATCACAATACAACAAATTAAAACATAAATAATCACAAATAATCATCATAAAATTAACATTAAAAGAGGCAGAATGAACATCCTGACAGTCATACACACAGCTAAACAGAACCATTTGGAGCCTGGATTTAAACATTGTTAAAGTCGAGTCTGTCTCACATCTTCAGGGAGACTCTTCCAGGTTTTAGCTGCATAAAACTGAAACACTGATTCTCCATGTTTAGTCCTGACTCTGGGACCAGCAGGAGGCCGGTCCCTGAAGTCCTCAGAGTGCGACATGGTTCATGTGGCATGTCAGAGATGATACTTTTAAGTTACTAGAAATATATCCGGTTTCTTTTAGCCAGATGGAGGAAGTAGTAGAGGGAACACCAGCGTTCACAACTCTGTCTGCAGTAAAATTATGCATGTTTGTGGGTTAGGCTTGTTGATGCTTTGATGCAGTAAAAAAAAAAAAATGCCCAAACCCTCCGGAGCTTTGCCGTTCACCTTGATGAGAAAGACACCATCTGTGGGTATCATGACACAAGTGAAAAGGCTCCACTCTCTGGGGTCTAAAATGTGCTGCCGAGGCTGGAAAGTTTCAGAAATAATGTCCCTCAGCACCTACTCTGCCCCAACTTCACAACAGCTCTGTATTGTGAAAAGGGAAGTTATTAAATAAACATAGAGCACTGATTTTCAGTCTTTTCCTTCCACCGCAGAAAATGTTTGGCTTGAAATTACCACCAACAATGAACTAAAAATTGTTTACCTGGAAAAAATCAAAGTATGGGAAATACACTGGGACCTATAGATGAAAGTCAAGACATAAACAAGAATCAGACCAGTTTTAACCAAACATAGGCTAAAGAGGCTAAACAAACATGAGTATGAGTGTTTTTCCATCTAATTGTGAAACATTTCATGAATATTGATCCCCCCCAAAATATATACATTTATAAAAGAGATAAAAATACATTTTTGAAAAGGCTAGTATGAATCTGGTGCCGCAAAATGCATGTGAATACAAGCATAAGACAAGCATAAGCTGAGGGAGCTAGAAAATGAGTTAGATTAAAATAGCAACTTCCTTCTTTCACAGTTTGAAATACTACCACAGCTTTAAGACTGTACGAACTGTATGAACAAAAACACCTGAACAGCAGCAGAATAAAACATCATTCTCAAGGGGCTGATAAAGCAGATTTCACAAACAGTGCTTATATTTAGTCCCCTGAACCCATCTGGGCTGTTGTTTGAGGCGATCCCATTTAAAAGGCCCTTTTAAGGCAAAGGAATCAGCTGCAAGACTATTTTTAGCATCAATAATGTTTTTGATGTTTGTCTTGTCAGCTATGCAGGCTCTGTTTCTGCGAGGTAATGTTCTCCAAAGACATTTAACCACTGCAGCAGTAACCATGAGGTCACAAAGATTCAAAGTGTTAAGAGCCTTTGTCTCATGCTCATATTGTGTTTTTTTGGACTTTGGTCAGTGACACTTATTAACAAATATATTAAATGTATGTAGTTCCGCACTGACTGCATCACCAATACTTTGTGTAAACCGCCATATAAGAATTATAAACGGCAAGTTTTGAGAGACGAAAAATAAGTTCTGTTGTCCTCAGGCGAGTTTCTAAACGCTAGGTCATTGCAATAAATCATACAAATTACACCACAGTGAGTCAAAGAACAATATGAAGATCCTCTATTCTCTGAACATCGTATGAGTCATAACGTAACAGCTCAAAACAATGTGAATAAAATAAATATTTATTTGTGGGCATAGTGGATTATAGCTGGAGAGTCATCCTTTGTGTCTGGGATTGGCTGTGAACCAGTACAGTGTTATAATGATTGCAATTCAGCATCTTCCTCCTAGTGCACAGTAGAGATTCTTGTTATGCATAAATGAGGCTACAGTTCTGTCTCCCTCTCACTCTGTACTCGCACATCAAAGCTGTCTTGGCCTTAAATTAGCTGTGCCTCAGGGGGGCAGCCAAAAAGTGCAAAAACAAAAAACAGCCTTGACGTTTCCTGTGCAATGAGTTGGAAACGCTCAAAATGCAGACATGTGTCAGTGATTACATTCATGGATCAAATTCATATCACAGCCGCAGAGAAGCATTTCTTCATCCATTACACTTTTATTGCTTTTACAGTTAATGCTGTGTGAGTCCAAGATTAAGTTTATCAGATACCTCCAACACGAGTGAAGAAATCATTTATTTGAGGAAACAAATGAGTGAAAGATTTGGATGTGATTTTGATGCTGATCTCTGCCGACTGGGAAAAGCGAGTTGGCTTAGGTCACTTTTCAGGCAGCATGTCTTGATAGATTTTCAGCCTCAGGATTGATGCCTAAATGAACAGAACTCTGTAGGAAATATTTTGAAATGATTTACTATTATTATGATGTCATTATCTAAATGTGTTTCTTTGGGTTAATACTTCTTGTGATAACTTGAGAGTGCTGCATTTTACTTCAAAATAATGAGATAAAGAAAAATATGTACTTATTACATAAGTGTTAATTAATCAAGAACCACCTGCTAAACACTCCTTACAGGTAACGAGGTATGTTATTACATACAGACCCCTAATATCGAGCGTAGACTTACTCGAGCATTCAGACCAGCTGCTAATCACAGACCATCCCTCTCCTCCCAGAGATATGTCCCTGGTGCCTCCTCATTGTGACTGAGTCTGCAGTCTCTCCACATAAACCCACACATGCTCACACAGACCTGGAGGATGACTGTGGAGCCGCAGACAGGAGCGCAGCACACTGTTGTGCTCCAGTGGCAGAGGTGGAAAATGCTGCTGCAAGAATAATGCGAAAAGATGGAGCTGATCACACATAACACTTTTACATGTGCATCCCACAATTCATCACTCCAACAGTCGTGTTGATTGCAAGTAAAATTAGTGAGTAAAATATAAAAGAAAAATGTATTCCAAAAAAGGATTTAAATCAGTGACCAGTGAAGCACATAGAGTGAAACATTATGTCCAAAGAAAGAGAGAGACTTCAGTCAGTGTGATTGAGAACATATTTGTGTTTCCAAACACATTGTTCTGTGTTTTGGTGCAGCAAATGATAATGTATGCCCCTGTTTATTTCTGGCGAGTATCAAATTGGTCAAACACAGGGGCACCTGGGGCATTTCTTGTCTAAAACTGTGACAAATCACTGGTTTTGGATAAATCTGTTGGGACACACTTTTGTTCTTATAAGGAGGTATCAGAATCATCACATTGCCTGTAGCACATGGATCAGTTCTTGTATTGGCTTGTGTCAGATTTGCATGTGCAGATTCTTTGGGTTGTCCTTAACATGACTTTTTGTACAAGTATTCAAATACACTATTTTTGGAAGAAATCCTTTTGCATTTTAGAGCAATGAAAATAGTCAGGGATTGTGTCTATAATCCCAAGAAAGTGTAGCCTTATAGTTTAGTCCATGGTAAATCTTGAACATTTTGAAACATCGACACCCTACAGCAGACCCGTGCTGGACCTGAATGGGTAAAGGGGATTATGCTGTTATGTAAGTCCATCTTCTGTTGGAGAGAAATTCAATTGTCGTGCTGTGCGCCTGGCTGGAACGCGTGTTTGGATGATTTCCCTCTCGCAGTACAATTGTGCTTAATGCGTCTCCAAGTGCGCACGACCAAACTGCAGCAGCGCCCTGCAGACCTCCTGCCGGGCATCTGCAGCTCTGGGATTATTCCTGGAGGCGCTGCTTTTTCGCTCAATCAGCCCCAACAGGTGGATAAGTGGAGCGGCCAAAAGGAGCCAGGCAAAAAGCACATCCTCCACAGTGCGTCAGGACGCGCTGCGGACACAGGTGGAATCCGCCAATCAAACTTCACCGCCGCCTGTTTTTTTCGCTTTTCCAGGATTCATCACCAGCTCTGTGCGACGCGTGTGTTTTCTCCTCTCCAAATTTCAAACGAATGGGATGAACACGGACTCAAAGTGGATTTAGGAATGCTCACAATCTGAAAATGGAGGAGGGCAGAGCGCAGTAGACTGGAAAGCAAAAAGTAACTTTAAAGTGTGAGTAAATTGGGGCATTCCCGCAGAAGCTGCGCTACTTTTGGGAATGCTCTCCATCTGAAGTTCATGCGGAGGATGTTTTCACGCGTTTGGCACATTCTTTTCTGTTCGTATGGTCTTGGATTATTTTCAGAAGAACCACTCTCGTCTCCATGAGCCAAGTTCCAATGCGCAGTCTGTCAAAGGTTGGTGTTTTTTCCAGAGGTAACGCAGGTACATCTGTAATTTACGCATGTGTTTATAGGCTCTCCAACTTACAGAGACCACCACACAACACAATACAACACAGAGCGCGTGAAAGTCGTTATGCTTTGGAACATTTCGCCCTTAAACACAAATAAAAATGTCCAAATCTTTATATGAGGAAACCCAGGCGTCTTACACCGCCAAACACAGATCTGCTTTCATGAAACAGTAATACAGACAGTTAAGTGATGCTGTGAGCTGCTCCTCTGTGCGCCCTGTGCTGCGTCTGTGCAGCGTCTCATCAATACGAGTTTCAAAGTAAAAGACATTTTGCTCCACACATTTTCCTCTGGTGTGTGTGGTTTGGGGCTCGACAGTACTCACGTTTTCTCTCATTATTGATCGGAGGAAGAGCTCAGTCACAGAGCTATAAAGCTTCATTCAAAGCTTTGTCCAAACACAATGGCTCTGCAGGGTTCATGTTTCTTCATAATGTCATTTTAGTTAAGATGCCAGTATGTGTGCAGGATACTGCTGCAGTGAATGACATTACATGAGCCAAACGTGACAAAGAAAGAATAGAAAACTATTTAAAGCTTATATATGGAACAGGGCAAAGGCAGAAATGTAAAAAAAAAAAAAACACAAGCATGCAAGCAATTCAGACATTCCCAGCGTGAGTTATTTTAAAAGTATAATCAGACATGATGCTTTTGAGTTTGTCTCAGGACATAAATTACTGTTTGAAGTTGAAAAAGAATAATCTAGCCAGTATAGTGTCAAAAACTATTGAATTAATTCTGCTGGACAGGATCTCCCACTGTATTAAATCCACAGACAACCAGTTTGGGTTTAAGGCTATGCTGGGCACTGACATGTGTGTATATGCTCTAAAAGAGATTATTGACAAATACAGGAGGCAGAACTCATCAGTTTTTATGTGTTTTTTAGATGCATCCAAGGCATTTGACAGGGTTAATCACCGAAAATTATTTATGAAGTTGGTTCAGAAAGGTGTACCCAAATATATTGTGCGTATTTTAATTTATTGGTATGGACAGCAGACAATGCAGATTAAGTGGGGAAACAGGGTTTCTTCCCCATTTAGAGTCACCAATGGGGTCAGACAAGGAGGTATCTTGTCCCCAGTTTTGTTCAACTTGTATTTAGATGAACTGTCTACAAAGCTCAAAAGATGTAGAACTGGATGTGTGGCTGGGGATCTTGTCCTTAATCATTTAATGTATGCAGACGATTGGTTGTGTTTAGTCCGAGTACCGCAGGGTTACAGCAGCTACTCAACATCTGCTCAGCGTATGGTTTGGAGCATGATATTAAGTATAACGCAACAAAGAGCTTGATCATGATTTGTAGGACTAAAGAGGATAAACACATGCGATATCCTGATTTTTACCTGTCTAATCTTGTATTAAATGTGACAGCTAAAACGAAACAATGCAGGATGTTGTATGCACAAGCTAATACTCTTCTGTTCAAGTTCGGTTCCTGCTCTGATGATGTGAAGATGATGCTATTTAAAATCATATTGCACACCACTATACACTGCCCACCTCTGGACTCAATACAAAAAGGCCAGTCTACAGAGGCTGCAGGTGGCCTATAATGACGCGTTTCGGGTGCTCTTGAGGAGGCCACGATGGACTAGCGCGACTGAAATGTTTGTCACAGCAGGAGTGTGAACACACTGCAAGCTGTACTAAGAACTTTAATGTACAGGTTTATCTACAGACTGAATAAGTCAGAAAAATGAAATTATACAGTCACTTACAAGTATAAGATGCAGTGCAATTCGCTACCAGTCCAGAATGTGGAAACATTGGTATAGTTGTCTTTTTTAAAACATAGATGTATATTGTCTGTATTGTTATTGTGTTTTCTTTTTTTTTTAAATGGACCACGAGTCCGAAATAAATAAAGATGATGATGATGATGAATCATCAGATCATGTGATTAAGATACACTGACATAAACCACCAGGATATTAGGAAATGGAAAAATATATATATATTCAGTCAGAGCTCTGTCGAAGCAGACTCACTCTCATATTACTCCTGTTTTACATTTGTGGGTCTGAAAATGTTTCCTCTGATCTTCATTGATGCCCTTCTTATGGAGGAAATTTAAGTTCAATATTGGTATTATAGAAAATGTGCTTCAGGCTGCTTTTGTTGAATGCAGGATTTAAAGAGAATGAGTATAAGGCCGGTTTTCACATCTTTGTAAAGTCTCCCAGAAGAGGTTTGTTTTCTTGACTGCTCAGGCAAATATATAAGCCTCACCATGTCTGTATTTATGAACCTGTCTGGGTCCAGGTACAGTTCCAGGTATTTATAGTTGGACAGTAAATCAATATTTTCTCTCCTGATTACTTTTGGTGGTCTCAGTTCTAGGGGACTGTAGGTCTTTGCAGAGTGCAACACAGAAATATAATAGTAATACATTTCACCATGAAAGAGCCGAGATGCAGTTTTACGATCACAGAACCAATTCACAGAGCTTTACTCCCCTGTAACAATGACAGAGTAATGTTGACAATCAGCATCTATTTTAGCTCCATACTTCATAGCCCACGTAGACCTCACCTGCTGTGTGATGGTCCACTGTTGCCATGTGATTTATTCAGTGTTGGTGAATAGAGGTTTTCCCTTGGGGCAGTTCCATATGTGATTCCAAGGAAATTGTTTCACCACGAGGCACTATAAACCATGAACCGCTGGATAAAAAGGCAGCTGATGTGTGCAGTGTCTGAAGAGAATATAGAGGCGGCGTCATAGCTCTACGGTGGGTCTCACTGAAATTAAAGGTCCAAGGCAACGCTCATAATGGCAGTAATGTGACATCTGAAGGGAATAGAATGACAGTGTATACATTTTGGATCAAAATGTCCTAAAAAAAAAAAAAAAAAGAAAAGCAAAACAATGCTATTACTGTGGTATTAAAGTGCACTTGGGAGATGGCCTGGCTGGCAGCTGCAGTTTGACAGATGTACAGTTTCTTGGCTTAAAAGCATATTCTTAATATATTTTATAATTTAGTATGATTTCAAAGTCAGCGGGTTTCTACAGTCAGTCATTCTTTTGATATGGCCACTGCACTTTTAATGAGGTGTGGAACATAAATTTTAGGTCTGTATCAAACAGCTTTGTTTCACACAGCATTATTTTTAGGTTATAAAGGTACAAGTACTTACTATAGCTGTTAAAAGTAGTGCCTATGACCATTAGAAGTATAAGGGCTAACAAAACTTGGTCTGAGGGCCTCATTTGGGCCATAGTTTAGACCCCCCTCGTCTATGTGTAGACCCTGACTTACTAACTTCACTCACTTTACCAGCTCCATTCATATGTCACCTGCCAGGAAGAGCATTCGGCATGAAAAATCACAATGGTTTGTTTGTTCTCAGATAATATTCTCACCTCCGGAATCCAACATTAATATTTTTGATATTTCAGTCTTTAGTTATGCCTAATCAGACTGTAAATAGCAGCTCATTTATCTTTACTTACAGAATATTTGTCGGACATCCAGTCACTTTCATTCCGTAGACTTACATTCTTCTGTACCTCATCAAAACCTGTTTGCCTGTAACCCTAATCCTGTCCTTTTGCCTCTGTTCACTGCAGACTGTCCCCATTGGGCTCGGGACCAGCTGTAGCCCTGTTAGCCGTGTTCGCAGGTTAGCGCTACAGAGCTGAAGCCTGAGGAGATGGCACAGCTGTACTACCGGCGGACCGGCAGCTCGTCATACCGGGACCGCATCCCGCTGAGGATCGTGAGGGCCGAGTCGGAGCTGTCCCCACTGGAGAAGGCCTACCTCGGGGCTGTGGAGAAAGGGGACTATGCCAGTGTCAAACAGTCCCTGGAGGTGTGTGTTTTCAATTAGATAGATTTGGTCCCTGCGATGGATCTATTTAAAGTGTGATGGAAAAATAGATGAATGTTAAAGCTACTCTATAATTGTGCTGAGATGGAGGAGATGAAGGAGCTTTGCCAGGATGATTTGATTTGTTTCGTGAACATCTGGGGCCTGAATGATTTTCCACAAATAAATTAACAAATTTACAGATTATGATCAAAATAAACTTCCCTAGAATAGTTTAACTGTATTTTATTAAATCTGATTAAATTAAGCAAGAATTAGTTTGACTGGGTTCTCCTGGGTAACTTCTCTGCTCTATCATTGCACTTGTCAGATATGAGTAGCAATAAAGTGGTGTCAAAATATGTTTAAAACTGTTTTTCTGACATTCTTTAGAACATGTTTAAATGTTAAGATTTACTTTAAATGGGTAGACCATAGCAGATACTTCTCAATTGGCCATTTTTTATTCAATATATAAGTCTATTCTCTTGATGATATCCCATATGTAAGTTTATGTGGTTAAAAGACTCTATAAAGGAGTGGACAAAGGAAGTGTGATGTCACCCGCAGACTTTGGTTTCAGTGAAATGAAGCTCATCGAGGCTAGCAGTTATAGCGGCCAATTTGGAGCCGAGTTTCATATTTCCAACCACAAGTATCAAAACGACTAAAGAGCCCATCCAGAGTGAGGCTGTTGAACACTTAGCGACGCTGTAGATCAAACCTGCTGCTGGTGCAGGAGCAACCTCGGGGAAAGAAGGAGCCTGATTTGTCTGTTATATTTATATCTTGAGTTACAGACACAATTGCAAAATAAAAACCCAAGGATCATGTAGAGTGGGTCAATGCGCACATTTTAAGTCCCAACTGATGAGTCTGACAGCAGCAGGTACAGAGTACAGTTACTTTTCAATGTAAACCGAGTCGATGAAATGCGTCCATGCTCGCTTCCGGTTTGGAACGCGGTGGCTAGCTGGTTAGCTATGTCCATTTTTATATACAGTCTATAGTTGATGGTTGTTCTGTTATTTGGATGAAATAAACTCTAAATTATTATTAACACTAGAACTGAAGAGGTGTCTGCGTACCACCAAAAGGACCCTGTGTATCACCAGTGGTACACACACTGTTGTTTGAGAATCACTGAGCTGTTGCAATCCTCAAAACAGTGGTCACACTCTTAAAATAAAACAAGTCCTTTACTTTTTCTTCTTAAATCAATATTTACCTCCCTGCTGGATAATCCATCAATATCTTAAATGCCAATGCCAGTGAGGCTTTTATGGGTGAAATGTCTGACTTTTCCATTACAACCTCACTTTGTCAGGAAGCAGAGATCTACTTCAAGATCAACATCAACTGTATCGACCCACTGGGCCGCACTGCGCTTCTCATCGCCATCGAGAATGAAAACCTGGAGATCATTGAACTTCTGCTGAGTTTTAATGTCTATGTCGGGGATGCCCTGCTCCACGCCATCCGCAAAGAGGTGGTGGGTGCTGTGGAGCTGCTGCTGAACCATAAGAAGCCCAGCGGTGGCATGCAGGTACGGCCTGGATAAGGGGAGAGGGGAGGGGGTGGTTGGTTATTTTGGGATACGTGAGCGTGTCAGTGTTGAGATCCAGCTCACTGCCCACACAAGCAAGCCTGACATTAACCTACGGAGCAGTCATGTAATGTATTGTTCATGCATGATTCATGTCCATGTCTATTAAGTTTATTTTTAACTGGATTATATACCAGCTCAATTACAGAGACATCTTCAAAAGTGAGAATATTAAAGTCTATACTATAATTCTCAAATCGCACAGTCAGATATGTTGTGCTATCTATTTAAAAGAGTAGGCCACAATGTCTAACATTTGCCAATCCCCATTCCAGATAAATAGAGCAGTGTAAGATGCCTGTGTAATCCCTCAGTCGTCCAGGTCTGATTCACGGCAAACGACGCAGTGTAAAGTCTGCAAAATGAATAAACATAAACAGAACAATAATGGGGGTGCACCGTCTGCTTGTCTCCATGGAGATGTCATGCCTTTGTCTGGAATGTTCTACTTCTTTAGTCACAGCTGCCCTGCGGCTGACTGACAGAAACATAGCTGCCAATTTGCACCTATAGCTCTTAGAACCACTCACACACCACAATCATATAAAAGTAAGGTCAGCGAGCTCGGTGTATGTAAGCGTGAAGCTGGGGTTAAACCTCTAGTCTGAAAAAGTCTTCAAACCACTGCCATACATCATTATATAATCAAGTCCATCACAGAAAATGGCAGCTTTGTGTTTGCTGGCTAAAAGAGAAATTCCCAATAATATAAGTGAATGATCTAGTTCTGTGTTGGTCTGTGCATTTCTAGGAGTTATAGTGCAGAGTTATAGTAGATCTTGTAAGCCTCATGTTGCTGCCTACAGCTTCTTGTACTACCCAAAATAATAGCTCTATATTGTTGTCTGCAACAGAGGCTGACACTTGAAAAAGCTGACTGAATTAGCTTTCGTCTGTCGTTTGGAGAAGCATAGATCTTGCACAAACAGGGATGTAACGAGCCCAGTCAAAAACAGAAGGAACTGCATGCTGAGTGTCTTCAGGATTTGGGTAAAACGTGTAGGTTTGATGATTCCTAAATAAATCCCTCCTTTGTGTCGCTGAGAGCTGCCTATTTATCCACTTAATTATAGTCATCAAAAATAAATTATGTCATTAATTTTGGATTGGTGCCCTTTAGCGCTGATTGCTCGCTACTCAAGGAGCATTTGTTCAGCAGTGATGTGTCTTATTAATGTGCATAACTGAAACAGTATTGTAACACGTATAATGGTACATACTTTAATAACCCTAACTTTGTAAGAAGTACACTGTGTTTAGTACAAATGTTCAGGATCAACTCAATTTATTGCCAGCAATAAGATAATACTAACAATAAAAAGATAGAAAAGGAAGGCACAGGGCCGCCTCAGAAACAACAGTACTAAGTAGAAAAAAGAAGTTAAACAGCAGTTTTCTTAAAAAAAAGAATGTAGACGCGAGGCTTTGGTTAATGATGCCACTAATCGCAGTGACTCATGGTTACTGCTGAAAAGGAAGCTACTTTAAATAAAGTGAGCATTGTGTTAATCAACAGTGGTTTGATAAATCAGACGATTGATTCAAAATACTGAATTTCATCCTTGGTGTTTAGAGGCCTAGAGGAAAAGAGGAGACTGTGCTGTACTTAAGGGCCTCAGTCAGCTAGATTGAAAGAAGATACATGTTTGTTTGTTGTTTTTTTGTTTTGTTTGTTAAAACACTAAATTAAAATTGGTTGTCAGTGTTAACACTGCAAACGATGGAGTCAGATGGACGCAGGTGTAGAACAGCCGAAAGGAGAAGAAAGTCTTTTCATCATGACACCTGTTGGTGAGTGGGAGCCATTTGAAGCTGGAAAAATGAGCAAGCAATAGTGAGTTTGACAAGGTCGTACTGCATAATACAGAGGTCAGAGCAAAACTACAATCCAGTGGAGTTTTTGTGTCTCTCAAAAAGGATCGAGGCAAGAACAGCGGAAGAAATTATGTTTGGAAAAATGTTTTAAATGTGATTTTTCTCACAATTATTGGGATTGGGATTAGTCCAACGAGGTTCATCTGGTCTTCCAATAATTTACAACTCTCCGGACATGTCACAGCAACATCACATGACCACAGGAAGAATGGTCATGTAATGTTGTTGTGACATGTCCGGTCAGCTGATTTAAACATGTTCTGGTGCTGTCCCCTACTGGTGGAGGCAGGAGGACAGTGCCGTCTGTAACGACTTCTTCAGGACAGTATCCCAGGTGTGTGAGAGCCAAAAGGCCCCCTGCCCTGCTCTAAAGTCCCGTGGCCATGTTTCTGTATTTCACTTGCCTCCTTAATCCAGCAGTGATGTTTGTCCTTTGAAGGTGAAAAAAAACCACACATACAATATAAACACACCAGTAAAACTCAGGCAACTACCCATCCAATTTAATGTGAGATACAAAAAACCCTGTATGTCTTGCAATAAAACATACATCGGAGAACAGGGGGGGCATTCAGTACATGGAAGAAGGAACATAGGACAGAATGTGAGAAGGAAACAAAAGCAACAAAACACAAAGCAGAACACATCACAGCAGACTGCGAATCCAAACTGTCAGGCATCAAAACAAACTAAACCTTGGTATTGTGATTAGATTTGCACATTTTTTTACTTGAGGATTCAGGCCACACTGCACATTTGAGAAAGGACTGACAACTAAAACTAAACTGATAGAATCATTTCAGAACATGTTTTTACACAATAAAAGCCCAGGGAGCTGTGATATTTCATTGTTGGCAGAGAACATTACCTAAATAATTGCAGCCTTTGCGATTTGCGATTTGCTAATTGCGACCATTCAAATTGTAATTTTGATTCTATTCTACTGAGATAAATCTTGCGTCCCTAAACAGTGGAGAACATTTTTTTTACCAGAAAGGAATAAAAAAAAAAAAAAAAATAATCTGGCACTTGTATTTGGGAACATGAAAATGGTCCAGGTGTTTGAGTACAATGGGGGACAGATGAATCTTGTTTATCTGCTCTGGATGTGGAGGGATATTTGTCAATCTGAAACGCTTGGCTGTGAAGTCTATCAGCCGGCACATTTCCTCTTTACCTAATGTGCTCATAAGATAGTGCCTTGAGCCATCACATGAATGAGATGATGAAATAGATCACTCCTCTGCCACTGGATCTTCAGGAGAAAGTGGCACTGATATTATTATACGAGAGGTCAGGAATACGCATTATATTGGCTCTTGCTTTATCATTATAGAGATTTTATATTGCATTGTCTGGTGCATTTGCCATTTTGTGAGCTGCCTCCTAGACATATTTGTTGTATTATTGCAGTCGCTCTGCTCTATTTGCTTCGACTTTGGGGCTTGTGGAGTAAAGATATGCATCGGGTAGACCGCACTTTGCTTCAAAAACAAGTGCTTTTGGGTTACGCTGCAGCCCACATAGAGCGCACATCAGCGAGGTTATGTAAGGGATTCCCTGTTAGATTTATATATAACACAGACGACCACATAGACATAATTATGCGTGCAGTGGATGATCGCAAATCAGTGTTTTGTGCTGTGTCATTCAAATGCCAGTTACTGTGTGTTCCATTTTATCATTGTTCAGGAATAGAAGTGAAGTCTGGTGGGAACGCATGTAGAAGAGCTGTGTGCAAACAAATCAAATCTCCCTGTCAACCTGCTATTCTGCCAGATGCTAATGCTGCATTTTTAATTAAAATGCTAATGGATGCTCTCTATTCTGACACGTGGAACAAATATATATTACATGTGTGAGTGAGCTGCATGCTGTTCGGCCATATCATTACGACCACTGGCTTTGTGTGTTATTCAAATGTAATGACGCCTGTTTAATAACTCTACAGGCAAAAACATCTACCTATGTATATATATATATATATATATATATATATATATATATATATATATATATATATATATATATATATATATATATATATATATATATATATATATATATATATATATATATATATATATATATATACGATATCAATGCCACACACATGGATCACTGAATGCCTGGAGCTGTACAACATCAACAGGACTTCATTACCTTCATTACAAACTCAATGAGGTTGTGGAAAACCACCCTTGATGGTCACAAGTGACCATCAAATGTGGCATATACCAAGGAGATGCACTGTCCCCACTGCTGTTCTGCATAGGTCTGAACCCCCTCAGGCAAATCATCAATAACACTGGCTATGGATACCGACTCAGGAATGGGGCCACCGTCAGTCACCTCCTCTACATGGATGACATCAAGCTGTACGCTAAGAATGAGCGAGACATCGACTCACTGATCCACACCACCAGGATCTACAGCACAGACATTGGAATGTCATTCGGGCTAGAGAAGTGTAGCCGGATGGTGACAAAAGAGAGGAAAGGTAGTCCACACAGAAGGGGTCTCACTCCCAGAAGGGACAATAGCAGACATTGAGGACAGTTACAAGTACCTTGGTATCCCACAAGCAAATGGCAACCTTGAAGAGGAAACAAGGAAAGCAGCTACGGCCAAATACCTCAGACGAGTAAAGCAAGTCCTAAGGAGTCAGCTCAATGGCAAGAACAAGACCCAGGCAATAAACAGCTACGCCCTGCCAGTAATCAGATACCCAGCAGGAATCATAAGCTGGCCAAAGGAGGAGATACACACCACAGATGTTAAGACACGAAAGCTCCTGACCAGCATGGTGGGTTCCACCCCAAACCCAGCACCCTGAGATTGTACGCGAGCCGTAAGGAAGGAGGCCAAGGACTAGTGAGTGTGAGAGCCACAGTCCAGGATGAAACATCCAAGATCCACAAGTACATCCAGGACAAGGCCCCAACAGATGACGTGCTCAGCGAATGTCTCAGACAGTGGAGTGCAGAGGAAGAGGAGCTGGAGGAACCATCATGGAAGGACAAGCCCCTGCATGGGATGTACCACCGGAACATAACTGAAGTGGCTGATATCAAGAAATCCTACCAATGGTTTGAGAAAGCTGGACTGAAGGACAGCACAGAGGCACTCATCCTGGCTGCACAGGAGCAGGCCTTGAGCACAAGAGCAATAGAGTCCCAGATCTACCACACCAGACAAGACCCAAGGTGTAGGCTGTGCAAAGAGGCCCCTGAGACAATCCAGCACACAACTGCAGGGTGTAAGATGCTGGCAGGGAAAGCATATATGGAGCGGCATAACCAAGTGGCGGGCATAGTGTACAGAAACATCTGTGCAGAGTATGGACTGGAAACTCCCAGGTCAAGGTGGGAAACACCTCCAAAGGTAGTGGAGAATGATCGAGCCATGATCCTGTGGGACTTCCAGATACAGACTGACAGAATGGTGATCGCGAACCAACGGACATAGTGGTGGTGGATAAACAACAGAGCAAAAGCCGTTGTGGTGGACATCGCAGTGCCAAACGATGGGAACATCAGGAAAAAGGAGCATGAGAAACTAGAGAAATACCAGGGGCTCAAAGAAGAGCTGGAGAAGGCCTGGAAGGTGAAGGCCTCAGTGGTGCCCGTGGTCATCGGAGCACTAGGGGCAGTGACCCCCAAACTGGAGGAGTGGCTACAGCAGATCCCAGGAAAAACATCAGACATCTCAGTCCAGAAAATGTGCAGTACTAGGAACAGCAAAGATACTGCGCAGAACCCTCAAGCTCCCAGGCCTCTGGTAGAGGTCCCGAGCGTGGAAAAAAAAGAGGGGACAAAGACCACCCGCGGAGGGTGAGGAGGAGATTTTTATATATATATATATATACACATATATATATATATATATATATATATATATATATATATATATATATATATATATATATATATATATATATATATATATATATATATATATATATATATATATATATATATATATATATATATATATATATATATATATATATATATATATATAATATATATATATATATTATATATATATTGAACTTGTACATTTCAGCATAAGCCAAATCTTGATTTTGAGAAGATTTAAATTTGAGTCAGTTTTTGCTACAGTGTATTTGCCAAAAGACTTGTATATTGTAAATAAACTTGTCATGTTGCAGTGTGTATTTGCACCAGTTACTTGTTCATGTGACACTGTTTTTTTTTTTTTTTTTTTTCATTCTTGGATTTGGATTATGTTGAGAATGTATATTCTAATGCTTTCATGCTTTCATGGATTCATAGATGAATGTGTTTTGAAATAAGTGCTGATATCGATAAATATTGATATTTATAGTTAGTGTTTTTTTCTGTGTGTGAACTTTTGTTTCCCTTTAGTATCACGTGTCACTTCAGGTCTATTCCACTCTTTCATTCAAACCAGTCGTTTATACCGAGCTTCCACTGTACACTGTAGGCATGTTCTGTGAACACAAATATTCACTTTGTGGTTTCTCTGCACCACTGTTATCAAAGAGGAGCCGCGGGTCCTGTGGAGGCCTGGGCACTGGCCCAGCTTGTCTGATCTATGTTGTGTGATGTCCCTCCCATTTCTTGCTTCTTAGATAATCCCTCTTTAGGCAAAACATGACAAATGGCTCAGAGCCACTTTTTGGGAAGAAGGTAAACCACTTGTGTAATTAGTGTCCCAATGATAAACCGTCTGTGGGTTAAACATTAATGCAGAGCTGAAGGAATGTCATTGGTCACTGCTAAGTATATAAAAAGAATCAGTTACTCCGAGTGCTATGAGCCACATTGTTTCACTGCTGCTATTTCTGCAACTGCCTGTAATAGATTTAGTCAAAGCTAGAGCGTACTTCTTTAATCTGCTATTTTACTGTCTCTGATGTATTGGCAGTGTTAGTGAGGTGACTGAGTACAGGGAACGGTGCCGACTCTCCCTTTAGACAAATCAAACACTTCACTAACCAATCAAATCTTCTACCTAATACAGATACATATATATACCTCTACATTTGCCCATTTTTTAGGCACATTTTGATATTTTGGCCATTATACTCTACATTTAAACGGGCTCTACAAAAATGCACAATTGACGTTTTCTACGACATATACAGTATTTGTCGAAACACGGTTGTTAGATTTCAAAACGCTATCAATGCCCTGCCCTTTGGTATTACTGTTAGCACATTAAAAAACTCAAAAACAAGTGGCAACAATATAAAATGTTTATTTTCTAGGGACACTACGTAACCTGCTTGTCTGCTGAAGGAATGTACACAGTCAGGCAATAAACATCTCTATCAATTGTTATATTTTAAATTGCTAAAATGGCTTTTTACACATCGCCTCTCTTGTTAACTTGTAGCCTGGTAGCATCATGTGCTTGTCTCCATATACATAGATTTAATGACATTCTGGGCAACTTTCCAGGTAAAATGATAACATCTCCATGGAGACAAGCTGCTGGCAGACCCTTCTTTAGAAAAACTACATAGTACAACTTTATACATTTAAAATTATGTGAACCAGACTAATGCCCTGTTTATTCAAACTCAAAACTGTGTGAAATTTCTAATTGCCCATTACCACAATTGTTCACATCTAACACAAGCCCCAAAGCCCTTCACCTAATGCTAAACAATACACTCTGTCCATCTGCTGCACTTGTCTTCTATTGGCACATGCCCTTTGCCTGCTGTTGTTTTAAGTACCTTATTTACGCCGTGTTGTGTCCCTGGCCACTTGCCTTTTTCATTGTACTGTTCTTGTTCTTTACTCCCTCAGCGCCAAATCAGATAGATCAGACCTTCAATTAAAAAGGACCAATAGCCTGGGTTTTCCTGTGGCGCTGCAGGCTGTTGACTGACATGGGAACAGCAGAGGAGCTTAAGCTGGAGAGGGTGATAAGGCGCTGGGGTAGAATGAGTTTCGTCCGCTGCATGTTGATTCAAAGTGAAATCCTTGACATGTTATATTGTGCGTGGATACGGGGGGTGGGAAACTGCTTACCGAATTTCAAAAGGTGCAGATTTCATTCTCGTTTCGACCCACAGCTGCAAAACACCATGACACCGACGACTGTTAAAATCATGTCAGTGCAAAACTCTGAGGTGAGATGAGCCTTTGTAACAAAACCGATTACTTCCTCTGATCATTCGTCTTGTCATTTCACCTAGCAGTCTAAAAAGAGAATGTGGAAGTATAATATGTCTCTCGATTAAGTAAAAAAAACCAAAACAAAACATGGTTAAAGTAATACATTTTTTGATTATTACATTCATTATAATTGGAGAATTAAATAAAACTCCGTTCATTTAAAATTTAAAGTCTTTTCATTTCCCCATTTATTTTGCAGGTTCCTCCAATCTTATTGGACAAGCAGTTCTCCGACTTCACCCCTGACATCACTCCCATCATCCTGGCGGCACACACCAACAACTACGAGATTATTAAGCTGTTGGTGCAGAAAGGTGTGTCCATGCCTCAGCCACATGAGGTGAGAAACTGGTACTTCACCACTCAACCACTCCTCTAGTGGCAGATATCAGCGCTCCACCAGTTCAGTGCTAATATTCACTGTGGCATAGGAAATACACATTGTAACATAAACACTATGATATATTGCTGATTGATTTAGGATTCAAGATTCAGTTAAAGATTTTTATTTGAGTAATTTTATAGTGTCACAATCATCATACCAGAAGAGTAAGCAATTTGGAGCTCCCACAAAGTCAATAATGCAGGCTTACTCATCTGTTTGTGATAAAACAACAATGACATGAAGATGGGAAAACGAAGCAGTGCTGTGGCGCAGTGCAGCTCTTTAAAATGTCTTCCAAATCCATTATTGCAGCCGTTCTAGTAACATATGCTCCTATAACCACAAAAACCCCACACAAACCTATAATTACATCGGTGTGTCGCTGAGCAGTGGTGAATGCTCCTTATTAAACCTGTGCTGTGTTTGATGTTGCAGGTGCGCTGTAACTGTGTGGAGTGTGTTTCCAGTTCAGACGTGGACAGTCTGAGGCACTCGCGCTCTCGCCTCAACATTTACAAAGCTCTGTCCAGCCCCTCGCTAATCGCCCTTTCCAGCGAGGACCCCTTCCTCACAGCCTTCCGACTGAGCTGGGAGCTACAGGAGCTCAGCAAGGTGAGGGCTCCACCGGGTCAGCGCTGACTAAGACATAACCTTTAATGAGTGCATTATATGGTGAACTAAGGGTTAAACCAAATTATTAATATAAAAGAATATGTAAAACTATTCAAATCAGGCCTTTAATGGTGATAGTTAGCTACCTCATTGTGCCTAAAATGTGCACCTAGGATTCATTTGGCTCATATCTTCTACATATTACTCTATATTGCCTATAGCTACAGTCAAGAAGGTAGGTTCTTATTGCCATATATAATGTAGACTACAGTATTTGTGGTATGGTGGCTGACTGGCCCTGGTTTGATAGTGCGTGAGGCCATTTTGTGTGGAATTGGACTCATCTACATGGGTTTTTGGCCAGTGCTGTAATGTCCTCAGAAAAAAACTTGTCCTGACCTAAACCTAGAAAAAAAGTGGAAAAGTGAACTAAACTGTGATCAGTCACTGCTCAGGCAGCCTTGAACAGAGGACAATTTGTCCTTATAGGGAGAATAGTTACTTTATTGTTCATCAAAATAATAATACTCATCATGTGTTTTAAGGTGGAGAATGAGTTCAAGTCAGAGTATGAGGAGCTCTCCCATCAGTGTAAACAGTTTGCCAAAGACCTGCTGGACCAGACCCGCAGCTCCCGAGAGCTGGAGATGATCCTGAACTACAAAGACGACAACAACCTCCTCGAAGAAGAAGGCACCAACGACCTCGCCCGCCTCAAACTGGCCATCAAGTACCACCAGAAAGAGGTAAGCATGTATTTAAGCCTGTAAGCCGTCTTAGGGCAAGAGATTACAATCATTTTATGTTATCATCAAATCAGAAAATCAGAACAATCACAGCCTGAGAATATAGAGTTAATGTGATTTTATTATATATTACCAATAATGATGCATTGGTCTTATACGGAGTTTGGAAAATTGTACAATGTAAAATCCACTGAATTCCTACACGTGCTGCTAAGCTTCTAGTCAGTGGAATAAATTGAGTTAAGTGTCTTACTCAAGGAGGCAACGGCAGTAAGGGGTAAAGTCTCAACAAACCAAGCATCTCCTCCTCTGCTCAATAATACGAGGATGTTTTGGGACCATGACTACTCTGGTATTGCTGTTGTTGTTCTGGGCATTGCTTCTTTATGTACACTATTTCCTCACAGGTGTAGTTTGCGAACTGTTATCTGCTGAGTTTGTGATACGTCGTTGCAGATTGCGTTTCCCATGGTGGTATTCTGAAACATGCTGCTTCTTTATGTATCAGTGCACGTCCCTGTTATTATTTTTGACTAATGGGAATCACAAAGTTTTGACAACAAACAGTTAATCATGCTGCCTAATCAACAGCTAATTAAAAACTACCAATTATATTCTTCATGAGGATTTGTGCAGCACCTGTTGCATATAAACAACATTGACTCCGTGTAATTATCTGCTTCAAGTATTTTTCTCATAATGTTTTCAAGACATGGTCAGGAATAGCACAATGATTCCACACACACACACACACACACACACACACACACACACACACACACACACACACACACACACACACACACACACACACACACACACACACACACACACACACACACACACACACACACACCAGTTTAAGAGACGTGTTTTCTCTGTTATCACTGTTTGTATCGCAGAGCATCTCCATAGTAACAGCTGTGATAGCATTATACATGATGCATGAGTGCTGCTCTTGTCGCGTATTCTCTGGTCTTTTGTGTTATAGCTGGAGGCACCTGGAGGCAGTAGCAGGAGGTTAAAGAGATATTACACTGCACAATTGTTCCTCTGAATGTAAAGGTGAGACATTGTGGAAGTGTGTGCGTTACACTCCGGAGGACGAATAATTCATCTGTCGCTTTTTGCTTCCAGTGCATTGTCTGGCACATGCACTCCAGCACCTGGGCCGCTTATTCCTCTACCTCCTCTGATAGATCTTAGGCGTGTTGACTAGAGCTGGACATCATGAAAATCAGTGATAGTGTTGTCACAATACTAAAATTACTAAACTAAAAACTCGATTGCCGAAAGCCCTAGCCTTGAATGAAATTATAAATGGTGCGAAGTTTGTTGAATTTTAAAAGCTTGTAATCAACAGGTGAAAAGGGTAAAGGGAAGAAAAATATCTTGGAAGCAATGAGTTGTACTTAACATGTTTACCTAGTCTTTGTTTCTTTGTTAAGCTTTGATTTTAGAGTCCGACAACTTCATTGAATTGAATTTACTCAGCTGAGATCACAATATACCACTTGCAATGTTATAACTATCTACTACATGGTTCTACATATTACTTTCATTCTCATCCCTTCCCTATGCCCGCTGACAGACAGCCCTGTTTTACCCGATCTGTTTGTAGTTAGCTGAGGTTAATCCTTGCACACAGGTCCTCAGGCTGCAGCAGCTCTTCAGGCCAGGCCCACGGCTGTCTTCATTATCCACTCTGTGCATTCATTACACAGCAGCCTTCGATCACACACAGACAGAGATGGAGGGCTGTGTCTCTGATGGCTAAAAACCCCTCCAGCTGCCCTTTCAAAGACAAATGACCCCAGCACACAGACTTGGGGGCAGTCCAGAATGAGCTCCCGACCTGCTCCTCCTGCAGTAGAGTTAAGTACAGTAGAGTAGGTTCACACTATATGTCCGTGTCAAAGTGACTGACTGTCCACTATTAAGGAAATCTTTGAAAAATATGCAAAATTATGTCAGTGGTTTAAATGTTTGCCCACCAACCCAAAAGTCAATATTTCGATAGCAGCTCTGACAAGTCAAACCTATCAATCAATGTTTGTTTTTTTTTTTTATTTAGAATCCAGGGCTGATTGTGCAGTCGGCCCCAGTAAAGCTGTGTCTAGAGAAGAATCTTACTAATAGCTATAGACTAAATGAAAACCACACTGCAAGGTTGCTTGAGTGTCCACAGAATAACTATATAAATCAAACACGCATAACCGTATAACTGACAATATTTGGAAAATGTAATGACAATTGTTTTTAAGCTTTCACTATGAAGACTATTGGCATTTACCATTTGAGCCATGCAGCCTCTATAAAACTACTTTGACAAGGTAATTTAGGTTAAAGCAAAAAATAACTCATTTTAATTACTTTAATCACTTACTTAACTACACAATTAAAACAAACTGTGCACTACATTTAGGAATTATTTGAATCATCTTTCAATCTTTCATACAGTGGAAGTTAACTTTAATTAACTGAAACTTGTATTTTCTTTTGTGGATTGCATTTGCTGCAGAAATGAAGAGGTGAATTTGTTTGTTATTTGAAAGGTGAAAGTCCTCAGAGCAGATGGCCATAATGATTCTAGTTGTTTCTTATAGATTCTGTGCAGCATGTGAGCGGTCTAATTGCAGAGAAGTACAATGCTATTTGCTGTGATTGCTTTGTGCCTGTGACAGACACCTTTTGGTCCAGACAGGGCTCAGCTCCCGTGATGTGTTCAGGGTTAAGTGCACATTTAGTTGCTGGCAAAAGCCCATTGTCAGTTTTCGCACAGAGCTATTATTGCTGGGTGTTTTGGTGAGAGGCGAGGGTCACTGTCAGACTGTGGAGAGCAGGTAATTATTGTGACTCCAAATGCATTCAGCCTGTGGTGATAAAACTGTGTGATTTTAACCTTGTCCCGTGTTCTGCAGCTCTACTCTTAATTGTTTGTCCTTTGAGAGAACAGAAATCTATTTAGTTTACACACAAACCCACCTGTGATAGTAAAGGCAAACCACTGCGGTAATAATACTTGGGTTTGACAAGATTCAAATATATGACCTGAGATGTTGCGACTGTATTTTAACAATGCATTCAAAGTGTTATTGTTTGTGTAACATGCAGATAATAAAAGCATAGAAGATATAACTACAGTTAAAAAAAACACCTGATGTCTTTACCCCTGGCGTGCAACAACTTTGTACTTTAAAGGTCCTATATTATACAACATTGACTCTTGTGAGCTTTAAGCCATCTTTTAATGTTGCTACCATCTCAAACACATGCCCGGAGCTTTGTTTTCTTTAATTCACACATGTTTGGGTAGTGGTAGTGGTAGTTTTCAGGTTAACAGCTGCTTTTACCTTCAGTTCAGTACAGGTGGGCAATTCCAGGGCTGAAATTCTCCAAGTGATTCTACTGAAGATGTATGGATTTTAAAAACACGGTGAAGCACTTCCTGTATTACCACATGACATCACATTTAGCTGTAAATCTGCAGGGTTTGCGTGTTAAACATGTGTGAAGAAACAAAACACAACCCCAGGTCTATTTTTGATGAGGAAATAACATTATAACAGAGATCAGAAAAAAGCGTAATATAGGTATTTTAATAGATTTATATACATCATACACAGAAGTAACTTTAAAAAAGAAATAATAATAATTGAAAAACATGCATTCTTAATATGAACTGGCTTGCCTCTCCAAAGATGTGATCTGGAACTTGGCAGCGTGGCAGCTGGAGAGCGTTCACTCAAATAGTCACCCCGTACACCTTTTATATGGCCTGGGTTAAAGAATAGTCAAACAAAATAATATTTGATGTGTGAAATGAGTGTTGTAATTAGCAGATTTGCAGTTTTTGGTGTGTTTTTCAGCTTGTTTTGTTAGCTATGTGTGTATAAACAATATGGGACAGTCTGAATGGAAATCTCCACAGGCGTTTATCTGAAGAGCCGCACTGCTCACAGAGAGATGGGCTCTGATGCAGCGTGAAACCAAATCAGATAAAGCTGATCAGTAACTCACACAATCGGCCATTATCCTCCCAAAGGCTTTCCACATGAAGGATGGGGCTTGAGCTCCAGTCACGGTGAACTGAATATTTGCACTGGGGCTAAATCTTTATTCCTGAGGGCTGCTGACGTGTGAGCGAGTAGTTTGACATTGCCCCCTTGTGATACTCATCAAAACTGCATCTGGATTTAGTTGTTTTAGTTGTTTGTGTGTTTTCTTTATTGCATATTTGCATAATGTACAGTAACATTTAGCTCACAGTTGGGTGTGAGAAAAACAGTCATTGCTTATTTAAAGTGTTAAAAGCTCGATCAAGTCAAGCATGCGGCATAATCTTGTCGCTTCTTGTTCAGTGCCCAAACCCAGCCTTCGATATCACTTTGGCACATATCACTTGTCTACCATGATGTCTCTTCTTTATAAAGTCATATTGACACTAGTGAAATCTTTTATATTGTTTCAGCAGGCACGTTGGTGTCACCTGTTGTATTCTGTGAGTACACTTTTGGAGTTCTGAGTCTGTTTGTTGTGTAGCCGACTTGGGGCAGGTTGTTTTACGTGGTTAAAAATCCAGGGGAGACTTGGATCCACAGACGGGAGAGGGACTGCCTGAGGTCCTTCACTCAGAGACAGGCTCTTCCCTCTCTGTTTTAGGACAGTTGTAACTTGATATTGGCAAAAAGATTGTACAGACACTCATCCAAACTAGACCAGAGAGAGACAGAGAGGTTATGTAAACAACACCTCAGGCTGCTCTGGTCTGTCACGGCTGCAGCCATTTGTAAAAAACAATGTGGCAGAAGAGAGGTGTTTTCTCCCCTTCACTGTAATATGAACTGACTACTCGCTGAAACACACTCGAGCACTTTACGTCCAAGTGGCTCAAACTAAGAGTATATTAAGCACAATTTGTCTATGTCAGATCTGAAAAAGTACTGTTGACCAGGCTTGTCAGGTAGTTATTACAGAGACAGATATAAAAACAGTTATACAGCTGCATGCATGTAAGTATTAACTGTGTCTCTAAGCTTTTTCTTTTCAATTCTCTGATTATATGTTAAGGATGAGATGAGACACACTGTCCACATGAAGAAACAAGACAGAAGATTAGACGAGATTTTTTTTCAACATTTACAATACATTTTAGTCTTACAATATTTGATTTATTATATATTTTTGTAGCATTGCAGCACTGCTGTTAAGAACTACGGCTTTTCAAGAGGTGTAACTCTACGTGTAACTGCCTCATCCCTATAATTTACACAAGTATGCAACATCTTTAGCTCAAACATATTTTGTGAGGCATTATCTCTGAGTGTGTCAAGCTCATTAAATAATCTAAAAGATTAAGTGGCTCTTATCGAGTGTTTACTCACAGTCAGCTCCTCATTCAACATCTGCTGCAGTAATGTGTCAATGGATTTTTACATTCAACAGTCTCAGAAGTTTGCTGTTTGTCAAAGCTTGTGTACACAACAGTCTTCCTGTAAAGTACATTGAGGACATTTGGTTTTGTTTCCATAGATTGTATCATCTAATATAATCCAATTGTAAAACATTTGATCAATTGCACACCCTGGATAAAGAGCATATACTATAACTTTTAGTTATAGTAAGTACATTTATATTATAGTTTATGCTAGTAAATATGTTTTCCCTTCTATTGTAAAATCGTCTAAAGTTTTGAGGGGGTACTGTTGTTAAGTGTATGTAAATCTGAGCCGTCGACACCAGACTGACACAGACGGGGATCTGGGGTTTCCATGGTGACGGGCAACAGAGCTGGTTGAATTGGCAGCGGCTGTTACCGGTCAACACCGCGCCTTTAATGAGTTCTCACGGTGAGATTTCACACCATTTTTGGGACGCACTCAAATGTTACTGCAAAGGAATGTCATCTTACTGAACCAGACTTGATCATAATCTTATATATTCATAAAGTAAGTTAAATACAGCCTGGATTCATTTGAGATTATCGTATTAGGTTTAAGAAATAGAAAAAGACTGCGCTGCAACAAGTAATGTCTAGGTAAGTTTAAAAAAAAAATCTTGAATGAAGAACATATTATCTTGATTTGAGTAGATTTGACTTGGCAGGTAAAATTATCTACAGAACAAATCAAGTCAAATCTACTCAAAACAATATAACAGCTATTTAGCTATTGGTCTTCAAGCTTCAACATGGGACAGCATTTGGTTCTGGTCCTGAAAACCTGAAGCTTTGTATAAACTTTGCTGTCTTTTTTCTCTGTTGTTGTTGTGGATGTCGAAACGCCATTGCTACAGATATTATTTCATCTAATTATAGTTCTCTTGTGTGTAGAGCGGTACACTGTAAAGACACTGATTGTGTTTATAGTTCCATATCCTACAATTTAGAGAAAAAATATCTAAATTAGCTTAACAGTTTGGCCTCACAATACATAATAGTTATTTCTCAGATCACATAACCTCTATGTGCAGCATAATTACTGCTTAAATGACACAAATCACCTCTGTCTCTCTGCCCCTCCCCTCCTGTTCCTGCTGTAGTTTGTGGCCCAGCCGAACTGCCAGCAGCTCCTGGCCTCTAGGTGGTATGATGAGTTCCCAGGCTGGAGGAGGCGCCATTGGGCAGGGAAGTTCATCACGTGCGTCTTCATTGGTCTGCTCTTCCCGCTGTTTGCCCTGTGCTACCTCATTGCTCCAAAGAGCCGCTACGGACTCTTCATCCGAAAACCCTTCATTAAGTTCATCTGCCACACCTCGTCCTACCTGACCTTCCTGTTCCTGCTGCTGCTGGCCTCACAGCACATCGTCACCACGGAGCAGGACCGGCAGGACCGACAGGGTCCCCCGCCCACCACTGTGGAGTGGATGATCCTGCCCTGGGTCCTGGGTCAGTACAGGGGGTAAAAGGGGTCACAGTATCTGATGCCATATCATGAGATTATATAAAGCTTCACAGAGAGAAGTTATGGCAACTCTGAATACACAGTTAAGTAAAGCAGGGGAAAGTTAGGGAAAGTTTGTTTTTTTTGTCCCCTGTAATGTATCAGCTGAATATGAATTATTCAGACAGATCTTTTTCTTTAAATAATTGATTAGAGTTAAAGACGCTTCTGTCTGAATTTCCCAAGTTGACATTTTACAAACGAAAACACTCCACTTCTCTAAAGGTGTCCTAACTGACATTTACAGCAGTACTCAGAAATGATGACTTTGCTCAGCTGCACTGCACTCTTTATATCACACTTCATTTCTTTTAATCTGCTCACTTTCTCGCTTCCTTGTTTTCATATTATGATTAATGTTAAATGCACCTACTTTTACACTTATATAATCTAATATCATTTGTATTTCAGGGTTTATCTGGGCTGAGATCAAGCAGATGTGGGACGGTGGATTTCAGGACTACATCCATGACTGGTGGAACCTCATGGACTTTGTCATGAACTCTCTGTATTTAGCCACAATATCCCTCAAGATTGTAGCCTACACCAAAGTAAGTCACCAGCACTAGTGGCACTTACAAGCAAAACCTTATTCCTGTGTAACAGGATAATTATTGTTTATATTTGCTGCATGTTTTCTCATCCAGTACAGTGGCAGCAAACCCAGAAACCAGTGGGAGATGTGGCACCCGACGTTGGTGGCAGAGGCAGTGTTTGCGATTGCTAACATTTTCAGCTCCCTGCGCCTCATCTCACTGTTCACAGCCAACTCACACCTGGGCCCTCTGCAGATCTCACTGGGCAGGATGCTGCTGGACATCCTTAAGTTCCTCTTCATCTACTGCCTGGTAAACAGCAAAGAGAAACATGACTGACAGATCTCAAAATACCATATTAACCTGTTCTCTCTGTATAACACAGACTTAATTTTAAATATTTATTCTGCCAGGAGCAATCGTTTGCATATTTCATGAAGTGGGATCTGTTTTTTAATCCACTTTTAACTTGAATGCTTGGGGATATAGTGCAGTAATTATCAGCACTGCTCTTGCATAGTCCTATTATATTGCTCTTAACGAGGCTGTAGAATATTTTATTCACCAATTACACACAAAGCACAACAAAGTTCGGTCCAGTATTTTCATAAAATCATAGTGCTGTTAAAATATTGATGCATCTTTGCACACTAAATTGGCTCTTCTTTGCAGGTGTTACTGGCCTTTGCCAATGGGCTGAATCAGCTGTACTTTTACTATGAGACCAGAGCTGAAGACGAGAAGGGGAAGTGTAAAGGGATCCGCTGTGTGCAGCAGAACAACGCCTTCTCCACGTGAGTTCACTTTCCATATCGTTTTTGCATGGACCAGTTTTTTGATCAGAATGGGAAATACTGGAAAATATTACAGAAGGATTAGTTATAGAAATATAGTTTCCCCTTTGAAGAAAGATCCCTAGAATTTAAAAAAAAATGAATTTGACGAAAACAAAATACACATATGGTTGGTTGTGGATGTAGTTTGTTTATCAGTGCAGAGCTGGACACATTAATAGTTAGTGTAACAGACCCAGGTTCTGGGCCTGTTTGGCAGATTAAATGTTAACACAGGGGAATGAGATCAAAATCAAACATGCATTCCTTATTTTTCATTCTAAACAAGAGTAATCACCAAATGTGATCAGTCCCAGTTTCATAGACAATATTTATGAGCTTTTTGTTTATGAACAACAGAGTTCTAACAGCACCTGTGAATCTGCTGTTTTTGTTGTTTTTTTTTACAGTTTATTTGAGACTCTTCAGTCCCTTTTCTGGTCTATTTTTGGACTCATAAACCTGTATGTGACAAATGTGAAGCCTGACCACCAGTTCACAGAATTTGTTGGAGCCACAATGTTCGGGACTTACAACGTCATCTCTCTGGTGGTGCTTCTGAATATGCTGATTGCTATGATGAACAACTCTTACCAGCACATCGCTGTAAGCTCACATCAAAGACAGTGCGATGAATAGATAAAGCCTTTATGCTGTTCTGTGTTGTTGGTAGTCCTGTTTTTGAACCTTCTCCTTTGTAGGATCATGCGGATATCGAGTGGAAGTTTGCCAGGACAAAACTGTGGATGAGTTACTTTGAAGAAGGAGCCACTCTGCCTGCACCATTCAACATTATTCCCAGCCCCAAATCCTTCTGGTATCTCATGTGCTGGACCAAGAGGCAGATCTGCAAGAGGGCAAGATCCAGGAGGCCAGAGACCCTGGGGTCATTGGGGGTAGGGCCTCACAGTCTGGTTTATTTTTTTTCACAGTCTGTATTTTAAATCTTCCGCAAGAAAAATGGACAAAACAAGTGAGATGTGTCGACTAGATGGCACATTGGTATTTTTATTTGTCCCTCCAGATTCTATGGAAAACACTGTTTATGAGTTGTAGCACTTTGACTGAAGATATCTGCTATAGATAAATGTGATGTGATAAAGTTAGTTTTTCTGTGAGATGCTGCAGATAGATCAATGCCAGTGATTTTCAAGTGACCTGATCCAGTAATGTAAATAAGGAAACCAAGGAGTACTTATGCTTACTTTATTTAATTTATTGGTTTATTTAAGAAGGATAACACCAGATTTAACTAAAGCTAGTTTCCATCTACAGTCTCCGGGCAGGTTAACAAGCTCAGTAAAAATACAGGCAAACTCTGTATTCTGCCTTTTGTTTTAAAACATCATACTTCACATTACAAAATGACTCATGCTCTCTAAAAGGATTTTTCTTATATTAGAGTAATACTTTCGGTCAGAGGAGTTTAAGCCTGTCTCAAACCTCTTCCATCCTTTAAGGCTTTTGTATGAGAAGGCTGTCAGAGTCATGTGACTTGTGAGCATGGATGGATCATGTTGTATTTTCACTGTTTTTGCAGAGACGAGCAGCGGAGAACGTGCGGATAAACCATCAATATCAGGTACGTCTTGTAGAGCCGCACTGATCCATCCGCAGGTGATTCCACTGTATCTTTTTGTTTGTGCTAAAGAAAGTTACAGATCAAACACTCCTGTCTTTTGGTTGTCACTCTGCATTTGAATACCCTGACAGTCGATACAAAGCATTAGCGCTGTACCATACAATAGGCCTAAAATTACACTCAGTGGGGTATTTTTGCATGTTCTCGCTGCAGAGAAATCTATTTGTCCCGACCAGTGGGGGGTTGTCAAAGTGGCTTTAGAAGAAATGTAGACTTGAGATGTTTTTCTCCTGTAAGTGGGTTTCTGTTCTGACTCATTGACTTGGGCTTTAGTCGAGTATTAAGATTAGATATTTACTTGGGTCATGCTCACTGGATGCACTGATATCAGATCACCCTATTATAAGATGTGATAGGTTTGTGTTTACATGCAAAATCATCAAAAACAGTTTGAACTGTTGTATTTGAAAGACGAAATACAATATATTTTCAAATAACTCTTTCAATAGTAAGCACTTTATCTTCCATTTCGTCTTCGCCACATTATCTTGCCCTCTTTATCATAATTGTCCTTGTCCAAACCTGCACAAGCGTGAACAATCAGACAGAAACCAGATGAAACTATTAACATTTCAATAATCTGATTACTCCAGAAATCAGACAGTGATCAGATTTTTGGAAAGTGTGCAAACATAGCCACTGCTTTTCTTTCTTGGTGATGTAGGAGGTACTGAGGAATCTGGTGAAGCGCTATGTGGCCGCCATGATCAGAGACGCCAAGACAGAAGAGGGCCTGACAGAGGAGAACTTCAAGGTACATGCTCAGTTTGTGCAGAACAAAGAGGAATTATGTAAGCAGACACTGGCACTGAGCTTACAGATATAAATATACAACGCTGCTGCAGTCTGAATACTCTCAAGTCCTGAAAGAAACCCATACAAGAATGAAGTGTTTTTTGCTTCCATATTGTGACTATATAGACCATTGCAAAGAGGTTAGGACGAAGCATGGACGGTTATTAGTCTGTGTCGGTGTCTGGTTTAGCACTGGTTTAGTCTTTGGTTCTTGTTCTGGATTAGTTTAGTTTGTGTGGGTTCTTCTTATTTGTAAGTGTACATTTTATTTCAAATGAAGATTATGGCAAACTGCTACTGCTGCTAGTTACTAGTTAAAAGCCCAATTATCTGGCAATCACTTAGAAAGATTAGCTGAGTGGCCAGAGAAAAAAAACAAAAAACAAGAAGATAGAACAAAGCAAATGAGATTATTCAACAGTCTTCTTTATCAGCACTTCTACATCAAGTTATTTTCCATGTGCTGCATTGTTAAAGACATAATGATGCAATAGACTTGTTCCTCAGACACAGTCTTTAATCACAAAAGCCATAAATCTCACCATAGAAAAAAGAACCTCTTCACAACTCATTAAGACTCATTAATCTTTCTTTCACTTTGTGGTCCTTTGTGTTTGGAGTGAAACATTTTAGGCCTACTTTCTATTCACTGTCAGAATCCTTGATCAAGGTGTTGTCCCCTGATATGCACCAAAACAGAGTGATTTCATTTTGTTCTCACTGTCACATTTATTGGACCACAAATGAAGACTGCGTCCTGGTTTGATCCTGGTTAAGTCGTGATATAGTCCCGGTTTAGTCTCGATCTAGTCCTGGTTTAGTCTCGGTCTAGTCCTGGTTTAGTCTCGGTCTAGTCCTGGTTTAGTCTCAGTCTAGTCCTGGTTGGTTGGTTTAGTTCCTGTCTTAAAAAAATTTTAAAAAAATCTGACAACTGACTTGTTGGTATCACTTTAAATAACCTTAATAAAATCTGAACAACATTAATTGTTCATAATTCATAATTAACAAATACTTTATTAAGAATAACTCAGACTCAGACTGAATAAATACTTAATTAATACCCTAAATTCTAACCGGTTAATTAAGTACTAAGCCTGAATCATTCTTGATGAACTATTTGTTCATGCTTTATCAAGGCTAATTAGATGTAGTTATTATAAAGTGGTACGGACTTCTTAATTTACGCACTTACGATGGTAACAAAAAAACAAATCCAAATGTCAAGCCTAAAACTGTCACTTATAGTATTTCTTATGACCCTCCAGGAGCTGAAACAGGACATCTCGAGTTTCCGTTACGAGGTGATGGGGATGATGAAGACCGTTAAACCCGCTCTGCCTGTGGCTAAAGCCGGCTCCAGCTCCATGGACTCCAGTCTAGCCTATCCCAACGCATCTCTCAAAGTCTCCTCCCAGACCAAACCCAAAATAAACCGCTTCAAAATGGCAGCCTCTATCCTTAAGCAGTGCTGTGCCTCTTCGCCAAGACCGCCAGAAGCTTTTAACGGTCTACCCAATGGACTGTTACCGCTCAGTGCTGCTGAAGAGACAGAGCCAAGGAAAAGTGAGTTTAGCTTGTTCCAAAAGAGACACAGGAGCAGCGAAGTGGATGATACAGCCAATTCTGGAGGTGAAACTTCCAGGAAAATGTACTCTTTATCAGAGGAGGATGGGGAGTCTGGGAGCTCGGACACAGAAGAGACTCATTCAAAGTTATCAGCGGACAGTAGTGTGAGCAGACCCCTCCTGGAGCACTGTAATGAGGAGGAGACATGTATGAGTGAACGCATACCTGAGGGCGTGGAAGAGGAGGATTGTGGGAAAAGTGAGGAGACAGACGACACCATGGAAATGACTATAATGTAATGAAGCATGCTTTGGAACAGCCTAAGCAGATTTGTTTAAGTTTTTCTTTTTCAATACTGTCTTTACATGTAGCATCGATAATGCTTTGGTTTACCAGGAGCCACTAGGACTTTTTGAATTCATAAAAACTTCAAGTTTGAAAATATATCACTGAAAAGGTTCAGGCATACAAGAAAATTGCACCTGTTTGTATGTGTCATAAAACTATATTTTATTCACAATGGCAACAGTGAATCGTAGCTAGATGTATGGGAAACATACAAACTACTTCCTTGAGACCAAAGACTGTATATATACATGTATACACATGTACATGTATATATATATATATATAGCGGTGTATACAGTCTATGCTTGAGACATGAATCTGATGTTAGATAGTTTAAAATGTGGTTTTATGACATTTGGAAATTGCATTCTGTCTTATACTGTATTTTACACATTGTACAAACTCAAAGTTAGCTGTAATTTGTAAAACTGGGAAGCTTTCTTGAAGGATGTAACTTTTTTATTTATTACCACCCTATTTAACTCATACTACTTATTTATAACTTTTCATATGTGAACAGAGGTTGACTGGACCTCAGATTTTTTAATTCCAAACAGTCGTGTGGAAAGAGGGACTGACAATCACACGGGTCAGGCAGGATCATCTCTGTGGCATTATTATTGAAAGAGTCTTATACTTTTAAACTATGGGATCTTCAGAGACTCAGGGAGGCAGTGGGTTAGTCACACTTACTGTACGAGTGCTTCACTGGAGTAATCGTAGTGACAAATGAAGCTGTGTGTATGGCAAAGATTAAATATAGACTCATTTCACAAAAAATCAAATATACCTGAAACTTCTATTAATCTTTCTGATATTCACCAGTAACATTATGACCACTGAAAGTGAATGATGCACAAGCATGTGTACATGACCCCTGTCTGTGTTTGGGGTAGACTGTCATGGGCAGTAAGGGGATAAAGAACCATAGAGATTGTGCAGACACGGTCAGAATACTCTAAACAGCCGCTTTTGTGAGGTGCTTTTGTATTTATATTCAAAATCACAATAATGATAACAAACAATAGAATATAGATAATATGTATGCAATATGTATACAATTTCTGTATACATATCTTATTATAGTCTTATACTAGTTTTGATATGCCAGTATATTCAAATTATTATAAAACTATTCATTCTTGTGATGTTTTAATGAGTATGATATTTTAATACTAATCTGGGGACTGATCTGGGAACAGTTATGGTTCACCTCTTGCAGGTAATGCTTGTGCCTGTGTCTGACCTGTGCATTCACTCACAGATGGTCATAATGTTATGCCTGATTGTTCTATGTCCTCTCTTCTGCACTGGCCTTTCTACCTCCTGAAATGTCCAGATTTTTACCCGTTTCTTTCTTCCCAAGCAATATGTTTTGTTCTGGTCGACTCTCTGCCTTACTCTGTCTGTCTCAGCACTTTAAACTTTACGCCGGCATGCAGTCCTCAAAGACACAACGTTTCACTGTTTTTTCTATGCAAAAACCTAGGATTGTGATTGCTGCTGTTAGGTCAACTATTTAAGATTTAAACTTAAGGCATTATATTTAAAGGTAGAGTGGCCTGCCTAGAACATATTATTCGTGGTTTACCTACTGCTCAGCTCAACAATAAAAATGGTATTTTCGTCAGAACTGCATTTTTTGTTTAATTGAGTGTTTTCACTGATAAAGTGTAAGCTATGATAAATACATTATTTTATATAGTCATCCAATAACAATGTTCTGCAGGATTGTAGTCACAAAATTTAAAAATGCACTAAGTAACTTTTCTGGTAGAGGGTCTGAGAGGCTTACCAGCTACCAATCTATTTTCCAGTGAGACATGCAATATTGAATTTGAATGTCTGTAGTGAGCAGGGAGAGAAAAAGCTCATATTCTCGAGTCATGTTTTGTCTGAGCTCTTTGAGATGAAACCTTGATTTTCTTTGAAGTCGTGTGTGCGTTTCTCTGTCATTTGCCTCTGCAGCACTCAGCAGTTTTATACTGAACAAGTGACCAGGCGTCTGAAAGCAGATGAAATATTCAACACATGATGAAACTGTGAGTGTGATCAAAAGACTGTGCACAGTGCTCCTGGGGTGAGCATGGAGCTTTTAACTGTGCCGCTACAGGGAAACAGGGAAAATGCAACACAGAAGGTTTGAAACGCAAAACACAGGACTTCAGTTTGTATGTTATCATTTTATGATCTGGATTTTAGATAAGAAAGGAAGCAGATCCATTGACATTGACACATTATCACGCGCTGTACTTCCATCAATCTCACATCTACATGACACGGGGTAATGGCAGTTTGATTCCACTAGAGGGAGGTGCTGCTACAGGAAACATGCCTCTCATCTTGTGCTCAGCTGGTGGTTTTCATGCTGAATTCTGTAAAAATGTTAAGTATGGTAGTATGGGATAATATTTGAATATTCAAAACTGACAGATTCCTTTACAATGAAATGCATCATCATCTGCCATTGTTCCATGGACTTTGTATTAGTTGTTTTTAATTTGATTCTCAGTTCATGTGTAGATAATAGTTGTATTCCATGGTCTTATACTGCGTGTGTGTAGGCAATAGTTTTGATGTAACCCATAAATGATTTCGTATTTTCTTACTTCTTCATGCATAAAGCTATAAATGCTGCCGAGATTTGAAAAAGTACACATGTGTTTTCAGTGATACTTATTAAACGTCTAAAGGGATTTGCTTCTTTTAAGCAGTGTCAGATTTGGCCAAAGTCAAGAGAAAATACTGGAGTTGATGAACGGTGAACATGACAGCTGAGGAAGAGACCCAAGAGCATCCAGGCACTAACAGGTTATGAGGGGAGGACAGGGGGTTTTATCTGATTTGTGCGAAGTAGAGAGCAGAACAAAAGTGATAAAAAATACAGTCATGTAGATACTTCGTTTAACTTCAACAGAACAACATTACTCAAACTTTTTGAATGGGATTTACGTGCACAAGATCCCAGCTCATTTCTAGGACATACAGCCAAAGTTACAGCCTAACAGTTTAAATGTACCATGCACAGTCTGACTTTTACATTGGTAATTACATGTATGAATATGTGTAATGTATGTGTGTTCTGGCCTGTAGTCAAGTCAGTGGAACAATGTGGATGTAGGGTCATTTAAAAAAAAGACCATAGCTCCACACTGCCTCTACTGGTAAAAAGCAAAATAACAAGCCCCTGTTGACTGGTCTAGAGACTTGTGCTTCTGCAGAAAATCATCTGCCTCCCGGTGTGTGCTATACTGTTGATGACTTTGCTGACACAAAAATGTCATTTATCCAAGCTTAGGACTGCCCCGAAGAAAATAAAGAATATTTTTATTACTGTATTATCATCATTATTAATGTTTGTTCTAACCATTATTCAAGCCGAGCGGGTCAGTGCACAGTGAGCAAACCTGTGTCCACAGCAGGGTGTTTTCTAAACACCATTGCAAAGATACTGCTAGAAATGTGTGGCTATTTATGGCTATTATACACTGAGGTTTAGAAATAGTTCAAATCTAAAAAAAAACACTACTATTTGGTTCACTTTTAATGTATGTCCTTTTATAGTCTGCAGAGTATAGTTTATAGTCTATAAAGTATAGTACATTATGCAGCTCCTGGGACACATTTCAAAGCAGTCTGGTGTAGTAGTGGCAGACATCCCACATTTGAACATTACTATGATGTAAACCATAACTTAAAAGGAGTGTTGGGTGTTCTGGGACGACACGGTGCAAAGAAAAATCATGACTGAAGCACGTGTGTAGGAGGAGAGGGGTGTGATGCTGCCGGGACATATAGAGGAGGCAGTGGGTGGGTGCAAGGACCTGTTGGTATAAAGCCTCCCTCTCCTTCCTCTCTGATTGTCTATGTCTGTGTGATTTGAGTGGAGGGCACAACTTTGAACAAGCCTATTCTGGACTGTGTATCTCTGGACAGGACAGGATGCAGCTGCTGCTCGGGGCCTCGGTGCTGGTGCTGGGCACGCTCTGCTTTTTGGGAAAGGTGGACTCATCAGCCTACGACAAGATAGTGACACACAGCCGCATCCGGGCCAGGAGTCAGGGGTAAGAAACAGGAACTTATGATGGAAAAGATGTACAATGGAAATAGCTAAATGAAAAGCAATATTAGATGTTGTTTTGACTTGAACAATTCTGCTTTTTTCAATAATACATGATAATTAAGATTTTGAGAAGGACTGGAGCACTATATGAGTCAGTGTGAAATCTGTGGGAAAGATTGTCTAACAAAATATTAGGAAGACAAATAGAGGGAAATAATATGAATTATTCACATATATAGTGAAAATGTATTTGCTTTACGCAGTTATTACCTGATCTTGCAGTTCAACATGGACTTTGGACTATTCTAATTATATGAAGTTTTATCTGGGGGTTTCTTCATCCAAGTTTACCCCTCTTTTGATATGTTTTTCTTTTACTCTTTAATGCTGCATTGTATGTGTATGAGATCTTATTATTCTTCAAAACAGAACATATGAGTCATTTTTCTAGTTTGAACAAGCATCCTTTTTGTTCTTGGTATTGCTCTTTGACCTCTGCCTCCTGTCCAAAACGTTCACTGCTCGCTCTCTACCTTCCATGTTTCAGGCCCAATATGTGCGCCCTGCAGCAGGTCCTGGGGACAAAGAAGAAGTACTTCAGCACGTGTCGAAACTGGTACAAAGGCTCCATCTGTGGCAAGAAGGCGTAAGTCCTGACAAATCCCATGAATCATGATCCCTGCTACCTCTCGGTTGAAATGAAAAACGACATTTGACACTTTACACAGTTCACACAGGCTTTTGACATTTAGAGAAGCTCCTTTACCTTTAAACAGGTGGTTGAGACAAGAGGCCACTGCTGCTGGGCTGGTCTAAGTTCATAATGATGGTTGGACAGGTCTCTCCCTATAGTTTGAAGAATGTTTTTGTCTCCCAGGTACTTGTGTACTTGGCTGTTAAGTTGAATTACAGCTTCTATTTGTCTTGCTTGACGCCCATAGAAAATAAATGATTTTTTGTATTGAGTCTGGGAGAGACATGTCATTTCATATTTATTGTGGGAAACATGCAGTTAAAGAAGTGTGCAGACTCTTTGATGTGAATTGGATGTCCCCTCCACATTGTTGAAACCACACTTCAGGTTGGGATAGTTCATTGTAGTTGTAGTTAGATTTACAGTTTGTAGTTGCATCTGATGTCTGTGTAAACCATGAGTCGCCCAGGTCTGATCCATAGCAAAAGACGAAGTTCAAATCTGTCAACTGGACAAATCGCTCACTCCTACAACGATTTGTCCAGGTGACAGATTTGAACTTTGTCTTTTGCGTTGCATCTGATGGTTTTACTGTGGAGTTTGTTCCATACAAACAACATTCATATGTATACATTTAAATAATATTTAAGGCTGGTTACTGTTTTCTTACTTGTGTACTTTTCTGTACTTCTGTTCTGTAACATCTATTTGAAGGGATTTTTGGGTTGGATATGATTGTTTCTGTTTTTTCACCACAGATAAGAGAAAATGTGGGTGGTTGGTAGTTACATTTACTCAAGTAACCTTTTTATAATGTGGTACATCTACTTTTACTTCTACTAAAGACATATTTTTGACAGTGTACTGGAGTTAGAGTTTTGTTTTCTCTTCTCATTGAGGACACAACAGACAGATCCATGTTGTCAGTGTTAACTTCTGTGAACATTTGTGTTTCTTGCACTGCTCTTTCATATGATTTAGTCGTGTTCTTTTTTTATATCTAGTACTTATTTTTGAATGGTACTCTTACTCCAGTACAACGTTTGGCTACTCTGCCCACCTCTGAATGTGAGATAGTAGGTCAGAATTCGTAATCACTTTCAGAGGTGTTTTGTGTAGTATTTTTATGTGGTATACAGTGTAGCTCGGTGACAGAGTGATGACGTTGCTGTGGATGGAGTGTAGGGCTCACATGGAGCAGTGTGCACTCATGTCCCTCTCTGTTGTTTCAAACACACCTTCCTTTGAGTTTTAAGCCTACTGTTCAGTGCTGAGTGTGAACAGGTGGGTGAAACATGTGTTGTATTTAATGTTGAAAAATCTGGACGATAATAAGACTTTGGTATTTTGGATTCTTTCAGTCGCACTTGCTAGTGAGGGGCTATAAAAACCCAATGTGCTCATAAAACTTTATACCAGCTGACAAGACATGGCAGTACTGAAGGAAATGTTATTGAGGGTATCAAAAGAAATGACCTGTTAAATTAAAGTTCTCATTAGGCATTGCGTGTGACTATTGCACTGTCTTGAGGTTGTTTCTTACACAATAAGAAGCAGTAACAGCAGTAATAGCAGCGATAATAGTAGGTTTACAGATACATCTCTGAGCTCGTAGCTTGGAGTCGTGCCCTCCTCCTCACACAGAATGCAAACGGGTGCCAGCCCAACTTGCCCAAGGTGCCATCTCTCTGTGCCGTCAAGTGACTTTACAGTAGCCACCTGGTCTGTTTAATTACATTTGAATTGAGTTAGTAAAATAATTAAACTTGTTGCATTGTCTATTCTAGCTGCTGAACAGGAAAATATATAAATAAACAGCCCCAAACAAGCATAGATTACATAATGGTTTAAATGATTCTCATATGTGACCAAATAATGGATAGAAAAACAGTTTTTCTCCTCACATGACATCTGCTGTAGAGATTGTTGAGGGTCAGTGGAGCAGAGCCAGAGTCTGGCTGGAGTCTGAGCTGATGTCTGTCCATCAGGGTCTTCAGGGTCTGGACCTGTGGGACCACTCGGAGCCAGGTTTCAATCAAGAACTGTTAATTAGCAATAACACTAGCCAACAAGCAAGATGCTTGTAGATTTTGGATTCTGGATACATATGCATTCAGTCCCATTAGTATCCACTATACATTTTCTTTCTTAAAAAATGCTGTATAGTCCTTATTTTTTCTGTTTTCCATTAGATTTGATAGTCAAGCTCTTATTTACTGTAACTGTGATCACAAAAGTCATGGCTCTGATGTGGTAGAACTGAATGTACATGAGGATACTGTTGTTTTTCAAGTATTGATCAAAAAAGTAAGAGTACTTAAATGGCACTGTAAAGAAAATTGAGTTATTTTTTTTGTTGTTCTTATATATACTGTAATACTGTCAATGTATTTACAGTATTATCTTAGCTATGGGTCATGTGTCTGCCCCTCTGTCCTTAAGAAAGGTCAAATCAAAACTTTTGTTGAGACAACAATGTAGATGTATTGCCAAAGCTACCAGGATGCTGTTTGCTCATACTACCGGACCCATAAAAGTTTTACTAGTAGCGAGTGTCCAGTTCCACAGCTGCACATCTGCTTTAGGTCACTTCATTCTTGGGCCACTACTCCACTTTACCTGACATCGTCTGCTCATGATTTACATGTTCCTTTAAGTTTATTTATATTTAGGACTGGCAAAAAAAACAAAGCAAAACAAAAACTCTGGTTTGTGATTTATTTTATAGGTGCGTATGAAGTATATCATGATCAGTACATCAGTCAATATATCAGATCACTTAACTTACAGACTTGGTTGCTGTAGAGGCAGTAAGTGTTGAATCTTAACTTAAAGGCACATTTTGGCACATTTCTGACAGACTGTACAAATATAACATCTGGTTATTGTAACAATGCTCAAAAACTGTGATTTATTTATTTTCATATTCAAATTTGCCTGTTAGTTGCTGTTCACTATTAAAAACTCATTTTAGGTGCTTATTACTGAGGTAATTAATGTCAGGAGTTTTTCTTCTGCTTTAATGTGCTCCCAGTGAAAAATCAGGTGGAAACAATTATACTGATGGCTGGAGATGACAGACAGAGAGCAGGTGCTGATGCTAGAAACACACTGACTCAACGCTTATTGTAAAGGAAAAATAAATAACTACTAAATAATTACAGTCAGTGTGTAAATGTTAGACGCATTATATACATTGCATAATAACAGGAAAATGTGATGTTTTCCCATCCCTGTGTCAGTGCGTATAGGTCACATGTGTCTGGCACTGGTTTTGGGGTTTCTCCAGTGGGACGGAGCTCAGACCTGGCAACGCGGAGCATCTGTCAGAGTGACCTCATAGACACTGACAGCCAGCTGCTTAAGCACATTCATCCTCTGCATGTCTAATACCTCCATGTGGGAAACTATTGTTCTATCGTCGAGTGCTATAAATGAAATAACAGTTTTTTTCCACTATAGAAGTCTAAGCCTACAATTATAGATTATATAACACTGACAACATAATAATACACTTTCAACTGAAATGTGTTGTATTGTTTTAGGCTGTTTTAGGGCTTTTTTTTTTTTTTTTTTTCTCAGTGACACATGTGAAACGAAGGAGCTCATTGGTCAACTATGATTGACAAATGAAATAAAACTGATCTCACCTCTGATTAATAGAGTTTTGTTTTTTTATGTTTTTCTTCCTCCTGTGGTAGTTTTTTTCTTGCCTGTCCCTGTCTGACTAATTCACTTGCTCTAATTTGAAAACGGGAGAGTCACATCTTCAAAAAGTATTGAAGAAGTTTGTATTCTGGATCCCAGCCAAACACACAGACATTATATGGTTACAATTTTGAACATTGTACAAATAAAGTAAGTATTCTGAAAATGTGGTAAAAATCTACAAAACCTCAAATAAAATAAACAGAAACTACAAAACCCCAAATGTTAAATTAAAAATTAAAAACAACAAACAATGTAAGAGGATTAGAGACTAAACATGTGATTCATTTTAGGGAGTTGAGGATAAACTGATTGTGGCTGTTCACCCAAAGGGAGTCATCCATCATATACTATTAGAGTGGAGACAAGTGTTATTTGCTTTGGCTGTAACTGGTCTAAATAGCTCAGAGTTCATGTATAAATACTTTTTCCATGAGCGAACACAAAGCCTATAGACTCACTGAATGTCTAATGAGGAATAAGCAAAACCTCCGTCCTGAAACCTGCCAAGTAATTTCTCTAAAACCCCAATTACACTAAGTCCAGATCCCCGTCCCACTGTTGGATTATTTGGATCCTGGAATATGTGCGCTCATTTTGGGACAATTTCCAAACACTGACTTTGATCACTGTCTGTGCCTGTGAGTGTGAAGATGGCGTTGAGAGAATTATTTATTGCTTCATTAGGCGCTGGTCTGTATGAAGTTCTGTCTTGGGTCTGCAGACACTTCATTCTGTGCAAAGGGACGGCTGATTTCTCATAGGTTTACAACAGACCTCATGTGAACTTCTTGTATGAGTGTTGGCTGTAACTACTGTTTTCACGGTTTCTACAGTTTTTATTGCATTACCCTCCCACTAAGCTACCCACTTAACGCTAACTGCGGTTTTAAACTTTAGGTATAGACTACGGTATAAGGAGGTATAAGGAGTGATTTGTTCCTTGAGATTTTTTGGATTCAATTTTTAGCTGTTCATTGTTTAAAGGAATTATTGTTCTTGAGTTCTTAAGGTAAAAAAGGTCTGTGCCAGTCTACTTCTCCAAACACTGGATGGTTCTCAAAAGTAATTTGTATGTTGGAAGTCAAAGCAGATGATTGGTTTGAGCAGATTAATAAGAAGCAGCATTTGGGTTGAGCAGAATAACCAGACAATTGTATCTTAAAAAAAATAAAGGTATTAAGTAATTTGACATAATTTGTGTTACTGTGTGAATCGTGACTCATTCTCTGTCCACTCTTTGACGGAAACCCCAGCGGCCTGTTAAAAGTAAATATCCTTGGCCTTGTTCTCATGCACCACACTCCAGATTTTATGCGTTTGGGAATTCTCTCTGTTTCTCTGGATGTGTCAGTGTAACTTTTACGCCATTTCCTTGTTTGACTTTTTCACATTTCATTCTAGGATACTTGGTCTTGTTTTTCTTAACTTGATTTGCTCAATTATGGGTCGTCATGCATGAGGCAATATCTCATTTACTTGTTTGACTCTTCCTATCACGAAATATTAACAAATTTTCCCAATTAGTTTCTTTATTTTTCTAACCTGAACTATATTTACAATGTACATGAGAGTAATGGGTGTGTTTTTTCTTCACAGGATGGTTGTGTATGAGTGCTGTCCTGGATACATGGAGCTGGACGGGATGAAGGGCTGTCCTGCAGGTGAGCTATGCACAACACAACCTGTTCCAGTGCAGTGGGCCAGAGTGCTTCTCAAACTGTGGCACAGGGACAGGTTTAAAGCCGCATTTAGTAGTTTAGTCCTCATTTAGACCTGATTTAATCCTGGTTCAGTCATGAGTTTATTGGTTTCAGCTGGTATAGTCACGTTTAGTCATGGTTAAAACACTTCGGCCTATTTTACATGTAGATCTAGTAATGTTTTATGCTATTTAAGGTGCGCTGCATAACTTTTCCAGTTGCGGGTTTGTCACCTCTCCTTGGAGGTGTTATTGCTTTTCCTTGAACGTTCCACAGTCTGGCATTAAACTTATCTCTATGGAGACAATGTTACATAATGCACCTTTAATAAATACAGCTTTGAATGACAAATATTTAGGATTGTTTTCTTTTTTTTTTGATAGATAATTCATTCATACATTTTCTATCCACTTATTTCCCATATAGTGGCTCCAATTGACCACGTCTATGGCACACTGGGTCTTGTGAAGGCAACAACCACTCAAAGGTACGCGGATATGTCCAAAGTGCGGGAGGAGCTTGAAGGAAAGGGCTCCTATACTTTATTTGCACCAAGCAATGATGCCTGGGACAACTTGGATGCAGTGAGTAGACCTCATGCATATTACCTATACTCAGTCTTTATTATTAAGTACAACCTTTTGTATGAATTATTTGCTGATAAAATAGTTTCAGTAAAATAGTTTTGAGATTTCGTACTTTGTGTTCTCTCCAGGCTCAAAGGTCTGCTTTGGAGGGTAATGTGAACATCGAGTTGTTGAACGCTCTCCACTACCACATGGTGAAGCACCGCCTACTGACCAAACACATGAAGGATGGGCTCACAGTCAAATCAATGTACAACGACCTGGGGCTCCTCATCAACCACTATCCGAATGGGGTGAGTGTATCCACTAAAACTATCCTGCAGTGCAGTCTAATGATATATTATGAAAGATGTATTGTTCATTAATCTATAACTAGCAAATGCATTATGGCAATTACCAAATACTAAATGTGTTCTGTTATGATCTCTGTTGGCCCTTTTACTTACACCTGGTATATTATAGTATATTGAGCCCTAGTTAAATAAAGCATATGCTTTTCATACCTTTTTAATAGTGCTGGAAAATATAGGGCTAATCTCATTCCTCTGATATGTTATTTTTGAGTAATCACCATATCGTGATTCACTCATTTTCTTCTGAATCTACATGTAGCTCTATGCCTAAACAAAGACATTTTTTTCCACCCACTTTTCCAACCGATGAGCTTCAGCTATACTCTGAGTGAGTGATACATGGGTTTAACCAACTGCAAGAAAGTGTGAACTTCAAGGCAATATAATGATACTAAGTGATGGAGTGAACGATAGTGATGAAATGGAAATCAAGATCTGGCTCCTAGGAAACTGCCTTACATTTGTTGGCCCAGACCTGCTGACTAACTTTGTATTGATTATGCATTTAGGTTGTGACAGTGAACTGTGCCAGGATCATCCATGGAAACCAGGTGTCCACAAACGGAGTGGTCCATGTCATCGACCGGGTCATCAGCACTATCAGCAGCAACATTAAAGACGTCCTGGATGTGACTGACGAGCTCTCCTCCTTCAACGTATGTCACACTTACCCACAACCTTTACTTACAAGCATATACACATTATCTGCTTTAAAGGGGCTTGTCTCCACAGAGATGGGAGGTTTGCCTGCAATATTCCACAGTAAAGCAAGCCCACCCGCAATAGGAACCATTAGATTTGGGCAAAAAAAGCACCTTTAATTGAATAATTGCAAGGTTAAAAGTTAAAAGTCATACAGTTGAACATCCAAGGCAATGCAGTAACATCTCCATGGAGAAAAAGCAAGTTCCATATCCCACCAGAAAAGTTTCATAGTGCACCTTCAATAAACAAATGTATACACACGTGTTATTTAGAAGGCTTTTATTTTTCCATGATGACCTGACCTCTGTAGCGTTTCCATTGCACATCAAGACCTGTGCCTGGGTGTAGCTTTACAAAGAAGTGCATTTCTTCCATTTGGTCTATTTGTCTTCATTAATACCCAATTTAAATTAGTATCAGTGCACTATACTTGCAGATACATTATATAATGAGCCATTAATTACAATTCCTCTAAAATGTGTTCCCTTTAAGACTGTGGCTGTGGCCTCTGGTGTAATTGACAAGCTGGACCAACCTGGGCATTTCACATTGTTTGCTCCCACTGATGATGCCTTTGACAAACTGCCCGTGGGATACCTTGAACGCATCATGGAAGATACTGACATTATTCAAGGTAATAAAAATGCATTTTTTCCTTTCATGGCTCTCGGAATCACCTAACAACTTAAAAATATAAATGAATTCATAGTCAAATCATCAGTCAAAGTGGCTCATTGCACAATAGAAAGGACTGTAATATCCTCAGCAGGTCAGATGGTGAGGAGCAGGTCTAGTGTTTTTAGTCCACCCCAAAGCTGCAGCAGTAGACGACAGATTTCCTCTGTTGTGGTAAAGTGACAAAAGTAAATCTTTTTCCTTTGTTATCTACATTGACACAGCTTGTTTGATTTCAGATTACACCTTTAAACACACATGCACTGTCCACATAGATAACAATAATAATAATAATATTTTTGTTGACTCAGTCCATTGTCGGTGACATAAGTTTGCTAAAATAAAGTTTTCTTTGTCTATAGCGCGCGGCTTCTACTGGGAAACACTAAAGTCTAGATTCTGTAAATTCTCAGACACTGGCGCCCGACCACCGTGTGTTAACATAATCCAAAATAAAGATAGCTGCTCTGTTTGTCCAAGAACATGTTTGCCTAAGCTTGCTATGACACTAATTACATTTGAGATTCATGTGCGTTTTATGAAATTAAAACTGGAAGGCAAAGGCTAGCTAGAGCATGCCAGATTTTCTTTTTGTTTAACAGTTGGATCTCATCACAGTCGTAATCTCATTTCTAAACGCTGACTTTTCAAAATACTTCCACCATTTTGTTTGAAAAATGTCCCACATAAAGTTAGAAGGGATATTTGATCACCATAAAAATATCCTTCTGCAGTAATATGCAGTATTTGGATAAAGACTATTGATATAATGCAGGCTAAAATACATTTTTATCTTAAAATACATGTCCTGACATATTATTCCCCTTTAATCCTTTTGTAAAAACACTTTCAAATTCTTATCAACCGCACCAAAGAGGTCAAATGTTCATTTGAGGTGGATGATATTGTCTATAATATGGAAATAGTTTTTAAGAAATTGCGAAATATGCAACATTTCAATATAATGTAATTTAACAGTAAAATAAAATGACAAATAAAAAACATGCAGTGCAGTGAGTGATATCTATTCACTTTTGACCTTTTAGAGTTCACTTACTTTTTTGTTTTTGAAAACTTATGCAACCTTAGACATATCTGAAAGCTTGCATAAAAACCAAGACATATCACCTTATTTAGCAGGGTGATAATGACATATTCATAATTATTCTTTCACTCTCTAGCTCTTGTGAACTACCACCTCCTGACCAGCGTGCAGTGCTCTGAGGCAATCATGGCAGGAACACTATATGAAACTGCAGAGGGGACAAGCATCGAGATCGGCTGTGATGGAGACAGTCTGACCGTCAACGGCATCAAGATGGTCCTGAAGAAAGACATCGTCACAACCAACGGAGTCATCCACCTCATAGACCAGGTGCTCATACCAAACTCAGGTAAATAATGTACTATAATAATAATATTTGCTCAACACATTTTACATTGAGCTAACAATATCTTGTTTTTTTGCTATATGTACATTTGATTAGCCAATGTTTCTATAACAATAATTTGGCAGTTCTTAAACAGATGCTCTAAATCTGCACTGAAAGATGAACTAATGCTTTATTTCATGTAACATTATTATAAAGTGGTAATGCTTTGCATATTGTTGTATAATCCACAGCCAAAGAGGTGATCGAGCTGACAGGGGAGTCGCAGAGCACATTCACAGACATGGTTTCTGAACTGGGCCTCGCTGCAGCTTTGGGGCCAAAAGCACAATACACCCTCCTCGCACCGCAGAACTCTGCCTTTACAAGTAAGTTTCACTTTCTTTGTGTAACTTTTGTTAAAGGTAAATCAATACCTAAAACTACATCAGCTTTATACTTTTTTACTAATGACCAAGTCTGTTTTCCAATTACAATTGTAGCTACTGATTTAAATGGATACATTATATGTGATTATAATAGAGGAGCTAAATATGTGTAAATACTTTCTTTGTCAGATGAGGTGATGAGCACAGACGAGAATGTGCTGAGACTCATTTTGGAGAACCACATCCTGAAGCTGAAGGTGACTCTGGGTGAGCTTTATAATGGACAGACTCTGGAGACACTGGCTGGAAAACTCCTCCGAGTATTCATCTACCGCACAGTGAGTTTGATATGTGCAGTTTTAACCGTTACAATAAGAACAGTGTACTTTTATTGTATAAATCTACATCCATCAAACCAGTAGACTTTCAGAAATGGACAAAATGTTGGTGAAGTTAAGCCCAAAATATAATGTGAGAATGAGCTTTTGGTCTTTGAATATTGCTCTAACATTAGATTTTTTCATGTTTATCTTATCTTTATGTAAATCTAAATATTATCAATTACTAATTCCGTATCAGTGATGTAAACTTTAAATGGTTATCAAAGGTTAAATAAAAAATAAAAATAAAAAAATAATATAATAGTGCAGTGAGTTTTTGAAAAATGAAAAAACAAAAGAATCGGTTGATGAATGGAAAGACAAGGTCATTTATTCAAAATTGAAGCCATCTCCCAGCCTCTTTGTTGATGTGGTTTCGCTGCCTTTAACAGTCAACAAATGGAGTAAACTATAATAATTAGAACAGTACAGAGAGGATAATTTCTTTCTAGATGAGAATCAGCTGTCTCATCTTTTTCCCATAGCAACCCAGAGTGTTTATCTCTAATTGATTGCAATTGGAAACGACAGGCTGGATGACATACTTCATGATTTAAAATAAATAGTTACCAGACATGTGCTTGTGCGCATCGACAATCTTTATTTCTATTTTCAGGCTGTGTGCTTAGAAAATGCCTGTATGGTGCGTGGCAGTAAGGAGGGAAGCAACGGAGCACTGCATGTTATGAAATCCATCATAAATGTGCCAGAGAAAACCATCTATGAGATTTTGATCGCTGATGGACGATTCAGGTTAGTATCATGTTAAATACAGAACAGAAAATGACACTTTAATCAAAACCTTTTTGCATGTTTTGATGTATATAGTATGGATGTAGTATACCTGGGAGACTTTTTAATATACAGACTATTATGAATACTGACTCCAGTTAGTGCCACTAAAAAAGCTCATCTCACAGAGTGCAGCTGTGCTTTCTTGTTGATTTCCTAAAATATTCCCATTATTGAAGCAGTATCAGAAACAGCAGCTTTGTGATCTATTGCTAGTCCACAAACCCTGTGCCTTTGCATCGTTTTCTTGCACACTCAAAGCTATTTATCGAAAACTGAGCTCAAGAAGGTTACACTTGTCCCATCTCCCACCTGGAGATGGAGATGTTATTGTTTTGCCTGGTCTTGCCTTTCTACAGGATGGGATGAAATAAAATTCTCCATGGAGAAAGCAGGTAACACCACCACAACACATAATAACTTACAAGTCATATCTGTGGCAAGGCGACACCCCTTAAACTCTAATGCATGTTTTTAAGGTAATTTTAAGCAATAAAGCATCCGTAAGTTGTAGTTTTAATGCCACAATTTTGAACATCAAAGCAAAGCAACCTTATCTCCATGGAGACAAACAGATGACAGACCCCCGCCAGAAAAGTTACATTGTGCAAATGTAGGATTGTGTAGACCAACACAGTCAGAAAGAGAAGTTTTACACTTTTAGGTTAAATAATTGTCTATTGAAATTGAAAAGATGAAGTAGTAATAATTTCACTTTCCCACATTTTTTCGATGATAATGTAAAAATTATGAATCCAATTAACCCACTTGATTTGTTAAATTTCTTAGGATCTTTTTGAACCTGATGGAGACAGCAGGACTGACTGATCTTCTGCGACAGGAGGGCTCCTACACCATCTTTGCCCCCACAGACGAGGCATTCGAGGACCTTTCCCAAGAAGACATGGCTCTGCTGAAAAGTGGGTTAACACAGTGCCTCCAAATCAATATAAAAAATAACTATCTAACGATGTATATGTATCTTATTGCATTGCATTGTTGACAGGTGATGTGAATGTATTGAGGACCATTTTGTTGTACCACTTCAGTAACGGCATCTTCATCAACGGAGGGCTTGAAGGAGGAGTCACCAATCTGCTCAAGAGTCTGCAGGGAAACAACCTCCATGTCATGTCTGTAAGTACAAGCACTCATCATGATACAATGTTAGCTATAAAATAACTACAGAAAGCTATATGTATTCAGCAGAATTTACTGTGAAAAGACAGGGAATGCCTATTGGTCCTTTGCAATGACATTACACTGGGGGGTGGGGGGTAACTTGTGTCACAGGTGCCATGGTGACACAGTGCACGCATTAGCAAATGCAGCCTGGTTACTACCTGAAAACTCAAGAGAAAATACTAAATGGGTTTAACCATCACATTTTCAGCAGCCTGTGATCAGTATGAGTGTGCATGAAAAACAGATGACTAGTGCTAACTAGCTTGTAACTTTAATGTTATTTCAGTGAAACTTGTTGAAAAGTTCTATTTCTGTTCGGTTCTATTTTCAACAAAGTGAATCCTTTATGGTCAGGTTGTGTGAAAAAAAGCCCAGATTAAAATTTAACTTGAGTAACAGAGCTTCAGACAGAGCAGTGCCTCTAGTTAGCTCCACTCTTCAAGGAATGTTGTTGACATCACTTGAAAAGTATCAATAAGCAGTTGCCTTATGGTATAAAAATGCTACAGCATTGTCTGTAAAGCATGTTGCATGTTGAGTTTTGTTTAGTTATGGAAGACTGGTTGTATATTTTTATGCTTTTTCATTGTTGTCTTCTGTTTTACATTCTAGGCCAATAACTCCATCCATGTCAACTCTGTGAGTGTCCCCGACAGTGATCTGATGGCCACAAATGGAGTGGTGCATGTGGTGAAAAATGTCTTGTATCCCGGGGGTAAGTCTAGGCTTAGACTTCACATTAGGTTTCTCAGATGGAAGTCCTCATGTTTTGTCATTGTCATAACTCTATATAATAAAGCGTATTATTTACAGACCTCCCCGTGGGCCGTCAGGACCTCCTGGTTCTGCTGAGGAAGCTTATCAACTACATCACACTTAAGGTACTATAAATACGTGTATGGAATAAAAAAGAGTAGCTATAACCTTTTTTAATCACTTTTTTCCTTCCAGTTTCAAGCTGGATTTTCATACACAGAAATTCCATTAACTTTCATCAGTGAGTCATTTGCATTTTACAATTATGTGTTTTGAACAAATACATGATCTGTATTTTCTACTTTGCCTTACAGAGAGGACGATCACAACCACACACTATATTGAAACAGGTAGACCTCTTTTTCAGTTTCTAAGCACACTCACAAACCTGCGGCTATATCCTGACTACATGTTTTTTGCATGTTCTTTCCATTGCTCCTCAGAGAACAGTATGTGTGTTGTGTTCATCTGATTGTAACTGTTAGACATTCATTCCGAGGTACCACATAGACTAAATACTTGGACTGGAGTTTTTCATTTGGGATCAGTCCAGTGGATTTGACCACAGACAAGAACACCTTTTTGTATCGAGTGACATAGGAAAGACACAGTTCACTGATTTGTCTGTTACGCTGATTACACACTTGAAATGAGAACATCCAACATTTAATTTGGTTCAATTATCTCATTTTCCGTGACTTGGCAAAAGAGTGACACTGCCACTGAACTTACCCTCTGGAGTCTAAAACGGACTTTTACAATTCACAGTCCTTTACTATAGTTTAACTGTGTATCACAGCAGAGTACAGGGGGTACAGTGAATTTATTCATACTGAAAAGTTTTGAAATCCACACAGGATCTGATCTGGCTCTCATTACTGGACAAGGCCAAGTTTCAGAAAACCTCAAGCCAAAGATTAAAAAAGAGTCTGATGCAAGCACTCACACATGCAAGTCTTCAGCCATCATATTTCAACATCCTAGAAATATAATTTTTGGTCTTATCAAAATGCACTTTTTGAAATTTGCAACAGGATTTAGCCCTGTCCAAAGTTTTAGATCATTTGGTGTACCCTACTCCCAAGCCAAGTACCTGACTTTGTGCTTGAAGTGGGAGACAAAGCTTAGGGGTTACTTAGTGAATAATAAAATGTTGGAATGTTGATAGGTATTATGCCTATTTCACAGCCTCAAACAATTTAATGATAAGAAGACTGTGTAACACGTTTTCAACATTTATAATGTCAGTAGTGGGTTTTAATACATTGTCATTTTGCCAGTCTAAAGCCCAGGTTAATGCCAAAAACAATATCAAAAACAGTGCACACCGGGAGGCTGGTGATTCACTGCAGGGCTGAAGCCAAAAGCAAAGAAAACGACTTCATGTTTTAGTCATCACTGCAATAATCCAAAGGGTGTAACCACAATGAGGTCATTTACTCACACAGTTCAGAGTCAGAAGTTGCTACTTACTTCAGGTTAATCACATATGAATAGTTCTAGAGAATATATACGTATTAGATGATTCAGTACATGCTGCTGTGCAATTAACATGGACAGTTTCTCACAACCATGAAGCAAAACTACAATGTTTTCTGTAATCCAATACCCACTGAACATCACGTTTGATTTGCTTAGTCAGTCTCTATAAGTTCACATAACTTTGCTATATATTCTGAGCACAAATTTTGCTGATAATTCATACATTTTATCTTCTTTCTTGCATGTTGTTTCTTCTCCCTTTCTGCCTGCCTCTCTCTCCCCTCTTCATCCCTCTCTCTCTCTTCTCCCTGTGTATACCCATCCTCTCTCTCTTCTCTCAATCCTCTTTTATTCTTTTATTCTCTCTCTTTTTGTTTAACTTCCCTCACTCTCCATTTTCCCCTCTTTTTTTATCATCTCGCTCTGCTCATCTCTGTCTCATAACCCCCTCCTCTCTTACTCTTCTGTCTCTCCCCAGTGCCCAATATAACCAAGGTGATTAGAGTAATTGAAGGAGAACCATCCGTTACAAAGGTCACGCGGGTCATCGAGGGCGAACCGACCATCACCAAGGTAACACGTGTGATCGAGACAGAGCCAGTGGTCACGGAGGTCCGAGTCGAGGCGAAAGTCACGGATCCATTCTCAGTTACCAGGGTGATCGAAGGAGAGCCCACCATCACCAAGGTTACAAGAGTCATTGGGGGTAGGTCTGATTACAGTGGCTCTAGGATCATAAAATTTATTGCTTTTCAATTATCACAAGTTTAAAAAAAAACAAAACACTTGATGCAGGGAATATAGAGATTTCAAATGACTGTTCCATTGAGTTTATAAAGCATATTATTCTGCTATACCAGATCAGATACAATAACATTTTGCTCTTTTTTAGGGGACATAAAGAAAACTCTTACAGGTAAGTTTAAGATGAAAATTTTAAATAAATGTATGTTTTGTTCTAGAGTGGGTCACAGGGATCTTGAGTCTAAAAACAAGAAAATTAAAAGTTGGCACATATCAAGAGACAGACCAAAAACTATACGCTGATCTTTAGTCATTATTGGAAGTGGATTAAGATTCTAGGCCAGGGGTCGGCAACCTTTAACCCCCAAAGAGCCATTTTGACCTGGTTTACACGAGAGAGAAAAAAAAAACACTGGGAGCCTCACTTTTTTTTTTTGACATCTAAAATGAAGATGACACTGTATATATTGTTTGTTTGTTTTTTACTCTAACGCCACGTGTAAACAACTGTACAGTAGTGTTGCTTATGACAGGGGTCCCCAACCTGTTTTGCACCATGGACCTGAATAATGTAGGTTTTATTTTCACAGACCAGCCATCTACAAGCGGCAGATAAATATGGCAAAAATAAGTTAAGTGCATAAAAAATACACGTCACCATAACCACTGCGGGGCCTGCGCTTGTGTCTTTGAGATGAACTGGTCCCATCAGGAGTGATGACACACGCAGTTTGTTTATGTTCAGTCTGCTCCGTAATTTCTTTGAAAAAAACCCTCTAAAGTCTTATATTTTAATCCAGGGTGCATATTCTCCATGTGCCAAAGCAGTTTTGAACATTTCATTGCCTTGTTCGCTGTTACGCAGAGCGGACTCGGCGCGTGAGAGTCACCTGTAGAGACAGTGAAGTGGGACTCCTGATGTTGTCTGTTAAATTGATCTTTCTTTTTCTTGGAGGTGGTAGGCTCCTCTCCTGGCTCCTCAATTGGCATTTTCCCCTTGTTTTTGTCTTATTTTCTTGTGGCTCTACTTTTGGGCGACGTGTCTGATGTGTTATACGTGATACTTCATCGTGTGAAGAGATCCTCCTGCTCCTGAACCTCTGCACAGCGGCTGTGTCCTTACGCAGGACTATGATCTGTGTGTGTGAGGAGTGAGCTGTGTGTGTGTGTGAGGAGTGATCTGTGTGTGTGTGTGTGTGTGTGTGTGAGGAGTGATCTGTGTGTGTGAGGGTGATGCTGTGTGTGAGGATGTGTGTGTGTGTGTGGAGTGAGCTGTGTGTGTGTGTGAGGAGGATGTGTGTGTGTGAGGAGTGAGTGATCTGTGTGTGTGAGGAGTGAGCTGTGTGTGTGAGGAGTGAGCTGTGTGTGTGAGGAGTGATCTGTGTGTGTGAGGAGTGAGCTGTGTGTGTGAGGAGTGATCTGTGTGTGTGAGGAGTGAGCTGTGTGTGTGTGTGAGGAGTGATCTGTGTGTGTGTGAGGAGTGAGCTGTGTGTGTGTGAGGAGTGATCTGTGTGTGTGAGGAGTGAGCTGTGTGTGTGTGAGGAGTGAGCTGTCTGTGTGTGAGGAGTGAGCTGTGTGTGTGTGTGTGTGAGGAGTGATCTGTGTGTGTGTGTGAGTGTGTGTGTGTGGAGTGATCTGTGTGTGTGAGGAGTGAGCTGTGTGTGTGTGAGAGTGAGCTGTGTGTGTGAGGAGTGAGCTGTGTGTGTGTGAGGAGTGATCTGTGTGTGTGTGAGGAGTGAGCTGTGTGTGTGAGGAGTGAGCTGTGTGTGTGAGGAGTGAGCTGTGTGTGTGAGGAGTGATATGTGTGTGTGAGAAGTGAGCTGTGTGTGTGAGGAGTGAGCTGTGTGTATGAGGAGTGAGCTGTGTGTGTGTGTGTGTGGAGTGAGCTGTGTGTGTGTGTGTGTGTGAGGAGTGAGCTGTGTGTGTGAGGAGTGATCTGTGTGTGTGAGGAGTGAGCTGTCTGTGTGAGGAATGATATGTGTGTGTGAGGAGTGAGCTGTGTGTGTGAGGAGTGAGCTGTGTGTGTGAGGAGTGAGCTGTGTGTGTGAGGAGTGATATGTGTGTGTGAGGAGTGATCTGTGTGTGTGAGGAGTGAGCTGTGTGTGTGAGGAGTGAGCTGTGTGTGTGTGAGGAGTGATCTGTGTGTGTGAGGAGTGATCTGTGTGTGTGAGGAGTGAGCTGTGTGTGTGAGGAGTGAGCTGTGTGTGGGGGGAGTGATCTGTGTGTGTGAGGAGTGATCTGTGTGTGTGAGGAGTGAGCTGTGTGTGTGTGAGGTGTGAGCTGTGTGTGGGGGGAGTGATCTGTGTGTGTGTGAGGAGTGAGTGTGAGGAGTGATCTGTGTGTGTGAGGAGTGATCTGTGTGTGTGAGGAGTGAGCTGTGTGTGTCTGAGGAGTGAGCTGTGTGTGTGAGGTGTGAGCTGTGTGTGTGTGAGGAGTGATCTGTGTGTCTGAGGAGTGAGCTGTGTGTGTGTGAGGTGTGAGCTGTGTGTGTGGGGGGAGTGATCTGTGTGTGTGAGGAGTGATCTGTGTGTCTGAGGAGTGAGCTGTGTGTGTGAGGTGTGAGCTGTGTGTGGGGGGAGTGATCTGTGTGTGTGAGGAGTGAGTGTGAGGAGTGATCTGTGTGTGTGAGGAGTGATATGTGTGTGTGAGGAGTGAGCTGTGTGTCTGAGGAGTGAGCTGTGTGTGTGAGGTGTGAGCTGTGTGTGTGAGGAGTGATCTGTGTGTCTGAGGAGTGAGCTGTGTGTGTGAGGTGTGAGCTGTGTGTGGGGGGAGTGATCTGTGTGTGTGAGGAGTGAGTGTGAGGAGTGATCTGTGTGTGTGAGGAGTGAGTGTGTGTGTGTTTGTGAGGAGTGATCTGTGTGTGTGAGGAGTGAGCGCTGTTTGTGACGTGAGTGTGACGCTTATTTTGAGCGACGAAGAATAATAAAATATAACTATATTTTAATATTTCAACATTACAATAATTTTCCAGTTTAAACTACAATTTAAAAAAGAACTAACACAAATATAATACACTTCAATTAAATACTTACAGTTTATTTTCTCAAGCTAAGGCTGAAAGAGCCGCATGTGGCTCCGGAGCCGCGGGTTGCCGGCCCCTGTTCTACATAATGTATTCTTCATGTCTTTGGATAATGAGAGGGGCAAACATAAGGAACATAAGGAACACAAGGAACACCAGGGATTATAAGTTTTAATATTCTACTTTTTGGTTTATGTAGAGGAGATCCAGAAGACTATCTCAGGTGAGTTTGAACTAACCTTAATGTTAAAAGCCATTTACGGGAGGCCTGTATCAACAACTGTGGACTAAGTTGCAAGCTCAGTTAACCATGGATGATTCGAGATACAGTACATGCATGACTGTGGACAGAAGGGGGAGGGTAAAAAACACTGCAACACCACAATGTCTCGACTTTGTTAATATATGCTGCATCAGAATTGGGACAAAACTGGGACTAAAATGAGACTAGACCTGGAGTAAGTAAAGAAAAACAAGACTGAAGACTAACGTGGACTCAAATCAGGACTGTAGGAACTGTTACAACTTTATGTTGCAGCAGCCAATAAGACAGTTATTTTGAATGCAATATGCCAATGCATGCAGGACAGTTATGCATGCACCCTTAAATGTTCATGTATATGCAGATACATTTATTAACAACATACTTTTTGCTTTATATAGAAGAGATTGAAAAGATTGAAAAGACTTTTTCAGGTCAGTGTAAACCTTCGTCCTTTTGGTCTCAAAGTGCATGTGGACATCATCCAATGGTCTCAGGACTAATGTTTTGATACTTAGACAATCCTTCTTTTCTTAATGAACATTTCTTCTCTACTTTACAGTGGAGAGCGAGCCAGTGGTCACCAAAGTCACCAGAGTTGTTGAATCACAGCCCACCATGACCAAAGTTACTAGAGTGATTGAGGGTACATCATTTGTTGCATGAGTTTTAAAGTACATTTAAAAAAAAAAATTTATTTATGTGTATTATTTATTTATGTTTTGCTACACAGGGGCTGATGCACAGAGGATCGCAGGTCAGTCTGGTACAGCATTGTAAATGCAGCTCACTTTGCCTAATGGGGATCTAACTCATTGCCTCATGGTCAAACTTTCCATTGGTTTTTCATTCAATACCTTCAGGCATATGGTTTTCTTTGGTGCATCCTGCCAGTCGCTACTAGTACTGTAACTGAGAAAAATGAAATGAATGAATGAGTGAAAGCGAGAAATTTTAAAGTTGTACTGTGTAACTTCTTTAGTAGAGGGTCCAAACCTGCTTGTCTCCAAGGAGATGTTATTGACAAGAATGTTCCGCAGTATGACATTAAACATATAAATCTTGCGTTTATTTGATTACAGGTGTTTATTTGTGTTAATCTTTTATTCAAAACACTCACTTATAGTGAGCATGGTCACCTCTCCACAGATCTGACCTGTAGAGAAGCCCCAGGCGTTACCTGCCTCTCATACTGTGGACCACAGGAAAATGCAATAACATCTGTAGGCTTTCAGGGGAAATACCCTCTACCAGAAAAGTTGTATAATGAGTGCATCTTTAAGTACTTGCACTTAGAAGAGAAACTGTCAAAAATACGTAATCATTTGTTTTGTTGTTGGTTTGTGCATTCATTGTATCCCGTCCGTTGGCCATTGACTTAAACAAAGCCTGATGCGTGTGTAATAGCAGGGCCCATTGTGCTGGTCCCCTCTGGAGCTGTGTGGGGGAGAAGCACAAATCATCCCTGAGCTCTAAACCTCATGCAGGACTGGAAGTGTTTTACAGAGAGGACATGCTCCACTATGCTCTCTGAACACTACCACATTTTTAGACCTGTGTTTGGCCTCGCTCCACTGGATATATATATGAAGCTTATATGAGTTTATTGTGTTTGTACAAGCAGCGTTAAATGTTGTATAAGTTATTGTACTGGCAATGGAGCACCTAGAGCTGTATGTCGGTTCATATAACACATTCATGATCTAATGCGTAATATGTGTTGTGGTCATCTTTAATGTCCCATATTGGGAATCTCATCTCTCTCTGTTGCTTGTGGTTAAGGAGCAGGTGGACTATAACCAAACTTCTTCACATGTGGGCATGTGGTCTAACATAAACAGCAGGTTGCGTTCACATGACATCATAACATTCTCAAATGTATTGCTGTGAAGGCCAGGTCAGAATTCTTTGGTAGAATTTGCCTTTAAACTGTCAAAATCCATATGTTTTTCCCTGGTTTATGGCTAATAACTCCACAATTACTAAGGTGGATAGTACTGAGTTACATTTACCCAAGTACATAATTTGAGTCACTTTAACACAGGTGTACTTTACAGAAAGTTTTCAGATGTTTTTTTTTTTTTTTTTTTTCCTTCAAATTACTTTCAGATTATTAATCAGATGTTAAGACCAGGCAGTTGCTCGTACATTTATCCTTTTTGAGTTGAGTTGCTTGAGACAAGCATCTGAAATGATGACACTGGCATTGTGAACACAGCCTGTCCGTCCAATCAGCATTCACTCTGTGCATCTGTATATAAGTGTTGTGCGATGTTGCTTGGCGGTGGCGGAGGAGGTGTGTGTACTGTCAGTCTGTCTTTGCACAGTTTAATTTTAGCCAAGTTTGAACACCCTTCTCCGCTGCCCGTCAGAGCCCCGTGGAGATGGACGCGGCCTTGTCATCGAGCCCTTTATCATTGAGGGTATGGTTTTCTATATTAACATTTTTCCAGGTTGTAACAAGATGGTTTTATTTCATAGATCTGTATTTGATTTTTGTGATTGCTTTTATAGCTGTTGGTAGTTAAAGCGTTGCTCCCGGCCGTAGACTAGTGTTGCTCTGTTCACTCATTACCTCAAACAGTCACAGTGGGTAGAAAACTATTCCCTTGAGTGGTGCAAACGTCTGGATAACTACATAACATAAAGATGATTGTTTTTAGAAAGAACATACAAAACACCCTGGGACTCGGAGGCAACAGATTTTTGTTTTTGTTTATATGTTTCTTTGTTTTTCATTTCAATGTGAGATGAGGCTTAATGCATTATGCCATTGTATAAGGTGATTGTTTTTCTGATGTTATGGATTTTGACATGCCCTGGCTTTATCTAACATTAACATTTCATTTGTAGGACCAGACTTTTCTAAAATCACCACAATACACGGCAACCCAGATTTGATCGAGGAGGAGTCAGAACGAATTACCAAAATAATAAAACGTTAGTAACTAAAGAATAATAGATGATTTATGATCAGATGTTTCAGATGTGTAAGCATTTTCAACACTTTATTATGATTTACTTACAGACGGAGGGAAGTATGCTGCTGCCAGGAAGGCCCAAGGTAAGTGGGAGGCATCCATTAACACAATTTAATAACAGTTGTAAAAAACATTGCCAACTACTGATTTTTATTGCATTGTTTTTGATACTGTGTCTTGACAAATATAATCCACAGTCTTAGTCTTAAACTATTTTAGATGTAGTGTTTTTCAGACTTGTACAGGTACATGCTGACTTCTTTTGGGTTCTTGTCTTAGCTCAATTTAAATTAAAGTGCATATTTTTTTATCCCTTATTGGTTATTCATGGTTTAGAACTATTTTAGACGAGGTTTAGATCTTGTTTAGATGAGGTCATAAAGCCTTGCTATTGACCTGGTTTAGATCTAAACCAAATAATGAAATCATTTCTTAGTGTGAAAAGTTTTATAACCCGTGGTCTAGAAGCAGGAGTGTAGCACGAAGTTGGGTACAAACCATCTCAGAGACCCCACACAACATGTTCTCTATATGAAAAATGCACATTACAAAGTTTGTCAGGGCCCCCTCCTCCTCTGGGGCCTGCATAAACTCTATCTTTTACCTGCCCATTACACGCCCCTGTTTGGAAGAATTTTTGCCATTTTCTTCTGGATAATTTACATGCAAGGCACAAATGCACTATCTATTCACAGTCTAGGAATTTCGTTAGATATTCTGCTAATCGTTTTGTTGACTCTTTTCACAGCTGGTGCACGAAGGAGAGCGAGGCTGGTCAGGCGTCACCACAAACCAAGGGAGTGAATCGGACTGAGACCAAACAGAGACTGAGCTCATCGACTGTGCTCCTGGATGAGCACTTCAACCTTAAAGTTTATTCAGCTTAATGCGTTCTCAAAGCAGGACTGTTCACTACTCCACCAGCTTAATGAATGGGATGTAGAGTGCTGTGCAGAAGTTTATGAATAGTTAAACAAGCTTAAAGGGGCATCATGTAACTTTTCTGAAAGGTCTGTTACCTGCTTGTCTCCATGGTTATTGTTTGCCTGGAATGTTTCATTAAACATATCTGTCTCTGACCAAGTTACAGGTCAGATCTGTGATCCAAATGCATGTCTTTTATAATAAAGAAAACTATAACTGAATATATGAAAGATAGATACTTTTTACTTCATACGGAGCAATAAAATCTCCATGGAGACAAACAGGTGTTGGACCCCCACATAGTGCACCAAAGACATAAACCAAAGATTTAATACAATGATAAGCAATAGATTACAACATCATTTATAAGTTAAGATAAATACTGTATTGACTCATTGGTGGCCTAATGGAACCAACTGGGAGATTAGTTTAAGTTTCTCTTCAAATATACATTTAACATCTTGCACAGTACTGTATAATACCAGTGTAAAAAGTTACCTTCATGACTGCATGCATAAAATGTCGGGGTGAACGAGGTCACATGAGGTATTGCTTGACCACTAAGATGTTTTGTTATTTTATTATGACATTTTGTAAACTTTATTTGTGTCTGCTTTTTCTGGTGCTTGCAGTCTGCACTACAGTTGCATTGCAAAACAGGGTTGCCCAGTGAATATTTTTGCAGCTCAAATGTGTTATCAAATGTTTTGAATGTAAGCTTGAATCATGTATGACGGTGTACAGCCAAATGCAAGCTTTAAAGTTTTATGTTGTTTGTTTGTTTTCTTTGCTTTTTTTTTTGTTTGTTTTTTTTTTTTACCTCAGAAGTGGGAAATAAAAATGTATGAGATAATGTTTATTTGACATTTGCTGATTTTTTTGTGTGAAAAACACACAGACAGAGCAGTGGTTTTTGCGACACCATTACGTTGTTGGCAGCAGCATAAACAGAGGGGAGTCTGTCCAGAGTTTGTTGGCCCCATGCCGCTGAGCGCAGATAACAAAGAGGTGAAAGGAGGTGGGAGTTCAAGTTTCTTTATGTGGTGACCTGTGTAAACTACAGCGGGATAAGAGGATTTGGCATTATTAAAAATCACACCACTGTTTGCAGCATTTAGCCTTTCACAAGTTAAAACAGGCTTTTGTGACTACATTATATATATTTATTATAATTATATTTTAGTATTTCCGAGGCCCAGAGAGGTGCAATGAAAAAACAAGTACCCAAGAGGTACAGCCAGATGCCCATACCTGAAGCACTGGAAACTGCCAAACAAAGGCTCCAAGCCTTGGCCAGCCGCCTAAAGAGGTACACACGAGATAATGAATCCAGACGAATAAACCGTCTGTTCGCAACACAACCGGCGAAAGTGTACGCTCAATGGCAGGGTAATAATACCAGAGCAGACCCACCAAGGCTGGAAACCGAACAGTACTGGAAAGGTATATGGGAGAAGGAGGCATCACATAACAGCGATGCACAGTGGCTGGTGGCTCTGAGAGAAGAACACAGCAACCTCCCTGAACAGAATCCAGTCACCATCACAGTGACATACATCCACGAAAGAGTCTCAGGTATGAAAAACTGGTCTACGCCTACTGGCTAAAGAAACCCACTGCTCTCCATGAGCGCCTGGCAGCACAAATAAACCAGCTGCTAAGTGATGGGACTCACCCTGAATGGCTAACCGAAGGGCATATGATCCTGATCTAGAAGGATCCCTCAAAGGGTACAGTCCCGTCCAACTATCGGCCAATAACCTGTCTCTCCACAACATGGAAGCTCATGTCAGGCATCATCGCGGCTAAGATAAATGGGCACATGGATCAATACATGAGCACAGCACAGAAGGGCATCGGCACAGACACCAGGGGAGCCAAACACTAGCTCCTGGTCGACCGAACAGTCTCCCGAGACTGCAGAACCCGTAAGACCAACCTGTGCACTGCCTGGATTGATTACAAGAAAGCCTATGACTCAATGCCACACATATGGATCACTGAATGTCTGGAGCTGTACAACATCAACAGGACTCTAAGAGCCTTCATTGCAAACTCAATGAGGTTGTGGAAAACCACCCTTGAGGCCAATGGCAAGCCACTTGCAAAAGTGACCATCAAATGTGGCATATACCAAGGAGATGCACTGTCCCCACTGCTGTTCTGCATAGGTCTGAACCCCCTCAGCCAAATCATCAACAACACTGGCTATGGATACCGACTCAGGAATGGGGCCACCGTCAGTCACCTCCTCTACATGGATGACATCAAGCTGTACGCCAGTGGTCCCCAAACTACAGCCCGCCTCCGCATTTGGTCTGGCCCCCTGAACAATGCCAGAGAGCATTTTGATTTTTTTTTCATATCTGTGTATTTGTATTTGATAATAAGGTTGGACTTTAGCAATAAAATGTTCCTTAGTTATGAACTATTTTCATTATTAACTATTAGTAACTATTTCATAAACGCATATAACATGACATTCTGTTCCACCCTTCTGCGGTCTGTGCCCCTATCTGGCAACCCCCAGAAAAAAAAATCCTAAACCCGCCTCTCTCAAAGAGAACAGAATCATGGCGAAAAGTTTAGGTAAGGGAGGTAATGCAGGGCATTTAACCTGAAGTGGACAAATGATAATTTTTTTGTTCAATGCAAAGAAAAGGCTGTCTGTCTCATCTGTCAAGAGGTGGTGGCGGTATTCAAAGAATACAATCTGCAGAGACACTATGAATCCCGTCACAAAGACAAGTATGATAGCTTGCAAGGCCAAATGCGAGCAGACAAACTCTCAAAGCTAAAAAAGTGGACTGTTAGCTCAGCAAAATACATTTGTACGGCAATATTTTTTTACGTTTAGGCACTCCTGCAATCGTCACACTTTTTCTGTTACAAACTGACCCCGGCCCCCCATCAGAGAAGCGAAAAGTTATGTGGCCCTAACAGGAAAAAGTTTGGGGACCCCTGCTATACGCTAAGAATGAGCGAGACATCGACTCACTGATCCACAGCACATTGGACATTGGAATGTCATTTGTACTTGAGAAGTGAAAGTGAAGTGAAGAGGTGAAAAAGAGAGAGAAGCTAGTCCACACAGAAGGGGTCTGTAAGGTTTTTTTGCTAGCAGTGCAGCACTACTCCAAACTGGTTTCTTGATTTACTAATGCTAGAGTAAATAACTCGTGCCCAACAGTGGATATGGAATGCAGGGGGAATCACCAGGATGAAACCAGCGGGGAACTACAAGAACTGTGGACAAGAAGACAACACCTATGATCTAGTTTTGTGATTAAAACCACTTCTTATCTGTACCCGTATCACCAAGGACTGTGTGACCTCCACCTGGGAGGGTCATAAAACAATGAACACTGTTTGATGTTAAAGCAATCACATTGTTTGATTTTGCCTAAAGGTTTCTTAACGTGTGACAGCATGCTGACCAGAAGAAGACCCGCCTCACACACACATTGGGAGACCCTGTAAAAGTTGTCAACACAAACATCTCAGGACTCTCTTCCTATCCTTTCCTGAGAGTCCGGTGCTTCATTGTTCACTTTACCTGCGTGGAACTCATTAAACCCTTCTGACTTTATACTTTAGTCTCTTAGTCCTCTTTGACGCTTGCACCAGAAACGAACAATTCTTACAGGTCTCACTCCCAGAAGGAACAATAGCAGACATTGAGGACAGTTACAAGTAAGATTAAGATTAAGATATGCCTTTATTAGTCCCACAGTGGGGATTCCAGTATTGCAGCGCACAGTTAAGAACAGAAGGAAAACGGTACATGCAATAAAACAAGATAAGATGATAAATAGTTTAAAACAATTTAAAAAATAGACTTAAAAATAAACTAAAAATAGACTCTAATATACACATATATATACATATTGATATACATCTCCGTAAAGTGACTTGAGTACCAAGTACCTTGGTATCCCACAAGCAAATGGTAAACTTGAAGAGGAACAAGGAAAGCAGCCACGGCCAAATACCTCAGACGAGTAAGGCAAGTCCTAAGGAGTCAGCTCAATGGCAAGAACAAGACCCAGGCAATAAACAGCTACGCCCTGCCAGTAATCAGATACCCAGCAGGAATCATAAGCTGGCCAAAGGAGGAGATACAGACCCAAAAGCTTCTGACCATGCATGGAGGGATCCATCCCAAATCCAGCACCCTGAAACTGTACGCGAGCCGTAAGGAAGGAGGCCGAGGACTAGTGAGTGTGAGACCCAGAATGGAGTGCAGAGGAAGAGGAGCTGGAGGAACCATCAATGGAGGACAAGCCCCTGCATGGGATGTACCACCGGAACATAACTGAAGTGGCTGATATCAAGAAATCCTACTTGAGCTGTGCTGTCCTTCAGTCCAGCTTGAGAAAGCTGGACTGAAGGACAGTACAGAGGCACTCATCCAGGCTGCATCAGGAGCAGTCCTTGAGCACAAGAGCGATAGAGGCCCAGATCTACCACACCAGACAAGACCCAAGGTGTAGGCTGTGCAAAGAGGCCCGTGAGACAATCCAGCACATAACTGCAGGGTGTAAGATGCTGGCAGGGAAAGCAAACATGGAGCGGCATAACCAAGTGGTGGGTATAGTGTACAGGAACATCTGTGCAGAGTATGGACTGGAAAGGTAGTGGAGAATGATTGAGCCAAGATCCTGTGGGAATTCCACATACAGACTGACAGAATGGCGATAGACCAACCGCACATTGTGGTGGTGGATAAACAACAGAGCAAAGCCGTTGTGGTGGACATCGCAGTACCAAGCGATGGGAACATCAGGAAAAAGGAGCATGAGAAACTAGAGAAATACCAGGGGCTCAAAGAAGAGCTGGAGAAGGCCTGGAAGGTGAAGGCCTCAGTGGTGCCCGTGGTCATCAGAGCACTCGGGGGCAGTGACCCCCAAACTGGAGGAGTGGCTACAGCAGATCCCAGGAAAAACAGACATTTCACACTAGAAAAGTGCAGCACAGGAACAATAAGAACCCTCAAGCTCCCAGGCCTCTAGTAAAGGACCCAAGCATGGAAAAAAGGGAGGAGACCACTGGCGGAGGGTGAGGATGAAATTTTTATTTATATATACACACACATATACATATACATATACATATACATATATATATATAGATAATTTGAGAGATCAAAATAGCTTAACCTTAACCTAAGGCGAGACACTACAGGCAAAGCCTCTTTTTTGTCAGTTTAATTTGTTAACAATTAAGGAGACAAAAATTTAACCTAGCTCTGTCCATGTTTTATATTTATATGTTCCAAATATGTCCACATTAAATGCTTGCCATGTGTGGCATAGAGGGGGGGGTTTGGTGTGAGCTTAAGGCCCCCCCCGAGGGTCACAATCAAATTTAAGGTAAAGGACACACAAATAAGATCCTGAATTAAAAGACAAGAGACGTGATGAATGATTAAAATCGTATTTATTTAATAAAAGTTTAAAAATTCAAATGGCTAAAATAAAGTGAACTGAGACCAACTAAATTTGGGAAATATATTGATTCTAACAGTTTAAATTTAAAAGATGGACAAATTTTATTACAAAAGCAAGCTAAAAATTGAATTTCTAATTAAAATAGGCCTAGAAGTAAAAAGGAAGGGGTTTAAAATTACCAAAAACAAAAAAGCTAGCTGGGGCCACCGGGGGTGAGCAGACCATCAGGGGTGTGCCCAGGGGGGCTACCACATACTCACCTCAGTGGACACAGCAAACGGCACAGCAACATGAAAAGTGCACAAAACTAAAATTGTGATCCCAGTCACTAACTCACATGCAAAGGTGGGGAACCTCACCAACATGCCTATAGCCCAACCACCAGGAGGCACCCAGCATCGCTGAAAGAAAACAAAATGTATTAAAATTTGACCCAGTTACCAAACCTGCTAATAAAAATACCAGACAATATGAAAAAAACAAAAAAAGGGACGCAGCAAATCAACAAAATGCAAAACAAAACAATGTACAAAAACAAAGTGCAAAACAAAGTGCAACACAAAATGCAAAACTAAGTGCAAAACTAAGTGCAAAACTAAGTGCAAAACTAAGTGCAAAACTAAGTGCAAAACTAAGTGCAAAACTAAGTGCAAAACTAAGTGCAAAACTAAGTGCAAAACTAAGTGCAAAACTAAGTGCAAAACTAAGTGCAAAACTAAGTGCAAAACTAAGTGCAAAACTAAATGCAAAACTAAATGCAAAACTAAATGCAAAACTAAATGCAAAACAGTGCAAAACAGCAGCAGGTTTAGCCTGAAACACAGAACAAAATCTGTTAAAAAGGCCCACCTCTGCGATATTCTGCTCCCTCGCCATCAACTTACCACCTTTAACCAGCCCTGGTAAGAATCTGCCTTGGGTTGGACTCCCCCAGACCAACACTTGCAGAGCAGGACGAATGAAAAAATGTGTTTTAGGTTAATCTCATGATTTAAGTTGTATTAAAGAGCCTCTCTCCTACCTCCTAAAACGCCAGGTCCTGGTACAGCAGCAGACAAGCAGCAAAAAGAGTGCCATATTGGCCACAGGTGCATTTAAATAGTCCCTAACTATGAGGGCGGGGTCAAGGGTGGAGCTCACAGGGGTGCTTTTGAGCAGGGAAAAGGGGACAACCCCACTACATATGCAAATATTATATAATGATTTCTTTTAATTTTTTGTTTTTTTTTTTATCTATGTAAGTGAACTGCATAGTTTCAAACTGCAAATTGGTAGCTCTAAATTTACAATTCTTTCTTTTCACCTGCAGTGCCTGGATCACATAGGGCTGGTAAAGTGTGCAATACTGTATTGATACAGCTGTAAGAGTGTAAATGCAAAGGTAAATGTTGAGAACTGAATAAAAAAATTGAAATGTTTCATGGCTCACCATTCACTAGTTTAACATAACACATGCCACATCTGCCTTCCCTTAATGTGTGGCTATTGTAGCACAGAAGAGTACATGCCATCATTGTTTCCAGCTGTGAACCTGCCATTTGTATAGTGTTATGTAACAAGTAAATACATGTGACTCCAATGCAAATAAAAATGACTATAATAAACTTTAATTGTGTGTTTGGGGGTAAAAGTGCAACAGAAGAGGTATCCTATAAAGGTTTATATCTGTCTGCTTCCTAAAAGGCTAGCAAGACTATTTTATACACATAAAGTATGATGATGAGCTGATGTTTTTTCTTTTGGAAGGAGATCACATAGGATTCACCACCTCAAGATGTTCACCTTTGGCACAGGCCCTGGCAGTGCTGACGTGGAGTGGCAGACAGTGGACAGTTTTGGCACTGGTTCCCCACAGCCTTCAGGTAGACACTTGTGGTAGTGTTGAGATTCTAAGAGGTGATGTTGTGAATGATGGAGATTGGACAGGGATGCAGGATGAACTGAATAGATGGGTTAAAAGAGGACACACCAAGTCTGGGCAATATAGTATCATCTACAGCTCATAAATATAGTTTATGAGCAGTAAATGGTAAGGGGGTGAGATGCCAAGGGATCAAGATACATTTAGTTGTCCAGGTTTTTTTGTGTGTGTGCATATAGTTAGTTACATTAGAGTATTTTCTTATGGCTTGTCCAGACAATTGGCAAAAATAAACCAAACCAAAACCAAATAAAATGTGGTATTTAGTTGCAAAATCTGGAGCCTTTTCAGTAATGACATATGTTGGACCGTGTCGCAAAAATGAAACGGTCTTTAATTTTCACTTTTTCACTCACTCTCTGATGAGCCAAGAGCCAGACACTTTTGTTGTGCTTCCTCAAAATGTAAATGCAAACCAGCTGACTGAAGAAATTGTGAATTTATGAAGCATTTCTATGGAACCCTCACGATTTCATGGAAACACTGTAGAAGATTATCACCAAAGGAACAACATTTCTATGGAAACTGGTCGGTGGAGGCTTTCCTTCAGACCAAATAAGAGTTTGTGAAGATGCAAGTCAGCTCAGAGTAGGGACGCATGTTTTTTGTTCTGTTTTTCAGTGCAATAAAGACAATTAAATACACATACTGTGGCTTTAATTGAGAGCTGCTGAACATTTTGCAAAGTCCTAACATGTATTTCTTTAAATGAGCAACAACTATGTTTTTGTCAGTATTAAGTGTATTGGATGGGTGATGTGCTAAGCTTGGCAAAAACAAACATTACTCAAGTACGGTTAGGGTTTCCTTGTTTCCATGGGGCAACCAGAAAGCTACATGTAGACGCCCAATAACACACACAACACTACAACAATACTGCAAGCCAGCAGTCATCTGCAGAGACTGGGTGAAGTTAGGCCTGTGCTATGGATTACATTTTTAATCATCATTTCAATTATTACTCTATTCCCTAAAAAAAGTATTCAAAAACCAGTGGTGAAAAGAATATGTATATTACAGTGACATGGCTAACAATGTACAAGTACTTCTGTCAAAATTGTACTGAATTAAAAGTTAAAAAGTACACCTGAAAAATACTACTCATAGTATAGTTCTTTTTCAATGGATTGGGACAGTTGGGACTTATACAGAACACAGGACTTATTGCACCTCAATAATGTCTGTGATTTAAAACAAGTAATTACAATGACATGGCTAGAATTGTACTCAAGTACAAGTACAGGTTTAAAAATCTGCAAAAAAAAGAAGTAAAATTACCCCAAAAATCTACTCAGTTACGGTAACATGAGTATTTATAATAAGCTACTTCCCATCCCTGTCAAAAATACAGTTATGCTTTAGCATGGACATTTCCCCTGGGACTTCTCAGTCAACACAGCAAGGGTTATTTGCTTAAAGGTCTTGTAATATTTCACTTTTCATGAGTTTCTGCTTCCTGTTTATTCCCGTTTCAATTTTTTTTTACTCCTTTCAAAAGCTATTTCTTTGTTTTGAATAGTTAAATGCTATGGCAATGATATGATTTTTTTTTTTTTTTTTTTTTTTTTTTTATAACTGTGAAACCTATGGATATTCAGAGAGACACGCATCAAGTGTTAAAATCTATTATGACTCAATAACTGGTGTGTCCATATTGCATTTTCTTAACCTAAAAACATTTAAAATTAGTTGTGAGAGCTATAAATGGCTTCTCTTATCAGTTGAGAAGAGTTAAGTGTCATGTAATTACCTTGTACATGTTTTTAACAGGCCATGCTCACTTATCTTATAACTGAAACCATATGGTCTTGGGATTTTCTGGGTTTGCACTCTTCCAGATGTAAATTGTTCTGAGAAAAAAAAAAAAAAAAAAAAACAAAAACTTCAAGGTGGACGCTACTTTTGAAACTGTGTTTTTTGTCACTGACGATGTTCAGAAGATGATGTCATTCACACAGAGTATTACCAAAATCACAATCAGGGTATAGATTACACAAGAAAGGGTAAATTGTTTGCCCTGGAACCACAAACACCCAAATACATACTGTCACAAGAACATACTGTTTATCTCAGTCACAAGAAATATGGCAGGTTATACTGGGAAGGGTAATAAAAAATAAATTAGTAAAATCCTGCTCATTCACTGTGCAACTGTGTTGTGGCAAATCAGGCTAAAGGATAAAATACAAGAAAACACAAACAAAAGGTCCCATATCATATTTCAAATATTGTCTTTAATAAAACATGGATTTATTTCTTGTATAAATATATATTTGGTTTTATCCACTAAAATTGCTTCAAAAAAGAAGCCATAAACACAGCTGCTTTGAACAGACCTGAACGGAACTGAAGTGAAAACTGTGAACACTAAAGCTGAACTCTGATCACTGCATCTTGTCTTTGATCTTTGCTCTGGTCCTGCAGCACAGGAGCCTGAACAGAGCCACCGCACAGAGCACTGTCCCAATGACAGAGGACAGTAGCAGCAGCAGCACATCCACACAGTAGTACGAGTACCAGGGCATCTTATAGGCCTGTGTGCGCAGGTGAGGGGCCCTTTGTGGCGTATCACGTACTCCACCCAAAAACACACAGCCTGGTCCATGGGGGACAGGGGCTGGTCCCTGTGCAGACGGGACAGTCTCTGCATGTTGTCCCTATAGTGCTCCTGGTGGAGCAGCTCCCTCAGTCCCTGTTCAAAAGTGTCTCCATTCAGCTCACTGAGCCTGATGATTGTCCCCGCCCCCCTCACCTGCAAACGGAGCAGGTTGTCAAACTGGTCAAAGAACAGCGGGATGCCCAGCACTGGGACACCGTGGTAGATGGCCTCTTGGACACCGTTGGTCCCACCATGGGCCACGAAGACTTTGGTCTGAGGGTGTCCCAGCAGGTCCTTCTGGGCATCCAGTCCACAATCAGAGTGTTATTGCCCACAGTAGTGGGGCGTGCACCAAGGTGCCTCCAGATCACCTGTAAAAAATTTAAAACTGGAGATACCTGATTTTTTTTTTAAACATTTTGTTCTATAATTCTGAACCAATGAGTGCTTACCTTTTGAGGCAGTTTGGCAAAAACGCTGGCTATTTCATCAGCCAAGTCAGCGGGCAAAGCATTGACTAACGTGCCCAGAGTCATAATAATAACTCCATGTTCTCCTGCACTCTGCATAAAGTCTTCCAGCTCTGCAGACAGAGGCTGGGCCTGTTTGCACTGAAACCCTCCCATGTATATGACATTAGGCATTGTGGGTCGAGGAAAGTCAAACACGAAATCAGACCTGAACAGCCAAATATCTGCGTCCTGCAGAAGAGAGATGATATCACACCCGCCCTCAATATACTTCTCGCATACGGCATCATAGCTTGGCCCAACCAAAACATACTGTTGAAACTGTGTAATACTGTAATAAAATATATTTTTAACTCTTTGTAAGAAGTCCATTTTGTCTGTGAATCCTGACCCTGGTACTGGGATGTAGGACAGAGGGGAAGGAGCTAACTGAAACTGTCCATCGCCACTTGTAACCCAGCGAACATTTAAAACTAGAGGCAGTTTTAAATGCTTTGCCAGCACCACTCCTGGTGCTATAGCTGGATCTGTGAGCATCAAATCATATTTTGCATCTAATAAACTCTTGACCATTTTATCGTCTTCGAGTATTTTTTCCAATGCTTCACACCAGATCGCATGAGCCTGGCTGATCATGTGCAGAAAATCCTTCGTGAGTTTGAGAAACGTGAGGGCTGAGGCCCCCTCTCTCTGCGCCTGGAAGGAGCATAGGAATGGACTTTAGAGACCTTCACTTTCATAAACAGGATTACACACACTGGAAGTGCTAAAGGGTTGTGTTACTACACAACCCACTGTGGCCTATTATAACCCCTCTTGTGTAAGGCAACTTTGCACACTATTACATCAGAGGATTCATGAGAACTCTGCATGGACTTACAGAACTTTTTCATATTTTTTATGCAATTACAATGTAATGTAACTGGTAAAATAAGTACAAATCAAATGATTTATGTACCTTAATTTGACTTTCAAGAAAGATGCCAAAAAAATCCTCGAAGGGTTCCTCCATTGGGAGGTTGACGGTGGTGTAGAGAGGGGACTGCTCAGGGATGTACCAGCTGGTGGAGGATCGTATCACAGTCAGCTTGTGTCCGTGAGAGTGAAGCTCCTCCATCAGCACCTTCATGTTGATCCAATGACTGCCATCCACCGGAAATACCAGGATGTTCCCTCCATCACAGGACGGCGCCAAAGACGTCACATACAGAGACAAGAGGCAGGCTATCCCATAATGCTTGGACATTTTGTCTAAAAGGACAGAAATAAACTACATCAACCATTTGTATCACAAATTACTTTCTAAAGCCAGACCCTCCAACTTTCTTTTTGGAAGCTGGAAGGTCAGCGCACATCAAAGCTCCCTCAAGTTGGTAATTGAACCAATCAGAGCTGTTTATCTGCAGTACATCATTAACTATACCATACAACAGTTTTATTCAGGCAAAGTGTTAAACTTGTCTTCCCTGCTCATGTTTAAGCTGCATTGTTCTGTTTTGTATGTGTCTTACTTGTCACATTAACCACCTTTCAATAATCCCCTCAAGGAAAATTAGGCGACAAGATAAAGTACCAAGATCATCCAGTAAAATTTTGTTTATCATTGACTGATCAGAGTAAGTAGTTCTATAAAGACAAAGTTTAATATAAAAACAATAATAGGCACATATAATTGTATTGATTTCAGAAGCAGAAATGGTGTTACATACCTGTGGTTCCTGCCTGTCCTCTCCCCTCACTCACTGAATTTCAACCAGATTTCATTTGTGTGTTTAAGCTCAAACTCCAAGTCAAAGTCCGCGCATTGTAAAGATAAATGAGTTGCATGTGGCGCATGTCATAGTAATTGAATGTGCAGTGTGCAATTATGTCATATATAAAAAAGCATTTTCAGGCAAGCTGCGTTTTAGCTTGCCTAATCTTGTTCTATTCATCTGAAAAGACATAACAGATAAAAAATAGCAATACTTGATGCTGCTTTCTGCAATAATTATTTCTGCCTTATTTTAGCTGGACCTTTTCTCAACCAAATAGGAAAGGTTCAAAATGCTAGCCTAACCTTATCTACTGCCACAATAAGTTTTAAAGGGAATAATTAGACATGTTATTTGTGGAAGTGTCAAAATTATGTGTAAATGTTTAATCCTTATTTATATTTTACAATATTTGTTTACTTGTATTATAAATTCCTAAAGACAGCGCTGTTAAATATTTCTGTCTACACAACTCTGACAAGCTCTAACAAGATCCACAGATATCATATTTCAAAATGTAATGCAAAAACAAGTAAGCTGGATTTCCCAGTCTGTGAATAGGTAAATCAGGTGTGCAACAACTACCATTCAAAATGTTCACCGAAAGCAACTCCTGTGATGGACACAGACTAGAGTCGGGTCATTATTTGAATTATAATACATACTTCTCTAATTGTGTGTACAGCTTTGAACTAAGGTGACCCTGGAAGAGAAACTGGGGCATCTAAGGATCACAAACAAGTCTTATTTAATTTACCTACAAAGCATTTCAAAAGTTATAAATGTTCCAAAAAATTTGCATGGTTCATATCTAATATTGGGTAAACTTACTCTGTATTCTATATATTTAGCCTGAATAGAATTTTTTCAAATGTACTCACATTCAGGGGCTTCAACAATGTGTTTCTTACTAGCCTGGATATTTTCCAGTTTCCTGTTTCAGCAAAGCATATGGCATGAATCACCATTTCAAATTACAATATCTATAACTCTACCATATTCACAAGTAGACCGATAAAAGGTATCTAAAACCACGCAGGCAAACGTGTTTATGTCTTCATTGTATTTCCTTGCCTTGGTCTCCTGAACCAACCCCAAAATCTGAAATGAATAGTTCTCCGGAGAACAACATTACAACACAACACATCTGCTGGGTCCTACAGCCAGACAATTTTTGGGATTTCCCCTCAGTTAGTTAGTGGGTTGCCAAATAAAATCATGGGTATTGTGACTACTGACATATTATAGAACACATATTGTGGCTTTAATTCCCCTTTAAATGTACTTTTGGTCACATTGGGAAAGGCATTTCACATTTTCTAACTTAAAATATTGTCTATATTGAAAGAAAACCCTTTTCCAAATAGGTATTTAGACATTAGAGTTCTTTCTGCTGTCAGCAACTGGAATGGATCAGAAAATAAACAAATTAAGCCCTTAGGCCACAATAATGCCATGTGTCCGTTGTGAGTACAATCTGACAGCAGAATGAATCCACTGATGCCTTATGAACGTAAAAACTATGCAGAAGTCTGAACTTTTACCTCTGACACAACAATCAGGGCAAAATGCAAACAGTAAAAAGCATTTCTATTGAAGGTTCAGCCATAATACAAAATCCCTAAATATAATAGTAATAATTCATAATAATAGCCAAGGCAAGACAAGGCATTTGTACACAAAGTAATTCAAAGTACAGAATATGAAAGACATTAAAATCACAAAACAAATAAATCAAAACAAATAATCGCATCATAAAATTTACATTAAAAGAGAACCTTTCAGTCATATGCACGGCTAAGCACAATCATTTTGAGCCTGGATTTCAACATTGTCAAATAGAGGCCTGTTTCACATCTTCTGAAAGCGTGTTCCAGGTTTTAGCTGCATAAAACTGAAGTTTAATATTGACTCTGGGAGCCAGCAGGAGGCCGGTTCCTGAGTGCGAGATGGTTCATATGGCATAAAATTACGCCAAACTTATATACTGCTTTTATGGACACTCAAAGGCACTTTACAACCAAGAAAACAAGGTCATTGTTGTTTGATCTTTGTTCTGGTCCTGCAGCACAGGAGCCTGAACAGAGCCACCGCACAGAGCACTGTCCCAATGACAGAGGACAGTAGCAGCAGCAGCACATCCACACAGTAGTACGAGTACCAGGGCATCTTATAGGCCTGTGTGCGCAGGTGAGGGGCCCCTTTGTGGCGTATCACGTACTCCACCCAAAACACAGCCTGGTCCATGGGGGACAGGGGCTGGTCCCTGTGCAGACGGGACAGTCTCTGCATGTTGTCCCTATAGTGCTCCTGGTGGAGCAGCTCCCTCAGTCCCTGTTCAAAAGTGTCTCCATTCAGCTCACTGAGCCTGATGATTGTCCCCGCCCCCCTCACCTGCAAACGGAGCAGGTTGTCAAACTGGTCAAAGAACAGCGGGATGCCCAGCACTGGGACACCGTGGTAGATGGCCTCTTGGACACCGTTGGTCCCACCATGGGCCACGAAGACTTTGGTCTGAGGGTGTCCCAGCAGGTCCTTCTGAGGCATCCAGTCCACAATCAGAGTGTTATTGCCCACAGTAGTGGGGCGTGCACCAAGGTGCCTCCAGATCACCTGTAAAAAATTTAAAACTGGGTGTACCATTTTTTTTATTTTTTTTTTTACATTTTGTTTTATGGTACTGAACCAATGAGTACTTACTTTTTGAGGCAGTTTAGCAAAAACACTGGCTATTTCTTCAGCCAGCTTAATGGGAAATGCGTTGACAACACTTCCCAGACTCATAACAATGACTCCATGTTCTCCTGCACTTTGCATAAAGTCCTCCAGCTCTGCAGACAGAGGGCTGGATGGCTTGCATGAATATCCACCAACGTAGATGACATTAGGCATTGTGGGTCGAGGAAAGTCAAACACAAAATCAGACCTGAACAGCCAAATATCTGCGTCCTGGACTAGTGAGACGACGTCACATCCAGCCTCAACATACTTCTCACAGATAGCATTGTAGCCTGGAGTGACTAAGTACTGATGAGTCTCTGCGCCACACTGTAGTAAAACACATTTTTAACTCTCTGAAAAAAGTCCATTTTGTCTGTGAACCCTGATCCCGTCAGTGGGATGTAAGATACAGGAGATGGCGCTAACGCAAAGTGGCCATCCAGAGCAAGGAACCAGCGGGCATTGAGCACCAATGGCAAGTTTAGGTATTTGGCCAAGATCACCCCTGTTGCCACTCCAGGATCTGTGAGTAACAAATCATATTTGGCATCCCTTAATTCTTTAATAAGTGTTGTATTATTAAGTAGATAAATCAAATCATTATGCCACATTTCATGGAGCGTCAATAACAGGGAAATAAAATCATGGGTCAGGAAAACTAGGCCAAAACCTCCCTCCACTTGTGCCTGTAAACAATACATACAACAGCATAAGAAATAGGAATTTTCATATCAGACATAACTGATAGGAGAGATGCATACCTGCAGTTGCCTTTCCAAAAATCCACCAAAAAATTCTTTTAAATTAATCTGTGATGGGATGTTGATCACAGAGTACAGATAGGACTGTTCTTTGATGTACCAGCTGCCACTGGAGCGTATAATGGTCAGCTTGTGTCCGCGGGAGTGTAGCTCCTCCAACTGCACCTGGATGTTGATCCAATGACTGCCATCTAAAGGCAGCACCAGGATGTTCCCTCCATCACAGGACGGAGCAAAACCCATCAGGCAAAGACTGAGAAGCAGACCTATGCCCCTCATATGAAGACAAGGTATGATTCCTAGCAAAACAATAATAATAATAATAATAATAATAATAATATAACAATATCACAGTCAGGTTATTGTGATTTTTAATGTAACAAGATCCCTGTATCATGTAGTAAACCACTGTCATACATACCCATGCTGAGAACTGGCTTTAAACACACGATCATTCAGTTCAAACTCCAGTGTTGCTCCAAGGCTGTGTCTTTGTTGGTTAATAAGTTACAGACATCATTTTAAATGATGATATCCTCTATGGAATCTCTCCTTTTACCTCCTTCGCCGTTATAACATGAGATAAATAAAATATATATCACCGTTTCTGGGTTTCTGATCACAAAAACGGAGTTTTTGGCTGATCACTTACGCAGGCTCGTAACGACCTGTGGCTAACACAACATGTCCATGGATTTATTCATATTTTTGCTCCGACGCCTCGTCAGCTGCCTCCGATGACCTGCACGTGTCCCATATATTGTTCAATCCAAATACAACTCCAAACATAGTTAAAAATCTGATGCAGCCTAACTTTTGTTGACAAGTGACAGATCAGGTAAGAGCTTTCCTCTGGCCAATACGGGAGCGCGGTTTCTACTTCACTGTCTTTTTCCGCAGTATTTGCGCTGCAGCGCCACCTCAGGACAAGGCCATCCGCTATTTTGACCACCAAAAGAAAACTGCAACAATCGTTCAATTTTAGTCCCCAGTCGAACCACATAACCGGACTAACAGGTGTGAAAGATGTGAAAGCGCCTGTTAGCTCCTTCTTCTCATTCACTACAACCAAGTCAGGGGTCATTAACTCACATATTCCACATTGGAGTGGAGATTTTAAACATACAAACAGAAATCAAGATTATGGCTTAGTTTGTGAAACCGTAATCCCATACAGCCCTTAAGTCCTCTCTGTGAGCAAAAGCAAACATAAAAGTTAGCTGTTATTGAATGAAGTAACTTAGTTCATCAGCTATGAGCCTTTGGTGGTGTACACCCTAGACCCGGCATTTAATCTTTCACAAGCAATTTATATTTCCCCGTAAGTGCAGCAAACAACCGTAGTCTGGAAAAACACATGTCACAGTTAGAGTATCGAAGTGGTTATTTGAGTTGCATTCTCTACAATGTAATGAGCCTTCAAAAAGACTGGTGACGCAACAGCTGTGAGGGGTCCAGTGTAACGGTAACATCATGGTCCAGTGTTTAAGGGCAAGGTTAACACAAAGTTTATTCTTAAAATGTTGTTTTGTACAGCACTTAAAGCTACCATCTGTAAGGTTAGGCGTGCTTGTTGTTTTTTGTTTTTTTTTTACCAGTAGATGGCAGATGTGAAAACTGTTCCCCTTCACGTGGCCTTTGCTCAGGCTCACTTGTGATCTCTGGTCTTCTTACAGGCCAAAGCTGCAACATTATCAGACTACAATGCAGTAAAGGAGATAGTGTCTAGAGGTGTTAGAATGCAACAAAGCGAGTTTGGCCAGTCTAATTACAAATGGTCCCTTTACAGTGGCAGCAAATTGAGTAGATGCCAGTTTTTAGAAAAAAAAAAAAAAAAACTGTATAATTTTGGTTTATAGGTGTAAACTTTGTAAAAATTTAAAAGTATAATTATCACATTAGTGTAATAAATGAGGTTGTGAGTGGCACATTTAATTGTTTCATGCTGTGTGCAACATTATAGCAGCCTACTTTCCTAGACCAAGGATAGTAGGGACCAATAAAGCTAAACATTTAATTTTGTTAATACAGTTTTTAAAATATTTTTATTGGATATATTTTTGTATCAAATTTGAGATAGACTTTGATCACAAAGCATTCATCTTAGTTAAGTTTTGGACCTAAGTTGCGTGCAAATCCTTTATTTTTCTCATCACTAAAGAAAACAGTCTATAATCATCTCTGACATAATTACAAATGATTGTACACACAGACCTCACACTGAGATTATATTTGGTGTTACAGCCATCTACAGTGTATGTGTGGATCCTGGTTTAAAAGTGTCAGTGGCTGATGCTCACCCAAACTCACAAATCATAATGTGTGTATGTGCCTCCAAAAGTACATTTCTGCGGTTTTGTACTGTACTTCCAGTGCGTTGGCATGTCCATGTGTCTGGTCAAAATCAAAATGACTCATTACGTCATTTAAGTGTGTGTATTATTAGACAGGTCTTTAGAGTGACCGTTAATGACCCTTACACGTGTTGGAAGTTGGACACACGTGGAGCTAGGTTTTCCATCCTTAATCATCAAACTATTTAGCGCTGTGAACATGGAGAACATCACTGAGGGCTATGACAGCTGCGAGGCCATTCGTTCAGGCTAGTGTCACGCACAATTTGACTGCACACTGAATCTAACATGTTGGGATGATGGAGTGGGTTTTTATTTGATTTTTTAGAGACACATTTTCTTCTTTCTTCATCTATGTTGTAAATTTCTTATATTTGAGATGGTCAGCAGGATGTGAGTCATACACGCCTCGGTTCATCAACTATGGAAATATTTAGTTTTTAGTAAGTGTTTGTATTAACAGATTAATGGTAGGGATTGGTTTGGTTTCTGCTGGAAACTCTCTCCTGTTGGTTATTCTTGGTTGGTTTGTGTTTCAAACACAAACCAACCAAGTTCATTACATATAAGCCATGGTCGGGGTCTTCCTGCTAGCTTTCTCCTTACAGCCATTTAATTGCACATTTTTTTCTGTTTGGTGGTTCAGCCACTTGTCTCTATGGACATTATATTGTTTTATTGCAAAGTTTAATGTCATACTGTGGTTTACAGGTAAGGTAAGACGAGGAGACTACGCTCACAGTCAGAATGCATGTTTTTTGTTTGTTTTTTGCAATGCAAACACCTTTAAAAATGTAATACATGCAAGTAAAATATAATAAGTAGAATGCATTAATCTTATGAAGACTTCTTGGCACTTAAAATCACTTTACAATTTAGTGCACATTTAATCCAGTCTTGGTGACTTCATCGGGAGGCTCATGTGAGACCGATTAACGGATGCGTGGCTGCCAATCTGCTCCTTGTCAGAGAACTTTCCCACTTTCAAATTTTTACGACTCCTTTTGTTTTGTTTGTGTGTGTGTGTGTGTGTGTGTGTGTGTGTGTGTAGGTGTGTGTGTGTGTGTGTGTGTGTGTGTGTGTGTGTGTGTGTGTGTGCGTGTGTGTGTGTGGTTGGCTGGACTCTTATAGTAATATAATCAGAATTAGCAACTACACACATGCACTGCTTTCTTTCAACAGTATAGATGTTGCATAGATGGCTTTTATCAACCAAACATAAACTTAGTATGACAATATAAATGCAGAAGCTACTTATATGCACAACTGTTATATATCATGCTTTCTGTTCCATTACATATTATTTCCCAAATATAGTCACTGCTCTCTGGCTTTACACTTTTCCATAGACATTTATAAGATGTTATGTCTATGTTGTTTATGCTCTTGTCACGTATTTGTTTGTGTTCATTCCTTTTAGTCGCACAGTAAACCCGACCCTAGTCTCCTTCAGACCTCATAATGTTCCCCGTTTATATGCAAAGCCAGAGCCAAAATGAACACAGGACATTTACAGGAAGTGGAGAGGGCATGTGATGGGTGTGTCATCTCTTATGGGAGTCACTCTCACTGTTTCTGCTTCTCTTTTACTTTGTCGGTCCACTTTAATCACTTTGGTACATTTGAAACTGCACAGTTGTCCAGCTGTCATAAGTTATACAAGTGGTATTGTTCAATGCTACAGTACTACAAATATTTGTTGCCTGTATCTGTCTATTGATCTTGTAGTGACCAATAATAGCCTATAGCCAAAAAAAAAAAAAAAATCTCAAATAAGAAAAGTAATGTCACATTAAAATATTTTTTTTCATCACCGTTTCATCACATAGGGTTTGTTCACATTTGGTTTGTGCCCGGTTTAGTCCTGATGTAGACTTGGTTTGGTCCTGTTTTAGTACTGGTACAAAGACAAATCGTTAGAGTTATGTTGGTGCCAAAAATAAATGACTCAAGTAGAAGTACATTGCCTAAAAACTACTTACCGATAATTTCTTCAGAAGTGAATAGCTGTAACAGAGCAGTCAGGTCCAGACTTTGAGCTGTGGGGAGTGTGTGTGAGGCCATGCACTTTAGCAGACTTGGACACCTGATATCTATTTCCTGTGACCTAAGGCCCATAGAGAGACGCACTGTTTTATTTACTGTACAAAGCCCAAACATGCGCCTGTAGTGATTTATAGGGTCATAAACTGTGACAGAGGGTACACTCAACATGGCAGCACAACTTTTGTATGAGCTTTAATGTGACCCGGAGTGAAATCACATGTTTAAAGCACCCATGGTTAATGTATAACTCTGGTATAGTATTTACAGTGAGTTAAGTAACCACTTGCATCACTGAAATTTCCTCTGCAGATAAAGTTGAAGTTTTGTAGTAGATAGAAAAAGTAGATAAAAAGATAAAGTCTATCTGAAATAGAGGTTGATGATTGGCAGTATGCGTTCATAGCAGTTATGAGGTGAATTTGGAGCCGTGCTCCATATTTGGAACTCAAGTATCATAGCAACCAAAGAGCCAATCTGGAGTGAGGCTGTTAAAGGTAAAACCCCTTCCGGCCCACACCACTGGTTTATCAGGAAGTGGGCACTGTCAATCAAACCTGTTGCTAACACTAGCTGGAGCAACCTCAAAGAAAGAAGGCGTCTGATTTGTCTTTTATTCATGTTCTTACCTTGATTTACGGACAAATAAAATACCAGGATCATGTAAAATGGGTTAATATGAACATTTTAAGCCTAACAGCAACAATTACAGTGAGAGGGGTGACCGTTGTTCAATGTTAAGTGAACTGCAGCCAGAGTCGATGGAGCCGGAAGTGTACCCATGACCACGCCCTATTTGGAATATCTTCTTTAACATTGAGCATTCGATATTCCTGTTACTTAATGCCATCTTGACTTTATGAACCATTTCAATCCTAATGTAACTGTCTGCTGAAGAAATCATACAACAGAGGAGCAGTATGCCGGGGTGCACAAAGAGCCAATTAGAGACATAGTATCTGCAGTACCTGTCTGCGCCCACTGCTCAGTCTCTCACTCTGTCTGACTCATAACGACATCCCCAGACCCCAGACCCTCCACCTACACATCTTTTCAACAGCACAAAGAAGCAGCCAAATACTGAAGTATCTGATTCTGATGAGTATTCTAGCTGCCCCCTGTAATCTCACACCTCATATGTCACCACAAAATTTATACAAAAAAGGTTGTGTGTATTCATTTTCACAGGGTATATGTTCACCAGCTTTTAAGACCTACAGTGTAGAGCACAGGCTGGTTTCTCTATTAAAGAACTCCATTAAGTTTTGGTTTCACTTGATATATGCAATCATTTTTAAACTAATACTAATGGATTTTAAATAAATGGATCTGCAAAGTCATGAATAAGTTGTAGTTCAGGGGTACATGCTCTATCTAATAAACCAGAACCCCCCACATCTCAAAACTGTCAATCAAAAAAGCATTTATTTCTAGAATTGTTGAAGATTGTATCACACTAAAGCATATACCTTAACTTAATACAGCAACAGTATTGCATTATTCTTATATAGTACTTTTGCAGACAATCAAAGTCACTTCACAATTTTGTGCATTAATCATTCACTACTACTCTGTGGTGGTAAGCTTCTACTATAACCACAGCGGCAGACTGACGGAGGCGAGCCTGGAAGACACAATGGCAGTTTGCATTGTTCTGAGCAGTTTCTAAACAATTGCTCTAACCACAGAGCCACTACTGACCTATAACATCTTACACACAGTCGTAATAATGTTTTTTTTTAAGATAGTGTAAAGAAAGACAATCTTTTAAGTTGCCTGCCTAACAGACATAAAGCATGCACTTTCAACATGATATTTTTTTTTTCTTCCATGTTTTAAAAGTCACCAATGATGTGACTGGCACATTACTAGTGACCTTACGAAGTCTTTTAAAACTCCTGTGTAAAACCGTCATTTTGAACAGATCAAGCAGTTAGGGAGGATGACACCTCAGCAGGCTGTCAGACCTTGTTCAGAACTTTGTAAACTTTTCATAGATCAAAGTCAAGTCAAAAAGTTAAGAGGTGACTTCTGAGAAATTCTTTACAAGGACTGCTGATGGTTTTTCTCTAAGTTGGTGACTGACCCAACTAAGGACCGCCATGTGCCTATAAAGAGAAACTAGATATGGTCCAGTGCCATGTTAGATCAAGTCATGTTGCATATCACATCTCAAAGCCCACTTTCATTCTGTCTTTCTTTTCATCTCCTTTGGGGCCACATGGTTTGTATAGAAAACAAACCACACGAAATGTTCGACTGACATCACAGTCCAACAGTTGCATGTACCTCTGTGCCATCTTGAAGTCAAAAAAAGAAGAACAAAGATTTGGCATGACCTGACCTGCAGACAGCAGCTGGGGCGAATGGTGCACTGAGGTCATGGATTCAAATGGGATGTCCTAATGCAGAGGCGTTGATGGACATATTGGACTTTCCATAACACTAAGCAGACATAGGAAGTGAACTTTTATCTAATCCCCAATGAGCTGATTCACTGAGTCACGGTGAAACAAGCACAAGATCTGCTAATGAGGCACTCAGGAGCTACACTGTATCAAAATTAACTTGAAATATTACATCACAGACAGATACTCAAAACATGTACTTTCCAAGTTTTACTTAATCTAGAGTTGTTGTGTTTCCCACAAAAATGTATTACAGTTGATTTAGCCTGATTCTCAGGAATTAAATGATAATGATGAAGACAGACAGATGCATTGTTCCCTACAATGGTCCAATTATATCGGTTAGGGTGGTTTTCCTCGGGCAAGGACATAATAGTTATTTTTTTCAACTGCAGTTCTAAAAAATGTTGTTATATAACAGTGGCCATGTTCATGTGCATTCCAGCATCTGATTTTTATCTGGTTTGTGGACTTTTAAGATTATTTAAATGAAATGCAAACCTCAAAGTCTGATGTGAGTGATCAAAGGGACCATGATCAAAAAGAAATGTGATGATTTGTGGTCATTTTAGTAGTCTTATGAATCCAAAAATCTTATAATAATCTGATTTTGTCTTATAGCAATGTTCCCTGTTTTCCAAGGAAGCTCCAAAATCTATTATAATATTTTCCCATGTCTGGTTGTTGTGCTGTTTTGGATCTTTTTTTAGATGCATAGTTTTATTTTGACATGATAAAAACAGATTTCTTGTTACCACTATGTTCTCATTTATACTATGTCTGTCATTGGGGCATATTTATATATTATTCGTACATTATTGAGGTTACTGGTCATGTATCAAATTTCCAAGCTGTTCTTTATGCGGTCATTCAGTCTGGGTTTATGGCCAATAAACTGGAGAAAAGCACGAAATCCCCCTGATCTGACAAATCTGGAATAACAACCTGTCTGCTGAACCGACCAATCAGATGCCCTCACTGCAGACCCGGTGATGTCATCGTTCCACAGTCACATGACCTTGTTACTTGTTCTGTCGTGTGTGACCTGCCCTCAGCTTTTCCATCGTCCTGTTAACTTGACGAATCCGGACAGAGAGCTTTTTATCGCTGGAATCCATCATTAATCCCCTGTGTTGTTCTTAGACACATGATGGACACTTGTGCAGCTTTTTCCAGCAGCTTGTTTTCAAAAGTTTGACATTTATCTACCTAAACATGGCATAGGGAGTGTGCTCAGGGAAGGGATTTGGCAGCATATGGAAGTGACTCAAAACAAACAAGTTCTCCAACTGCAACTGGACTTTTAAATTATGAAAGATATGTTTATGTTTTACTCTCACTTATCTTCATTCATCAGGTTTGTTGAGGGCTGCCTGCTCTCCATCCAGAAAGAAATATGCTATAAATTTACGATAAAAGTAATCCACACACAACACAGACATTCACACCCACTCACATGTTTGGTCAGATGTGCATGGGTCTGCTATTCATAGATGTAAGAAGTAAAATGTGAGATGAAGGAAGAGCTGATTAGTTCATGAGTATAAAATAATCTGGACTAAAACACTTGTAAACACTGGCTCGTCAGATCCTTGAACACAGGGCTGTGCAGTGCATGTTGTGCCACGTGTGGTGATCATACTTTTCTTCACTACACCTTTTGGAGATGTCAGGGTGTGCACATGTGCCAGCTGGCCATCAGCCAATCAGACGCTCACAGCACAGTCATGTGATGACAGACACATTTATTTCCAGGACGCTGTTTAGAGAGGCACTCTCACTGAGGCACATTTTCCTTCAAAACTTAAAGTTAAACCATTGGTCAACTTCACACATAATAGATGGAAACTTGAATTTGATTATTTTATATCACCATTTTCATACTTTCCTACAAAGTTTTTGTCAGTTAAAGTGTGAACTGTTCCATTGCTTGAATCCAGCCCACACTGACACAGTCCAGGAGCCCAGTCTGGCTGTAACTGTGGAGTCAATTAGACATTTCCTTACACTCAGCCATTTTATACTATACTTTCTTTCTCTTTGTATTCTTGCTTCATCAAAGGCAGCTCATGTTATAATCTTTGGTCCAAAGCATAAGGCGTGGCTCCAGATGGGGAGCTAAGAGGGTACTTCCATGGGGGTGCTTACATAACATGGGAGGTGTTACTATTTGAACATTTTAGGTGATTCTTGATGTTCCATGAAATGGGGTGCATCCACCGATCTAGGGGGTGCTGCTGGTGTCCTTGAGTGTACATCAAATGAAATAATGATTCCCTCACTGATCCAAAAGAGCCAATAGAATAAACTGAAATAATCATATCTTTTTGCGCAACATTTGGAAACACATCTTGTTATTCTGCATTGAAATCACTTGGTTGTTGCCTTCTGGACACAGTTAGGTTGTAGGACCAGTACCAGCGCCCATGGGGGAGGCTTTAGCATCATTACTGTGTCACTGTAAAGGATGAGAAGGAAACATCTGGACAACATCCAGAGCTGCTGTGACCTTCTCCACTTTCACTCAACACGTTTAAGCATTAAGTTGTTCAGATGGTCTTTATCCATATGCAGGACAGGTCTTTTGAGAAACTGACCTGTGAAATCTGAATTACTTTCACCTGCATGATACAAGTATAGTATTTTAAGTATTATTTAGTGGTATTTTTGGAAGTCTTTTTCAAATGTAAATTCAACAAAATACTTTAAATTAAGCAAAAGTCATTCAGAGAATTACATGTTATGGATATTTTTATTTCAGTATTTTATCTACTTAGAGTTATTGCTTGGAATACATTAAATTGATTCTCCAAATTCCTTTAAACCTACACAGTCAAATGTGCATTATGATTGAAGTCCACGTTTTCCAACTTGCTCAGGTCTCCATCTTTTTTTTTTTTTTGCTGGTGGTCGTGTGTGGCATGTCTGATTGCTGAGGTCATAGCAGTGCACTCAACTGTATGAGGTTTATTTATTCAGCAAACACAGGCTCAGTACGACTACAACAAGCTTCAGTTGTTTAATGTAGGACCCTGCACCACACACACAGTAAACACATGTGATGTATGCCCTTCATATGGTCTACTTTCCAACATTAGTAAAAAAAAATAAAAAATTCAGTCGGGTCTGTTGCCTTGCCCATTCTACAGAACAATGTAACTGTGACATATTGTCAGATCTAAACTCAACCTTTAAAGAGCCTGAGTCACAGACCTGACTTGTGATTATGACCCAAAGAAGTGCTCAACTGCTCAAGTGCTCTCACTTCACACAAGAAGGTGTTGGGACCATCACCTGAGCACCATGGTTAAATAAAGATTCTTAGCAATTAACATAAAAAAAAAATATAAAAGTGATTAAATATTGTAAATTACTAACAGATCTGTAACTTTTGTAACTTTCACTGGATCACCCATCATGTGAAAAAATGAAGGACTGAGGGATTGATTTAGTTTTGGATGCCAATTGAAAATACCTCAGAAAAAACTGACATTTTTGGTTATCTTTGTTTCAGTTCTGTCAGATTCAACTTGATTTAAGTTCAGTCAAGATTTTAAAAGGCCCATATTACACTATTTTCTGATCTATGTTATAATATTGTTTCCTCATCACAAACAGACCTGGACACTGTGTTTTGTTTTATTTTCACATGTTTAATACAGAAACCCTGCTGTTTAGTTCTTCTCTCAAACAACAAAAACACTGTTCCACTTTGTGATGCCATGTTGTAATCCAGGAAGTGCTCCACTGTGTTTATAAATTACATACACCTTCACTAAAATCATTTGATGATTTCAGCCCTGGAATCGCCAGTCCCTACTGATCTAAAAGTTAAAAGAGCTGTTAACTTGAAAACTACCACTTCATGACATCACAAGGTGGAACAGAGCATTTTGAGCTTTGGAGATGTTACAGACTAATAATAAGGTGTTACTCAAATATGTGTGACTGAAACAAAACACAACTCCAGGTTGTGCCGCGGCTCGTGCTGTCACTTAGGCAAAAACTCGGGGTTGGGAGGAGTTCGGGCCATGAAGGAGGACTATCGGTCGGCCTCAAAGAAATTCTGGCAAACCGTCCGCCGCCTCAGGAGGGGGAAGCAGTGCTTCACCAACACTGTTTACAGTGCGGGTGGAGAGCTGCTGACCTCGACTGGGGATGTTGTCGGACGGTGGAAGGAATACTTTGAGGATCTCCTCAGTCCCACTGTCATGTCTTCCGAGGAGGAAGCAAAGACTGGGGACCCAGAGGCGGACTCGTCCATCACCCTGGACGAAGTCACTGAGGTGGCTGGCAAGCTCCTTGGTGGCAAGGCTCCGGGGGTGGATGAGATCCATCCCGAGTACCTTAAGTCTCTGGATGTTGTGGGGCTGTCTTGGCTGACACGTCTCTACAACATCGCGTGGCGGTCGGGGACAGTGCCACTGGACTGGCAGACCGGGGTGGTGGTCCCTCTGTATAAGAAGGGGGACCGGAGGGTGTGTTCCAATTACAGGGGAATCACACTCCTCAGCCTTCCCGGTAAGGTCTATTCCAGGGTGCTGGAGAGGAGAATCCGACCGATAGTCGAACCTCAGATTCAGGAGGAGCAGTGTGGTTTTCGTCCTGGTCGTGGAACACTGGACCAGCTCTACACCCTCCATCGGGTGCTCGAGGGTTCATGGGAGTTTGCCCAACCAGTCCACATGTGTTTTGTGAATCTGGAGAAGGCATTTGACCGTGTCCCTCATGGTGTCCTTTGAGGGGTGCTCCGGGAGTATGGGGTCCGGGGCCCTTTGCTAAGGGGTGTCCGATCCCTGTATGACCGGAGCAGGAGCTGTGTTCGCATTGCCGTCAGTAAGTCAGACCTGTTCCCGGTGCATGTTGGACTCCCCTAGAGCCGCCCTTTGTCACTGGTTCTGTTCATTGTTTTTATGGCCAGAATTTCTAGGCGCAGTCAGGGGCTGAAGGGGGTCTGGTTCGGGAACCACAGGATCTCATCTCTGCTGTTTGCAGATGATGTTGTCCTGATGGCTTCTTCGAGCCAGGACCTGCAGCAGGCACTAGGGCGGTTTGCAGCCGAGTGTGAAGCGGCTGGGATGAGAATCAGCTCTTCCAAATCTGAGGCCATGGTTCTCGACCGGAAAAAGGTGGTTTGCCCCTCCAAAATGGGCTTCCTCCGCAGGGTGGCTGGGCGCTCCCTTAGAGATAGGATCAGGAGCTCAGTCCCATGGGAGGAGCTCGGAGTAGAGCTGCTGCTCCTACACGTCGAGAGGAACCAGCTGAGGTGGCTCGAGCACCCTAGGGAGGTGTTCTGGACATGTCCCACCAAGAGGAGGCCCCGGGGAAGACCCAGGACACGCTGGAGGGACTATGTCTCTCGGCTGGCCTGGGAACGCCTTGGGGTCCCACCGGGGGAGCTGGAGGACGTCTGGGGTGAGGGAAGTCTGGAAGTCCCTGCTTAGACTGCTGCCCCCACGACTCGGCCCTGGATGGATGGACAACTCTAGGTGTTTTAGAGGAAGGAGGTAATGACGTTCTAACATGGCTAAAAGCTTACAAGTAAATTTTGTGTAATATAGGCCCTTTTATCTTCTCGTCGATTGTAGCTCTTAGGTTTAAGAAATATTATACAATGGTACATTTTCCAGAGTAGGATGGGTAATTTTCAAAATGATTCAATATATTTTTTCTTAATTCTTAAACCCTCTGACTTCCTACCCTCAAGGGAAGGTCTTTTTGAATCATCAAGACAACATTAAAATCAACTCAAAATATATCTGTCTGTGCGTAGAGATTTTGATTACGTATTATTACTAAGTTGCCAAGTTCACTTCTCCCTTTTTGTCAGTGCTTGTAATCATCTATGAGACAAACGTACACACCTGGAGGATACACATCAAGTCTAAACCAGTCCGTTCTTTACAAACAAAACCTGAGCCGATCCATCTTTCTGCCATTGGTTTAAAATAGATGATCTTGGAATGCTAATTGTGTGTCAGCGAGTTCATCTGGGAGAGTGAAAGGCATTGAATGCTTTGAGAGTCTGCTTTGGGGCGTGGCAACTTAACTGTCAATGGAAACTACAACGCTAGCACAATTTTTCGATTTACCCAGCCATAGCAACAGCTTTTGGTTGTTTATCTTTCTGGCATTTTGGGCTTGAAAATATCTGATTTCGGCACAATGTAATGTTAGTCAGAGCTACACTTATCTGGAAAATATTAAATAGACTGTTGTAGTTTATACTCCAGGCTATAAATTTGATTGCCAATTTAAAGTGAGTTACTGCAGGGAACCATTATTCATAATCTTTTGTGTTTTTTGAACCCATTGAAACTCAGGACGCCCTCAATAGATTTACGGTCATAGAAAAACACTGTGATACAGTTTGGCATCTCACTGACCCAGCAACATCAAAAAACAAAAGGAAAATTGTATGAAAATGAATTAAATAAGTGCATAATGTGATTTTTGTCTTTTGTGGTTTGACTGTATCTTAAAACATGCATCTGGCCAAATTGTTCTGATAATACCTTTTGGATATTTTGAAATGTTTTGGCCAGAACCAAAACACAGAGGGAGAACTGAAGCCTTCAATGCCAAAGCTTTTTGTCCAACTATTACTGTATCCCATTATCCGAATGGAGACCTGGACCCCATTCTGTAAGTTCCCCAGAAAACTACAATGCAGCCACAGCTGGCCTGGGGCAGACTGATGGAAGCAAGGCTGCCAATATGCATCACTGCCCCCCCCCCAAACACCACCCACTCATGTTTGCAACAGATGTTTCTTTTCTTTAATGAAAAACGCAGCTAATTTAGCCTTCAAATGGCAGGTGTATACTGTACACATATTATATCTCATATAATGGAGAGCAGAATGCATAGATCACTGTGCTGTCTGGCTGAACTTTTACCCTCCATAACATTTGTATGACTTTGCTTTAGCATTAGCATTGATTACTGCCATTACAATTAGAGTTTGTATGAATCAACAAAAGATCATACAGGATTGCAGACATTTTTCCTCTATAATGGTAAAGAGAGTCCAAAGTATTATTGAATATCCTCTGGAGCAGCTGGTGAGTGTAATTATAAAAAGTGTAATGTAAATAAACGGATGGTATGGTCAGCAGATCCCATAATAACAGTATGCATGCCGTAATACAACACAGTACGCTTTGAATCTCCATACATCTTAATAGGCTCTCCTCCACGTAGTCCTAAATCACAGTTAGTGCTGCACTGCCCTGGCCCACACTATAAAGCACTTCCAAAGAGTCCTGAAGCCCAAATTATACAACCATATCAGAATGAGTCTTGCGTGCCATTGTATTTATGAGGAATTAAGCAAACAAAAAACAGCAATCTTACTTATTCGTTTGTAATAAAAAAGGTTTAATAGTGCTTTTCCAGATGCTCAGAGTCACTTTACAATTTCTTGCATTATTCATTCACTCTGCACACTTGGTGGTAGGGCACTTGGGGTAGTCTATTTGTGACTGCTAATCTGTGCCCATAGCCATAGCTGCTCATGAAAGAGTTGTGAGTCTTGCCAAAGGCTTGAATAGATGAAAACACATACGTTTGGGTTTGTGACTTGATGCTCTAACCACTAAGCCGCTGTAACTGTAGACCATGGTTTATACGGCAGCCACATTCAAAGAACAATTTGCTGTCTGTAACTTAACAGCAAAAACATGCAAACCTCATCAAATGGTGCAGACCTACGACAACACAAATTCATTTACGTATTAGATAAATGGTTGTTAATTAAGAAGCGTAGCCTCAAACCCAAGATATTGTAATTAACCATTTTACTAATCAAATATTTGGTAGTGTTGCTTACAATCCTACAGTAAAAGCCTCTTTAGTTTCTTCTTTTTCAGAGAAATGTTTTATAGTTTCTGGGTGGGAAGATAACCTCGTCTCCAGAAGCCTCCAGCAACTATCCATCACTGTCATAACCCAGAAACAGAGAGACAGAGAGAGAAAAAGAGACAGATAAAGAGAGAGACAGAGAGAGAGTGAGACAGAGAGAAAGAGACAGATAAAGAGGAGGCAGAGAGAGAGAGGAACAGAGAGACAGAGAGAAAGAGACAGATAAAGAGGAGGCAGAGAGAGAGAAAAACAGAGAGAGACAGAGAGAAAGAGACAGATAAAGAGAAGGAAAAGTAAGGAGAGAGAGAGAGAGAGATACATAAATTTGATTTTTAACAGACATTTATTGAGTCTGTTAAAACATTTTGCATTATATTTCATCCACACCTTGGTTCCATTTACACAAAAATAAACTCAATTATTTACATTACATATACATTCTGTTTACATACTGGTTACACTATTTACAAAAACAGCAGTCCAAATATGAGGCCAACATCCCCCAAAGTCCCAGCGCTCCTAAAGTCCTCTTCATCACTGTTCTTGGAATAGAGGCTCCAGCCTGAGTCTGGCCTGCACCATCCTGACAAACACAGCCCTCACACTGAGCCAGCTCTGAGCTTGCGGCCTCTACCTCCTATTCACATACACCGCCATCTTGGCCTGTCCTAACAGGAAGCTCAGCAGCTGGCCCCACCTTTAGCTCTGCACAGTGTATCTCAGCCCACACACAAACACCTGTTCCACACTCCTGAACACTGTCCCCAGCAGGTGAAGCAGCTATGTCAGACACACACACTCCCAGAAACAGTGGAACACTGTCTCCTTGAGCCCACAGAAAGACCAACCCTCCCCCACATTTAATACAATGGACAAAAGAGTTGACCGCCACTTCTCCAAGCAGCAGCTTTCACTGCAGGTCTCCTTGTCTCTTGGTGAGGAGGGTCTCTTGGAGGGTCTTGTACATGAAGGTCTAGGCTGAGCTGAGGGCGGGGGTCCAGCCCAGACGAGACCTCCACACAGTGTTTGGGCGAGCACGCAGTCTCTGATGGCTCAGGGGTCATCAGTCTGTAAAAAGTCTTTCCAGAGGCGGCTTCCAGGGCTGCAGAGACAGGACGGCCAGGAGAGGTCCCGAGGAGTCTGCAGGAGCAGATCAGGATTGAGAGTGATGCTGGAGAAGGGGTTTTTAGAGTCTGGAGTCAGTGATCCAGAGCTGTACCCTCTGAGCAGAGTCCACTCCTGATCCATCGGCCATTGCCTCCTGTGTACCAGGAGTGGCTCCAGTGTGTGAGTCGACCTCCGGCCCCGGTGAGCTGCCAGAGCCTCTGTATGGTCCATGTGAGGTCCAATCCTCTCCAGCGGCTGCCCTAGAGTGAGGAGCCCCCAGAGCTGAAATGGTCCCACAGTGCAGGCTGCGTCCAAGATAGTCCAGGGGTTCTCCTAAGAGCCAGTACAGTGAGGTATTCTGCAGTCTCTGCTTCTTCCAGGATGCTCCACACTGACAGTGGCCATAATAGAAAGGAGGGAGTGAGTCTGGTCTGTGGTCAGAAAGGAGGAGAGAGAGGCCCTGGCCCCCCGCCCTTTACAGGATGGACATGGCTAGAGGTCTCTACAGGAGCTCTTCTGGGTCTGTCAGGAGCCTCCCAGTGCAGCTTGTCCCACACACATGAGCTTGTGCCGCAGGACAGAGGAGACCAAGTTGTTAATAATAAGCACACTAAATGAGGCTTTGTTAAGAAGCCTAAGCGAAGGTATTGTATTGCAAAATAGTACAACAATACTTTGAAGAAATACCCACAAGTTTTGAGGAGTGGAAGGAAGTACGCCTGGGTGGTACCGGTTCCATTTCTTGCTTTGTTGGTTTGCACACCATGTGGTTACATTAATTTCACCACGGAGTTCGTTTGTACAGTTCATTACTCAAGGCTACAAAACACAATAAGGTTGGTATTTGACAAGCTTAGACAGGACAATAACGGAAAATCCTGTTGATTGAAAATAAGAAAAACATTTGGCAAGTGGACCTGTATAAATAGACAGTATAGTAAATGAAGTCAAATAAGTAAATTATTTTCTTTGCAGGTTTATTATTTAAAATATTTGTTTACCAAGGTTGGGCCCGCTTATTACTTGGGCACCACTTGGAATACCAGTTGTGACAGTGTGGCAGCAGTGATTGTTGTGTCCTTAGGCAAGACATTCCACCCACATGGCCTAGTATGACAGTGTTGTGTGTGTGAGTGTTGATGGTTGTTGGAGGCGCCGGAGGGGGATTATCACCACCTAGTGAGTGAATGAATAACGCACTGTTCTATAGGTTTCTTTAGAGGCACTATATAAATTCAATACATTATTAGTATTATGAATAAGAGGAATAAACTGAGTGGCTCAGAGGAAAAGGCATTTTCTAGACTATCCTGAACTAGAAGGTTTGATTTAGATATGTGAAATTTATAGAAGAAGCTTATGTAGTGGATTTCAATCCAGACATTCAGGGAAAATGTGACTTTTTTGACAATCTCAAAACATCCACTTTATCCGATATCCTACACACAGTAGTGGATGTTACAACCTGTCTGGCCGTGCACTCCTAAATCAAAGGGATTTCAATTTTGCATTTTGCCAGCCGTTGCAACATAAACCAAAACCACAGAATGACCAGACCATTGTCAATTACTTTCACTTATTGGAGCCAGTGGGTCTCTTTCTGCAGATGTGTTTTGGCCTCCTCACTTTCCCCAGCGGATGGTTAATTGAGAAAGACTTGTAGGAAGATTGCCAGAGCTACATTTTTCAGACTTTAGCGTATTCCAGTTCATTGCTGTTTTCTCTTTGTTTCTTTTTTACTTGGGATATGGTGACATGGGACCTTTGTGGGTGATATAATATCAAATCAAACTGTTACTTAATCCTGTGATGATCTATGTTTCATTTTCATTGAGTAAATCTGTTGAATGCAGCTCTGTTTTTAAACACAGAAAGTACTTTTGCCTACCATCTTCTCCACTACTATAGCCTCCATCCTCAGTATAAAGTGAACTCAGAACAAGTTACCGTCAAACAATTATACAAGGATGAACTGATACTGAGATTTCAGAGGATCTAAGAAAACAATGATTATATGTGATATGGAATATTTTATTTGGAACTTTAACACTGCATTTTGGACATTTTAGCCTATACATTTTGACCAATGCATTTTAGACAATGCCAAATGTCCAGAGTGTCCAGACAATCACAGCTGTGGTAGCAGTAATGGAGTAAACTTATGAGGCCATGTGTTTGAGCATGTTCATTGAATCACTCATGTTTCATTTGGCCAGGCCCACAGACCCGTTGTGCTGTGTGTTGTACATAACATATATGCAAATATAATAAACTAATACAATATTGACCTTCAGCACAATTGATTGAGAGGCCATATTCTCTTGTGTTTAAATAATCTTCAACTAAAGGTGCACTATGTATCCTTTATTTATTTATTTATTTAATAGTTTATTTGACAGGGACAATGTGTAAAAAACATTAAAGATGCTTTACACCAGATTATAGCTGACGCTAGTTCCCATCTGTAGTCCCTGAGCAGGTGAAAAAATACAATATAAAATACAATATAAAACATAATCAATACACACTCAGACACTAAAGATAGATTATTACGCAATAAATACACAATAAAATACACAGTAAAATTTAACAATAAAATCTCACTAAAACTATATTATATCAACCACCATTCTTAATGCTGACACTGCTGAGTCTCTAATAATAACTTCTTAACATTAAATGAAAAGTTTTTCATGCCTGAGGAGAATTTCAGACTTTGTGGCAGTTTGTCCATTCTTTGATGGCTTTGTAAGAAAAGGAGGTCTGTCCGAAGGCCGAGCTCCGTTTGGGTAATCTGCAGTCATTGTGACTTGTGGACCTGGATGTCCTGACTGTTTGTTCAGAACAGAGCTGTACAAATTTTTTCATTGGAGGAGGCGCTGCGTTATTTAAGATTTTAAAAACTAATCGCACATTTGAATAAATAATTAAATTGTCAAAATTTAACATGTTATGTTGCGCAAATATTGGACAATGATGATAACGCAGTGGCTTTTTGTCCAGTATCTTAACAGCTTGATTATATAAGGACTTTAAAGGTTTTGTTGTCGTCTCAGGCTTGAGACCAACAGGATATACAATAATTAATATGCGAAATAATCATAGCATCTAGATACACTTTTGCAGCATCATTTGTAAATTTGTTTCGAATGTGTCTGAACACGGACAGACTATATTTTAAAGTATTACAAACTTTTTTAACATGCTTTTTAAAACTAAAAATTGGATCCAAAACAACTCCTAAATATTTGAATTCTTCTACTGTTTTGATTTGGCTCTTATTTATGTAAATACATGGAAAGGAAGACTTCTGTTTTTGTGTCTTCGTAAAATACATTGCCACCGTTTTGTTCGTGTTCAAAGTGAGAGAAGCAGATTGTAGCCAGTGTGAGATGTTTTCCATAACATTAGTTAGTTTTTTTGCCACACTGGTCGCTTCGCTCCCATGTACATAAACAACGGTATCGTCCGCATACATTTGTATGTCCACATCACCACAGACTGAAGGGAGATCGTTTATATAAATTGTAAAAAGCAATGGCCCAAGGACAGAGCCTTGTGGGACACCCATATCATTGGCCTTCGATGTTGATAGCTTTGAGTTGATGCGTACACACTGAACTCGATCTTTCAGATATGATTCTATCCACTGCAGTGCACTGTGAGACAGGTTGTAATGAGTGAGCTTTCTCAGTAACACTGAGTGGTTGACCGTGTCAAAAGCTTTACTTAGGTCCAAAAATACGGCACCCACAACTCCGCCCTTGTCCAGCTTCGCCTTTACTGTCTCTATGAAAAAACAGCATGCAGTTTCGGTGGAGTGGTGTTTTCTATATCCAAATTGCATGGGGTATAGCAAATTATTTCTGGAGAGGTGTTCTTTTAATTGTTCAGCAATTACTCTCTCCACAACTTTTGAGACCACAGGAAGTATGCTAATTGGCCTATAGTTGCATACATCCTGCTCCTGCTTTTCCCCGCTTTAAACACTGGAGTGATTACTGCGGTTTTAAAAGCAATGGGAAATGTGCTCTCCTCGATGGATTTGTTTGCTATGTATGTAATAGAAGTTACAAACATTTCTTTATGACTTTTCAGGAGTGTATTGTCCATTCCCCAACTATCCTTACTTTTAGAGTTTGTGAATGCCTCTAATATTTTGTTTATTTCAAATTCATTAGTCAATTTAAAGTTTAGCATGTTCTGGTCATCTGCAATAAACGAATCAGTGGCTTTTACAAAATTCTTAAAATCTTTTGTTTTGAATTTCAAAGTCTTTAACTGATTCTATAAAATAATTGTTAAAATGATTAGCTACCATTAGAGCATTAGTTTCAAGATTTCCATCAATAAAATTTCTAGTTTTTGACTACTTTTATTTTTCCCGGGCAGTAACTTATATTAATGGTTTGCCAAAGCCTTTTAGTATTTCCTTTTGCCTGTTCAATTAAGTTCAAGTAAAAATTTGCCTTGTTCTTCCTTAACAGGGATGTTACTTTATTTCTGAGCCCTTTATATTGTAATGTATCTGTCAGAAGGCCTGTTTTCAGGTGTTTTTTGAGAGCTGCATCTCTCAGTTTCATTAAGCTCCACACTGTCTCATTAATCCAGGGTAGAGATGATTTAATACTAGTTTTCCGAGGTAATTCTTTCATATATTTATGTATAAGGTCACTAAAGGATTTCATAAGATCATTACTTGCATCATGACAATTTTTACCACAAGTTATTTGATCCCATTGAATTTGTTGAATTTCATTATGAAATAATTCTAAGTCTCTTTTTGCAATACTTGAAGTCACTGTATTTAAATTCCTACAACTTGAATTGTTATATCTTGTTTTTGATAATTTCCTAATTAACAAAGTAAGGTTGTGGTCGGAGAGACCTGTAATTAAATTATATGTTTTTAGAATCCGCTCTTCTTTATTTGTGAATATTAGATCAATCATTGTTTCTGAAGATTTACTTATGCGAGTTGTCTTCTTCATCATTTGTACCATATGAAACTTTGCTGTTATTTGTTTTAGCTTTTTGCTGCTGTTTTTGTCGAGCCAATTGATATTAAAATCCCCTAGCAAAATAGTTTCCTTATTATTGCACTTTTTAAGTATCTCCGCTAGATGGGCAAAGAAAATGTCCTTTGTTGAAGGTGGTCTGTAAAGCACAATAACCACAAACGACATTTCCGGTGAAAGCCTGATAGTTATCCCCACACATTCTAAAGAATCACTAAGGAGGAGTGTCCGCCACCTGCTTGTCTCCTTGGAGATGTTATTGCTTTGACTGGAGTTTTCCAGTGAATGGCATTAAACTTATCTATCTTATTTATGCAGCAGAATTAGCCTTAACGATTATCTCCATGACAACGAGCAGGTGACACGACTGGTCAGATCTGAGGAGAGGCGAGCTCAGTCTCTGTAAGAATGCATGTTTTGTTTTGTTTTTTGTTTTTTTTTGTTGCTTTTTGTTTGTTTTTTTATATTAAACAGTGCCTATAATTGAAAAAATGCTAGATATGCCAATTCCATACTGTGGAACATTCCAGGCAAACATGGATACACACAAGGAGGCAGACCGTCACCTCACATAGTGCAGGTTTAACCTTTAAGATACATTTATGTGTGAGCAGTTGCAACATTCACTTTGTTGATGGTTATTATTTCTCTTCTTTGGTGCGTGGACTATTAGATGGCATAAGGTAAACCTGTTGTGTTTTTGTTTTTTTTCATCCTTTGCAACATTTTGTACTGTATGAATTTATGTTTTCTTGGTTAATCCACTATGATGGAAAAAACAAGAAGAAAAAAGAAGCAAAAAAAACAAACAAACAAAAAACAGCAACAATTGAAATACCCAAATTAGTCTTTATAATATGGTGCATTGAAAACACATTAGATCCACCTCAAATGTTGCATATTTGTACATGCTCAGGTGCCCCTGTCTTGGGTTATAGGGCAGGTGAGGGCTTCAGTTCCTCAACATGGAGCAGCCACAACTTAACTGTGTTTATGATTTAGCTTTAAACACTTTGACTTTTTACATTCTCTTCTGTCTATTGGAATTTTTGTGTGTACCTCATTGTTGGCTTTGACCAGAGAATATAAATTCCGGTACATTGATATATTGACAGACAGATGGTTTGCCCTTGAGTGGTTTTGTTGAAAAAGAGAGCCAGGTGAAAGGAGAGCCAGGTCACACCTCAGACCAGTGTGAAAATTAGCCAGATATTTCCAGATGTGGCGCTCAGGGCAGCAGACGTGCACACCTGTTTGGCTCAAGAGATACAGTTATAGACTATTAGAGTTTTGGTGGATGTTTGCTGTGTTTCTCCAATGTCTTATAATCTGATGCAATACAAAGGTGTTTCATAATTTAACCTACATGTCATTACTGTATTAATGCTTGTAAAGTCTGAGCATTCTCCCAGCACAGTTGGTTTGGACTCTTGGAAGAAGCAAGAGAAAAGTGATTACACAATGTGCCACACTGGAATACAAATATGTAGGCTATATTTTATAATGATTAGATTATTACTAAATGACAACTACTAAACTAAAAAGCAACTAAAGCAAATCACTGCAGCCAATGAGGACAAACTTCTTTTGAGTTGTGTAAGTAATAAATTCTGCATTCTCACTTAACATCAAAATGACTAAACCTCAGACTAAATTAACCCTGGACTAGACCAGGAGTAAACCAGCTCCAAACCCAGTCTTTATCAGGACTAAACAGGACTCAAACAGGACCAAATCACGACAAAAATGTAAATATCCTAAATGTATGTAGAAAGTAGAAACCATGTAGAAACCATAGACCCGCTTGATAAAATGGTATTGTCATTTAGAGGATGTAATACATTTGTCCTCATATGTTTTGGTTTAATTCATTGTTAGGTTACTCAAAGTAAATGAGATATTTTCTCTGAACCAAGTGGAGTGGCATCTGCAACCTATTACTGTTGTTATACAGTGACTTTCAACAGTGCCACATAACACAATAGTCTGCTTTGTTGATGGTTCCTTTGTATTTCTTGTAAGTTCAGATGTTCTTCTCTCCAATCAGGACATGTCTTATAATGACTTTTCTCAGTTTAAGCAAACTAGCTGCTATTGCATTTTGACTGGCATTTGGTTGCACCTTGTGTCAACTCAAAACAGTTAATCTATGGTCTGTCAACTCAACGTACATCACCTATCAATGTTTTTAAAGTATTTGGTTTGCTTTAACTTTTTGTCTCACTGAAAAAAAAAAAAAAACCTGTAGGTGCTTTTCAAAGCATTAGGAGCTAAGGTCAAAGGTCATAGGTTATTTACAGTTCTTACAACTTTTGTGCTTTGTTCATATTTTGTCTTTAGAGGAAAGCAACTTCTGGAAAAAAAAAAAAAAAAATTAAAATTAATACTCCAATTGACTGAGGTTGTGTCCAGGGCATTTCAGGTGAGTGTGATGTGTAACACATCTGTAAAATGAATTTAAATGCATTTGAAATATATCGCTCTATCTGCACGTCCAGCCGCTTCGTGTTCATTAGCTGCTCTCTGATAGCCTTTGAGGAGATGTTGATGGACAATGATAAATTGGAGGCTGAGTTGCACATCTGTCGGTTTCATGTTTCCCCATGTTTCCTCCTCTTTTATTGTCAATCTTCATTTAAAATTGGACGAGTATGATTAAACTTGGTGCATTATCCTGTATAAGGGATTTTTATTGATTATTTTATTTCAGATCTGCAATGTGTAAGGAGTAGTGGTCACCTCTGTGTCTACAATAAGGTATTTCAACCATCTCAGGACCGTCACATCTCTGATTACCACAGCTGGAGGCTTGGGTCTTAGGTAATTATTCTTTTGTATAGATAAGTGGAATTCTGATCCGAAGGTTCACTGTTCAAATCCCGCTCAACATAAAAAAAAACCCTCATTGGTAAAGTGGTCAGATCCACCGACGCACAGGTTGGTGGTGTGAGTCCAGCTCCCACAGATGAATGCTGTCGTTGTGTCTCTGGGCAAGACACTTGACCTGCCTCACCCAGTGTCTGTGTACACTGGTGTACTAGAGTGTTTGTAGGTGAGTGCCTTGAAGGTGGAAAAGCACAATATAAAATGTGACCATTTACCATCATGTGTATTATTACTTCTCAATAACAAAAGTTACATTTTCTCAGTTATGTGAATGAGCAAACCTTTAACACTATTTGTAAATATTCAGTGATCTTATTTCAGTGTGGTTACTAATGTCAGCAGTGCAGGGAAAACCCACATGCCCTGCTCTGGCACACAAAATGAACTCCTAAACTAAATGTGATGGGTGGTAATGAGGGATGAATAACGGCTGGGGTCATTTCATGCTTGTGTCTGAAGTGTGGGCAGCTTGCTCTAACTGCAGGATCACTTAAGCACACAGAGACCAGGGCATGTACAGGGAAATCTGAGGCTGCTGATTTCATAATTGCTGCAACAGGAAATGAGCCAGTCTCTAAAACCGGCTTAGTAATTTTTAGCATATGGTCTACGTTTGAGCTCTTTTCACAAATGTAATATGCAATATGTGTTATTTTATGTGTTTGGACTCAGACATAAAGTTTTTTTTTTTTTTTTTTTTTTTTTTTTTTGCAATTTTAGTTTAATAGTTTAATAGTTTAATTTCACTGACAATATTAGAGAAAGCAGTAATGGTGACCGTAGTAGCAGTTTGGACTTTTATAATTTAACTAATAATATATTATATAGAATTGTGTAGTATAGCATTCACCTTATTCCAAAAGTTGCCATAGGTGCCACCATTGTACCTGGTTCTATTATTTTGCATGAGGCTGCTGATCTTGAAAGCAAATAAATTCTTCAAAGCTGCTTTAAAGCCCCCCAGATAATTAGTGCAGTGTTGACTTGTTCGTTCACATTTTGAACATTTTGCGCAAATCAATCTACTTAACTGGAAGTGCCACCACAAAGGAATGCAGTAAAACTGGGCAGGGCAGAATAAAGGCCACAGTATTATGCAAATATCATGTGAATAGCTACAGGTTCTCAACCATAGGTGGAACTTATGGACAGGCCAATAATTATGTTAAAGCAATTTTTGGCTAATTCTGTACTTTCTTAATACCCATTAGGTTTTAGTGTCTTTATTATTTTTAACTTGCCTTTACACTAGACTTAATTTGGTCCCTTCTAGTCCCGGTTATATTAGTCCAGTCAGGTTTTAGACTCCACCAGAGCATTGAAACTGCTCTTATCAAGTTGACAAACGACATCCACCTGAACACTAAATCAGGGAAAGTCTTGATCCTGTCAGATCTGAGTGCTGCCTTTGACACTGTCGATCAAAGGATCTTCGTACAGAGACTAGAGGACTGGGTGGGCATCTCTGGTATTGCACTAAACTGGTGCAAGTCCTATCTAGAAAACAGGGAGTACTTTGTTGAAATTGTGTCTTAGATAAAATGTCCCTGACATGTGGGGTGCCCAGGGGTCAATCCTGGGACCCCTTTTGTCCTACATTTCTAAATGCTGTCATTAGGCCAGTTAATACGCAGCAATAATGTGCAACAACTATGCAGATGACACAGATTTAAGGTCTCACTGGCAGCAGTTGAATATGGACCAGTGGATTCACACTGCCACTGCATCCAACAGATCAGTGTGTGGATGCAAAACAACTTTCTTCAACTAAACTCAGACAAGACCAAAGTCATAGTCTTTGGCTCGCAGAAACATAGAGAAAGTGTCAGCAGTCACCTCCAGTCTCTCTCTAAAACCTTCAAATCCAACTAGAAATCTAGCGGTATTAATGGACTCAAACTTACACTTAAACAGCCACATCAAATCAATAACATCTGCAGCTTTTTATCATCTAAAAACATTGCCAAAATCAAAGATATAAAACCAAACAAAAGAGACTTATCCTACCTTTGTCTCCAGGAGATTAGACGACTGTAACGTCCTGCTCACTGGCCTCTCCAAACGAGCCTTAAGACAGAACAGTACATCCAGAACCCTGCTGCTCGGGTCTGACTAGAACCAGGAAGTACTTCACACATGTGTCCTGTGCTCAGGTAGTACTTACTGTGCTCAGGTCTAGACACAGGAAGTACTTCACCATGTGTCCTGTGCTCAGGTGGTCTACACAACCAGGGAAGTACTTCACACATGTGTCCTGTGCTCAGGTGAAGTACTTCACACATGTGTCCTGTGTCAGGTGAAGTACTTCACACATGTGTCCTGTGTCTCTGGCTCCTGTGGCTCAGAGACTTTAAAGCAGCTCTGTGTGAACAAGTCTCTCCATGAACCAATGAACATCTCCCACATGTTAGAGCCACATGAACCATCTCACACTCTGAGGACTTCAGGGACCGACTCCTGCTGGTCCCAGAGTCAGGACTAAACATGGAGAATCAGTGTTTCAGTTTTATGCAGCTAAAACCTGGAACAGTCTCCCTGAAGATGTGAGACAGACTCGACTTTGACAATGTTTAAATCCAGGCTCCAAATGGTTCTGTTTAGCTGTGTATAGACCGAAAGTTTTTTTTTAAATTCTGCACTCTTTTCTTTTAATGTTCATTTTATGGTGATTATTTATGTTTTGATTTGTTGTTTTGTGATTTTAATGTCTTTTTCATTCTGTAGAGAACTTTGAATTACTTTGTGTACGAATCGTGCTATACAAATAGCTTGCCTTGCCTATTTGTCCCTGTTATATTCTGGTCTAGTCCTGGTTTATGGAGTCCTGGATTAGTCCCTGTTTTGATGTGGTGTGTTTGCAAGTCTGAATATACCCTAAAGGCAGGCGTAACTAAACCATAAAAACATATAAATGAATGTGTCATTTATGAGCCATGAATCAGTGTGTCATGGCTTCTTAATGAAATACATCCAAGAGTAATGCTCTACTGTACCCAAAGCACATTTAGTGACATCAGTGAAGTCCTATTTTGTTGGTTTCTCTACCTCCTGTTGCCACCACACCCACCTCCTCCGGCACACAGCCCAAAAACTGTGGGTTCAAAACGTGCCACTACTGCTGACCACAAATCCAGAGGCAGTTCTATTAAGGATAAACTTGACATTGAAATGTGTGTTTGTACAAGCCTGGTTAAAAAATATTACACACAGTCATTTATTCTGTCCATCCTTTTAATAAAAGATTTAGATTTGGAGGTTTAAAATGTATAGCATGTAATTTAATATAATTACAATTAAAAGTCAAAATATGTTTGATTTTATTTATATGAGCCTAAGGGTATGATCATTATATGACTGAGGTTTCAGGTATGTACTTATTTAGGGTTTATTAGTATTACTACATGTACATAGTTTATTATTATTGTATTATTATTATTATTATTGTTATTATTATTATTATTATTAGTAGTATTATTATTATTAGTAGTAGTATTAGTATTAGTAGTAGTATTATTAGTTTAGTAGTTTTTTATTATCAATATTATTATTTACCGACAACCTCTTTAGATATAGCTTTACCACTAATTGTTTAGGGACTTTTCAATGATTTTGACGGCTGCATTGTTTAATCTCATCCAGAATAACAACTGCGTGAGATTTACAGCATAAGTGAATATTATGTCTGTTATAAGCACATGTTGAAACCATTTCAAAATACCAGCACACTTCTACTTTCATCATCTGGATATATTTTAACAAGCTCAGAAATTAGATTTGCCTAGTGTGTGTTGTATGTGTGTGTGTGTGACTGTACATATATATATAGCATGTAATATATATATATCATATTATATATATACCATATATCTACTATATCATATCTATATATATATACAAGCTCAGATATTATATATTGCCTAGTGTGTGTATGTATGTGTGTGTATGTGTATATATATATATATATATATATATATATATATATATATATATATATATATATATATATATATATATATATATATACATACACATATATATATATATATATGTATATATATATATATATATATATATATATATATATATATATATATATATATACATATATATATATATATATATATATATGTGTATATGTGTGTAGTGTGTGTGTGTATATATGTGTGTATATATGTATGTATATGTAAACCTCCAAAAAACTCAAACATGACAACAACTTAACAACAAAATGCAATGCCTCCCGTGTTTATGTAATGAAACACTGATTAAACTCTCAGTGTTTACAGTACGTTCATTGTTTGGCCTTATTCTTACTCACTCATCTCGCTTTGTGCCAGTTCATTTGAATGTATTCAGTTTCTGCCAAGGCTAACACAGACATATGGTGCAGGCCAAAGTTCTGCTTAAGTTAACAAACACCAAAAAGCAGGATTTGCATGGACTCTTTGGCACTTTGCTTTCCTTAAGTCTTGGGACCAAAAAACACATGTAGGCGACCGATCCAGATGTGAGCTCAGCTGGACAGAAGCCTGACACAAACCAAATCCTTTTACTCTCATTTGGACAATACAAATCATACAGCACATGCTGCAGGCCAAAGGGGACTGAGTATGACTAACCTTCTGATCTTTCTACTTCAAATTTCTCCTGAAAGATGCAGTTAGTGCAGACCTCACAGGGTGAAAATGTGCTGCTGAGGAAGAAAACAAATCATCAAACAGCATTAATTCATGGAGGTGTTCATAAGAATGTGTCCTGAGTCAAACTTGTCTTTGTAATTTGTAATTCAACAGACTTAAAAATAATCACCCTGATGTGTCATGGAGTCTAATTATGTCTAAATCCCACAATTTAATCTACATTTTGCCACCAAATTAAAAGTGCAAATCTGTAATATATGTTGCTGTTAACTCTTTCTTCTGCTCTTTCGGGTTGAAAATATATGAATGTCAGGTCTGTCACTCAAAGTTGGGGAAATGCCATGAGTTGGTTGTTGGTCCACTCCGGAGTCCTGGATGAATGGTGGATTATATCAACAAACATGAATTTGACATAAGAGAACAGATTTAATTTGAAGCAAAATTCAACCATGAAAGAGAATTTAACAACTATGACTGAAGTTCTGTTTCCAAAATATCATAGTTCAATGTGTTGCCTGAGTTGGATCTTATTTAAAATGGCTGGGTTTGTTGACAGCCACATGCCCTCTCAAAAACAATGAGTATATAGCACAATTTGTAAGCCTATACCATTCTCTGGAATATTTCCAAACTTTGACATTGAAATATTGAAGAGCTGTGTTTGCTGGCATCTTTCCAATCCATACTTTCCAAACTCTTTGCAGCTTGTGGTTACCTAATGCACCCCGTAGCAAAATGTAATGGTGATTGTGACTAAAACGAGAAACTTAACTATTTAAATAAGAAGGTCCAAAATTATAATGTTCCTGATTATCTTGGAACAAAATGTCCCTCTTTGAAGTTTGTATTTCTCATTCTACCAGACACAAAAAGTAAATAAAACTGACAATAAAATGTACTTACCTAATTCTTTGAATGTGCTCCTGATTTGGGTGTTTTTATTAATTATTTTCTGCCTTTGCCTCTGCATAAAAGGGACAATTTTCTTGCCATTGCATCCATCCAACCCTCTATGGGTCCTTGCCTCTGCACCCATCAATATTTATCCATAATTATGTTAAACTGACCAAAAATATGAGTGAGAAAAGGATGAAAAAGGCTTTATCACACCGCTCAAAGCTGTCCCTCAATCACTGAATCCAAAATAAGGATTTTCACTTCTTTTCATTTACATACACATTTGCCAGCTCATGGTCATTTGTTAAAGTTGGGCTGGAACAAAACTGTCTGGAGGTGAAAACTGTTGGAAACATTATGGGAAGGAAAAGAAACAAAAATGTAAATCACAAAATTAATTAGGTTATAACATCTGTTGATACTATGTCCTAAATAAATAAATAAAACAAAAAATAAATAAACATGCTAGAATGGGGATAGTAAACCGACAGGTATGGAAAATTACTTGCTAAATGGATCAAAATAAATGATCTCATTAATTGCAGTTTAAGTTCTGACATAAACAGGTGAAGGCAGCTAACTCGATGTAGCCTGTTAGATAATAAATGTTTCTACAGTTACACTATTCCCAAAGATGGGTTTATTTGACACTGCTGAGAAACATTTTGACACCATCTCTCGTGGCTGTGGTCGATGATGTAAACACCCACACTGCAGCTGTCCTCTGTTTTTGGCATAAAAGGAAAAAGAAATGTCTGATCTGGCGATGTCTTCGCTCCCACACCTCCACAAGAATCAGGTGAGAATCAAAGAAAAGATGGAAGCCTATAAATGTCGCTAATGTGTTCTTTCTTTGTTTACATAGTCTGTATTGTAAACCTCTCAGAACATATTTCTGTGGCAGTTTTACATCCGTCACAGTTGTCACGTGGCATCTCTCTCATCAGTGCGGGCCAAGTATAAGTCTTGTTTTCTCTGCCCAAGTGACGCACTGATGTCTTAGTAGTGACTTATCACATCATCACTTGTAAAACTTCTTCAAAAGTTTACAACAACACAAAAGATATCCACTTGAATATTGCTGAGTACATTGCTGACATACTATTTGATTTTCCTGCACAAAAATGCAAACATAAGTTAGCAGGAGTGTCAAAGTAAGTTAGACGCAAACCTATGACTTGCTGTTTGCTTAGTCGGCTTCAGGGCCATAATTGTGTGGCTACTTCTATGATGCTTTAAATTGGCAAGTGCCACATTATTGGTTTGAATAACATTATCAATATTTTCTACCTCTTTTTGTTACTCAAAGCACATTCCAATAAGGAACCACTCACTTATATACTGTCATGTATGCAGTCACTGGAGGAAAGGCGGGTTAGATGTCTTGCACAAGAACATAATGTACTGGATGGAGTGGGAATTGAACCACCAACCTTTGTGGCAATGGGTCAACACTAAGCCAACTGTGCTGCCACCGTAATGATAAAATTGTCTCAATTTGAATTCTATCTAAGTCTGCACAGTTTTCATTTTTGTACTAAGTTATTGTAGTATAGCATGCATAGAATTTACATGTCTGAAATGTGAGACATAAACAAGCGCAGCAGAACCAATGGCCACATCTGGATGAAGTCTCTCTTTGGACCCTTGGGATAAACAAAACAATATGGCTCTGACATGAAAACTTGAATTGTCATGGCTCAACACTTTCTTGGCACACGGATCTCATTATCAGTCATTATTTCTGCAAAAGGACCCATTCTTTTCAAGCCTTCTAATGGTAAATAATAATCATTTTCATGATTCTGTTGTCATACAGTTGGTATGCAAAACTGTCAAATCGAAACACCACATCAAAGAAAAACAAATAATGCAGCCCATTCCCATCAGTTTAAATGTTTGTTACTAATATGTGATAATTAAAACAAAAATGCTATACAACAGATGTTATAGCCAGTAAAATGTGTTATAAAAATGACCTCAAATCTTTTATCTTGTTTATTGGGCAATTCAAAGCCATCCCGCTTTACAGTATAGATAAATGCCCATTGTTGTTGGTACCTTTCATTGAAGATATACAGTATGTCTATATCCCATTAACAAAACTATTGTGCACCTTGCATCAGTTGGAATGACTGAAGTTCTACACTGGAAAGGTATTCACTTATTTTTACCTACCCGAGTGACTAAGAGATTACACAGACATTTTTGAGACTGACATTTTTCTTTTTGGATGGAAGACTGGAATGTGGATATGGCTTTGCTTGACTTCACTCGTCATTTAAAAAGTGTCAGGCCCATCACTTTCATACCAGCTCTATTTGACCAACTGTCATGGACTGGAGTGGTGCAAAACAGTTCTTTTATTTTGGATGGTCATTGATCTGTATTATGGAACAGATGAGGCATTGGAAATTTAGACCGGTTCTCGCCAAAGCCAAGATGGATGATGGAGATTAGCTCCAAGACTGAGGTTCAATCAAATGAATGAGGTAAACCTTCAATGAGGATCTCTGTACCAGCTTGTTTGACATCTGATATTTGGCTAAGCTCTTCTATATGTTAATGCTCGAGGATTAAATATATAAGTATTTCCATTATATTTCTACACATCAGCTATGTGCAAAGACTGTAACGAATAGAGCTTTGGGGAAATCATCATAATTAGTTTGAATGTTCATAGAATAACTACCATTTAATGGAGAGACCGCTGGTAATGGCCCTATAAAAGTAAGATCTGTAAGGGATATAGAGGCAGGTCTATTTTCTATTGTAAAATCATTCTATATATTTCAATACTTTTTCAGTTTTCAATATGACGGTCAATACAGCATAAGTATGATGTAACACTGAACTCAGTGAGTGACCTGGCACGCTCTTTCTCTCAAAAGAAAAAAAGTATTCTATTTTGGTTCTCTCACACAAACACATAAAAAGACAGACAGCACTATCATTACGGGATACTAATATTCACAGTCCAAGTGTTGCTAGATTTGGGAAATACTGAAAAACAGCCATTAATAACAAACCTCAAAGACCCCATTTGTGGTTAGACTGGCTTTCTTATAAGGCCAACTGCACCATTCAATCCAAACCCTCTAAATACCAATTTCCATATAGCTTTGAAAAATGAGAGTGACCATATGCAAGTCAGGTCATGTTGTGTAGTTGACTTGTGCAGGCGATTGCTATTCCTACCTGAGCCCTGCCCCAGTCCTTTCTGTACCACCATAAAAGCGATACTTATGTGGTGCTGAAAGATGGTTTAAACACAGGAGCTTAAATGCTTATGTAATGCACTGTGTCATTCAAGCATCACATTCCTTTGTTTGGCATGGGCTTTTGTGTTTTCTAGCTTTGCTCATTTGTTTTTGAAGGTTTTGATGTAAGGGTTAAAAGGTAAAAGAGAGGTGAAAATGTCATACTGAAGATACCTTTTATTGCAGGATTGTAAAAAGCCTTACAGCATACTTTTTTGGTTATTTCTTGATTATCTTAATAATGTAAATTTACCTAAATAAACTATTCATTCATTCCCTACATTACATACTTCCAATACATTATAAAAATACTATTCAGCCCTACATTACAACTTCCAATACACTAAAAAGCTTACCTCTTCTCATAATGGTCTGCAGAGAGCCCATAGGCCAGTCCCAGACAGAGATAAGTTACTTTTGTTGTCCTGCTCTTCCCCCTACAGTACAAGACGAGTATTAGATCCAGTGTTTTAGGTCTAAAATGTAGGGTATGAAGACTGTGCAGCCCTCATGTTTTGGGTGGTAGACCTATAGATTATAGCCTCCACATTGGTAACATAAAAAAACAAAGACTCGCTAACTACTAGTAAATATGTGTTTGAATATAAATATGGACCTTGCATATAGCCCACAAAACCACATCATTTAGAGTTTAAAATTGACAATCACAGTTATGTTTAGCCAGAAAAATATGGTGCATGGGCCTACTAAGTGTCACTTAAAAGTTTAGTTTTGTGTGCATCACAGTGATAAATGTTTGACCGCAGAATCCTGAGGAAAAGTAAAAGTATCAGACGTCGAGGCCCCGCCCACTCCAGGGCAAACCGGAAGTGTAGCTGTTGTTGTCACACTGGAAGAAAATGGCTGCTGCTTCGACTTTTTTTCAATGAAGACACTGATATTTCCATTCCATTTCGTTTTCCTGCATCAGAGTTACGGTCGAGCGCTATGCAATCTAGAAGGCAAGTCCATCCTGCTGGTTGAGATTAATGTTGCTCTGTCCGTGGCCATTCTTTGCCTGTAACTTGCAGCTTGCCAAGGTAACGAGCTAGCATGCTAACATTAGCCCTGCTAGCCTCTATGGTCAGGCATCAACGAGCTTGTTGCTATTCAGCCACTCGTCTACTTGGGGTCCAGTCATCAGAGTTACATGACACTTAAGACTTAATATTAACGCAAAGACACAATTTATTAACTTTTCTGATTCATACATTTCATTACCATGTTGCCAAATAAATTACATTTAACAGTTTGTATGTATTTGTGAGCTGCATGTGTGTTTAACCTGGCCATGTCCCAGACATGTTTTGGAGCAACAGTACACTGTAATAACTTGAGGATAATCACTGGGGAAACACTGTCGGACATGCAGTGTGTGCGTCTGTGACTGTGCTGCTTGTTTTAATGTCAGGTGTTCTTGTGCAGGGCGTGAATGGTCGCTTTAGGAAGGTGACAGTGTGGAGCTGAAAGGACAGCATCGTCTACCGTCACTCTCCTGAAGCTGGCGGTGGACCACAATGGTAATCACTTTATAAAGAAAATATAGTTGGTATAGGACAATGAGCATTTTTTAAAATTTCGGTATTACAGACTTCTTATGAGTAAATACTTCTTATGCTGTTTATTTTATTTTAGCAACAAGTTCTGGAATATGCATTGGATCGAGCCGAGGTAGGAGCTGTTGTGTTGCACAAATCAGTCCTTCATGCAGACTCTTTATGAAATTATGCTATTATTTCTGCCCCAGTACATTGTTGAAAGTGCTCGACAAAGGCCAGCCAAAAAAAGAATATCATCTGGTGGGAGGAAGAGTTTATATCAGAAGCTCTATGAGCTCTACATAGAAGAATGTGAGAAAGAGCCAGAGTTGAAGGTTTGTACACTCTTACACCATAATTATGTAATAATTCACTTTTAATTATTACTGTGCACTATGCATGGAAAGTCATTGGCCTAATATTAACCAAGGATGAGTGAATACACTAAAACCCAATAGTTACATAACTTGTGTGCGCAAATGTTTTTGTTTTTGTTTTTTCATTTGCACACATACTGTGCATGGTCTTAGATTTTGTTTAATACCTTTCTGTCTGCATAATTAAGAATTTAAGAAGAAATGTGAATCTACTGGAGAAGCTTGTGTCTCAGGAATCTGTGTCGTGTTTGGTGGTCAACCTTTATCCTGGGAATGAAGGCTATTCGTTAATGCTCAGAGGAAAGAATGGGTCTGGTAAGAGATGTCTTATTTCTATTATTATTTTCTCTATTATTTCTGTAGTTACTTACAGTATAAGACAATTACTGCTCCAACTGCACGTTAACTAATATTCAATATTGCATAATCTTGGTTGTGATGTTATCTAGACTCAGAAACAATCCGATTGCCATATGAAGAAGGGGAATTGCTGGAGTATTTGGATGCTGAGGAGTTGCCTCCAATTCTGGTGGATCTGTTAGAAAAATCCCAGGTATGTGATTTTGTTGGTGTAGTTTTAATGCACTGTGTCATTGCTGACATTTAATTATTTACATGTAACTTTCACATTCTTTCTCTCAGGTGAACATCTTCCACTGTGGCTGTGTCATAGTAGAGGTGAGAGACTACAGGCAGTCGGCTAATACCAAGATGCCTAGTTATCAGAGCAGACATATCCTGCTTCGGCCAACAATGCAGGTGAGAAACATCTAATTAAAACATTTACATGGTTACATGGTTAGCACTGTTTGCCACATTTCCTGCCCTGAAGTTTTGATACTTAAAAACAACATAATGGTACCCACTTCAGTACACTATCTTATTTTGTGTAGACCCTGATCTGTGATGTCCATGCCATGACCAGTGACCACCACAAGTGGACACAGGTAAAATGTCTCATAACAAGTATAACTCCTCATTTACTTTTAGAATACTTCATGATGTAACTGATTGTTTAGGATGACAAACTACAACTGGAGAGTCAGTTGATTTTGGCCACAGCTGAGCCTTTGTGTCTGGACCCCTCCATCTCCGTCACTTGCACAGCAAACCGTCTGCTGTACAACAAGCAGAAAATGAACACCCGCTCAATGAAACGGTATGAAATACCAATGTTCATTATTCAGTTGTGAAATTGCTACATACGTATTCAAATAAATGTTTCATAAGCCATATTTTATTCAGAAGTAACAACAAAACATCTGTAGGCATCTTACTGGCCACTTGGGCAATACTAATAAGGGCTGTGCATTTATATGTTAAAACATTTAACTAAATTTGTTGTGGTTTTTATAGGTGTTTTAAGAGGCACTCTCGAGCTGCTCTGAACAGGCAGCAAGAGCTCTCCCTTCTCCCTGTCCCTCCACAATTACGGCTCTATGACTACCTCCAGAAGAGGAAAGAGAGGAAACCTGCTCCTGTCATAGATCTGAAGATCTCCAAGGTTGGCAATGTAAGTATTAAAATTCATGTTATTAAAATAAATCCTTATTCTCAACCTTTGTCTTAAATCTGTCAGAATTCCTGTGTTAAGTTGCATCTAGAGTGCATTTTTATGTTTTGGCTTAACCATCATTCTGGTTTCTCACTTCAGTGTGTTGATATGTGGAAACAAAATAACTGCCAATTAACCGTGCCGAAGGAAATTGATGTAAGTGTTTATATCCTAACTATATGCACAATGACTAGTGGGATGCATAATAAACTAATTGTTTGTGTTTGTTTCTGTGTTTTAGGTTGAAAAATATGCAGTGGTTGAGAAATCTTTGCAGCTGGAGGACTCTCAACCCACAACTGTGATCTGGCCTGCTGAGGTGAATATCAGAGCAGCATCAAAGCTTTACTAAGAAAGATCTGCATCTTGGTGAATTAATACTAGGAAAACATTTCAGGACTTGTATGTTATTGAACAGACAATGTAAAGTAGTGTTCATAACATATGTTTTGTCTTATTTGTTAATTCAGGAAGTTGTAGATGACTACACATTTGAATGTGAAGTCGGTGGTCAAGCCCAGAAGACCAAGGTGTCCATATTTCAGTCAATGGGAGACCCTCTAGTGTACGGCAAGATCTACTGTGCTAAAGAACCAAAGGCAGAAGAGGACAGCTCTGACCTTAAGCTCATACACCCTCCGTAAGCACACATACAGCAGAATTCAACGTACACATTTCATACTTTTAATTGTGTTTAATTGTGCCCCAAACAGATTTCTCATAGGATCAAAGATAGATGCTGATCGGTAGGCCACCTTAATTGTTTTCTCTGTTTTATACAAACTCTTGGAGAGAACCTCAATAAATGTTTTGTGTGTTTACAGTTTTCTAAATCAGTACAAAGGTGTTTACGAAAGAGACGTGAAATGTGATGTGAAAATGTCCCATAACGCTGGCAGTGTGGGACAGGGGCCTCCCTCCCCCAATAAAGATAATGAGGTACATTTAGCTTTGGTTTATTTTGGATGCATATGTCACTAGTATTATCACTGTATCCTTTTTGAAAAACTTCTTCATTTGTTCTTCAGGGTGATAGTTTTTCTGCTCTGGTCCAGACCTCTCTGTTGGGAAAAGGGGTGAGGCACAAGCCTCCTCCAATTAAAATGCCTTCAGGATCAGGCAGCAGCTCCTCAGGTACATGCACTAGGCCTGCAAATTCAACTAAATTCATTTTTGTATAGCCCAAAATCACAAGTCATTGAAACATTGGCCAATCACAGATAGGCAGATTAACAAACATTCACAGGAAACAAGCAAATCAATGACTGTCCCAGACTACCCCCTGTCCTTAGACTCTTCTCCTTGGTAAGAAAAAAAAAAAAAAAACAGTGGGGAAAAAGAAAGATCCACTGCTGCAGAGGTATCTAGGACTGACTCGCATCCGTTTGCAGATTAAGCTAAAGCCAAAGCCCACTCAAGGGAGTCTGGTGTGGTAAGGGGAGGGAGTTTGTATTTGGATATTCAATACAGTGATTGTTTAGGTAGTTTTGTTCTCTTTTTTTTCTTTACATTAATGGTGCAATTTTCACTTTTAGGTAATCCATATAATTCTCAAAATACCAGTGGTCTACTTAAGTGTCCTACGCCGCCTCCAGCCAAAAGCCAGTCTCTGAACAGGAAGCACTCCATAGAGTTGGGTCAGGTGGGCCTTTTGTCACCTGCATCCCTCTCCCCCATGGGCTCGACGCAGAGTAAGTATACATCTGTTAGAATAGACAAGCAAGAATACTTTGCTATCAATTTATTCTGTATGGATTAACTTGTGTGAACCTGGCTGTAAACACTAAATTAAAGATTTCTTACTCTATTTGTGCGTCTGCTCTTTCTCTTCTTGTCTAGGATCAGGAACCCCAAAGCCATCCACCCCCACACCCACTAACACGCCCTGTTCTACGCCTCACCCTGCGGATGCTCTGACAGCCCCTCTATCAGTGACCCCTACCCCTTCGGACCCCTCGCTGGTACAGAACCAGTCCCAGCCCGCCCTCCTGCCCTTTGCCCAGCAACAGCTGGCTCTGAGCCAGCCTCTGCCTGTTATGACCATTCCCCTGCCCACTATGGGGACGTCCATCACAACAGGGACCACATCATCTCAAGTCATGACCAACGCCGCAGGACTCAACTTCATCAACGTAGTCAGCTCTGTCTGGTGAGATACTTAAAGGGTTTTGCAAGAACTATGCCTAATAAATAATGTACCACACCTGACACAATTGCACACTATTTGTTTTGACAAGAAACTTTTTTTGTCTGAATTGAAAATGAATAATAAAATAGTTTTGTCATTTTGCAGCAGCCCGCAGACATTAATGAGTGGCTCCAACCCAATGCTGGGCCCAGGCCTTAACCTGAGTGGACTATTGCCCCCTGCAGGGCTCATGCCATCTACAGCACAGTCTGGTAAGAAAATATGTGTCCATTGTGTTTTTTGCCAAACTTTATATATTAATTTAATATAGTCCTCTTGTAACCAATCCTAGAAAAGGAGCACCACAATAATGTTCTATAATGTATAAATACAGTAAAATAAGGATATGTTCACACTTGTCCTGATTAGGCGCTGATTTGAGTTCATTTTAGTCTGGGTGTAGACTATGTTTGCTCCTGTCCTAGTTGTGATTTCAGTCCTGGTCTAGTGCAGGTTATTCCTAGCTTAGTCACAGTTTAGACCCACCTTTGATGTGGCGTATGTACAAGTGTGAACATACCCTATATGACAGCCATTATGCACCTAAATTTGTCATCTAATTTTAGGAAGTCCCTTTGGCTTGAACAGCAGTGCTGGTTTGAGACCCTTGAATCTGCTGCAGGTAATACTCTTTTTAACCTTGTCTCACTGCACAGAGTTACAAAGTGGTGTGCTGCATGAGTTATTTGGTTATAGCTTCTATCCCTGCTATAGTAACCCTTGTGAGAGTAGTAGTAATTGTAATTTAAAAGCGAATTTCCTTTTGTGCTTTTGTAAGTCAATTTTAGAGGTGTAAAAAATAATTGGTATCCCTGTGTTGTTTTATTGACTGAAAGTTTCTCCCCTTTCCACCTTTTGCCCCTGTCTGTGCATCATCTCTCTCCTGTCTCCTTGTTCCTTTGTGCTCTCTCCCTGCTGTTTGTTCCAGATCCCCACTGGTCCTCTCATCTTTAACTCTCTACATCAGCAGCAATTGCCTCAGTTTTCCCCTCAGCAGAGCCAGTCTGCAACATCCAGTCCGCAACAGCAGGGGGAGACGGTGAGCTTCCACACAGGCATTGCAACATATGCTTAAATAAAGCTACTCAAAATTGAGAAAGAAAAATTGAGACCACAAAACATAATCTATACATTGTTTAGCCAATCAGAGGCATTGTTGTATGAAACCAATGGAGATACAACAGTTCATTCTCTTTCATGGTACATTATCAAAAGTAAATGAACAAGCCTAAATGGGTTGGAATGATGAGAACCATGTGGAAACAACTGCATGAGACTATCCCAAAAAAATTGCTCATATGCTTTTCAGGGCGACCAAGGTGGAGATCAAAGTTTAGGAAACCAGCAAACGGCTGTCATCAATCTGGGAGTCGGAAGCTTCATGTCTCCTTCAGCTGCAGGTAGGATCCTCACCCTTAACCCCAAATACCCATATTTATTTTCAACCAATTGCCTTTTTAATTAATTAATTACAGACACATGTAATTAATGTTTGATTTATTAATTCATTATTATTTACTAATGTTTTTGATGTGGGGCTTTACAATAAATTTTAAAAAAGTCTTTCTGTCACCAAAAGTAAATTTTAAGTGTACCTGTTCAAATATTCACTGAATATCCATCAGTGGCAATCTGTATCAAGCCCTACTCTGAAAGAAAAGACTTAATGATTTTAACTATGATTGTACTTGTGTTTTTCACATAATCAAGTATTTCACCACAATCAAGAGACACTTAATTTTCCTCTTTTTCTGCTACTCTAACTTTATTTTTGTCCCTATCTGATCTACCTGCTCTTGCTTCCTCTCTCTCTTCTGCCCTGTTCACTCTTTACTCTGGTACATTAAAACATGCTTTGTGCTACAAATCCTTCCAACTCCATACAAAACCCATACAAATTTTATTCTGTCTTTTACCTTCCAATTATGTTCTTATGTTATCCCTTGAATCTTAACAAACATTTCTGTCCTGATGTGCTTTACCTAACCAAAAAACATCTGTTATCACACCGTACCTACTCCTTTTGGCCTGTTTACATTTCCCTCTTTTCACTCTGTCCTCTTTGCCTCCTCTGGCTTCTTCCACGGGGCGCTCCTCTCCCTCCCTCCTCCCTCCTCCCTTCTTAGTGCTGTCCCAGTTGGGCTGTGGGCTGGACGGGTCTGGGCCCCCGCTGCCTTCTCCAAGGCTTCAGCAGCAGCACCAGCCACAGATCCAAGTAATACAGCAACTTTAACAACTTTATACACTTACATAGTCAGTCTCATTACATTCATTGAACACATTCATATAAACTGTTTTATACATTTTTAATTTTTTTTTTAATTACAAACGATGAATCATTGGATAAGAAAATGTGATACTACTTACATTAATGGGTTTTCAGAAATATGAAACACAACAACTACTATCGATTGTGTTCATTTGAGTGCACTGCAGTATTTCATGTCTCCCAATTTGTACTATATGTTGTTGATACTCTCCACACCATTCACTTCATCTTGTGTTGTTTGTTGTAAATGTTTTCTGACAAATATGGCAGTCCACTGGAGCTTGTGACACTTCCCATGGCATTAACTAACAGTATGTCCAAATGGCACAAGGGTATTTGCCATTAAATAGTTTTGCTTTACAAGTAAGAGCATATGTTACACTGAAAGCATGAACTGAAATATGTTTTTGGCCAGTTGAAGTTGCTGACTTACTCTGAGCAGAGGAGCACGTCTGCTGAGCTGCATGTGTGTTATTGTCAAGGCCACAGCATCACGTGCATTACTGTTTAATGTCTCCAGAAGCCAACGGTGCTGCTCATCGTACCTGCCTCACTCCAACACAACCCAATGTGCCCCGTCTGTTCCTCTCCTGTCCTGCTCCTGCCACCATTAACACCCTTTGTTTCTGTTGTGTGTCATACAGAGCTTACTAACACTGCTACAAAAAAACTATTAGCTCAGCGCTAGTCTGGCAGTCTGCAGCTATACGAGTCTGTGTTTGATCTTACTCATTTACACAAATACTGATGTATTTCTCACTCTTTCTCAGTTGCAATTCTTGCAGCACCAAATGCAGCAGCAGCAAATGGCTTTGGGGGCAGCAGCTCCTCCGGGGGGAGCGCCACGGCAACATACCGCCAATCAACCAAGAAGTAAGAGGAAGAGGAGCACGCCACAGCCCCTGCCCAAGACATGACAGGCCCACATCCTGCATCTAACGGACACACATGATCCATACTGTGCTCTTGTCTGCCCCACTGTGGAAAAAGCAGGCAAAAACACTGATTTGTTGATTTGTTTGTCTTTTATAGCTGACAAATGTGATTTGTAATGGTTGTAAGTGGTTTTGGAGAACCAAATGGGTTTTTAGAATGGGAAGCACTATGCTGGAGGAACCTTAGTAATATTTTTTGAAAAGAAGAGGGTTCTTGTAGGTAGCAAGCTTCCAAAATAATGTATTATCCTTCAGAAGACTTCTCTGGAGGTGTGTGGAGTGAGAGGATCTGATGCACAGCCCTCTGCTCGGTCGACCCTGGTAGAAACTGCCCTTTAAGCACGGATCCCAGCTGAGCGTATGACACCAAATCCTCCACTGAACTGTTAGAAGTGAAAATGCAAATCAAACTTCGGAGTAGTGCCTGGGGCAGCCCTCTACCTCTGTGTGTTGGAAGTCTTTCCTGTTGGGAAACCTGGCTCAACAAAGGACTGAGATCAACATGAAAGATGGTGTTCACTGCTTTTGTACAGCACATTTTGAAAAAGGCATTTTCTTTTACATAGATCAGGAGCCATGAGTAATTCTTATGAGACATCAACTGAGCGTGTGTGTGTGAGACATTTCTGGACACTGAGAAATAATTTTTTAAGCAGTCTTTGTCAGCAGTTTTATTGTTATTAAAAAGAATATATATTGACAGTGGAAAATACAGCTTTTAGATAAAATGTGTTTTGTATGAGACTCTTCATTGTGGCGTCTTCACACTCTGTAGGACTTTGTCAATAAGCTTCTGTATTTCTCTCTGTCGAACCACTGCGCGGTTTATGCACTCTTGCAACTTCTCTCCAGATAACGATGAACCGCCTGAACCAAAGTAAACCATACATTAATTATGTTAGTTTGTGCATGGTTAAACTCTCAAATACCCTGCATTGAGTGCATCTTTTAAAGCGGGAAGAAAATATGCTAAATGTTCAAAGATATTATGATATACTATCATTTTGTACAACATTTAATATGAAATTCACCACACAAATTGACAGCACATTACTTTCACCTGGTTTGTGCACTGAGCAGAGCCGCTCCTCTTCATCTATCACTACAGTGAGCTGTGCTGTCAACAGGCTTTCCTCTTCTGCAGTTGGATCCACAATCACTATAGATCTGTTAGTAGTGTGGAAAGAGCTCACCATTAGACTCATCGCTAAATATGAGCAAAGACTTGCAGAAACTAAACTTACTTGTCAAACACCCCAAAAGATGAGCTCACTGGATGTCGGTGAATCTGCAGGTCATGTTTTTTCTCTAGATTGACTTCAGGCAAACAAGTGTCAGTGCTTATGGTGACATCTGGTAGTTGTGCTGCGACATGCAGAGAGATGGAAAGTATTAGTTAAGACTTTAGAAATAAAAAGACTAGAAAGACTAAGGAATAGCACATACTATTCTTTAAAGCTGCCAAGAGTGCAATTATGCAGGCGTCCAGGACATTTCCGTCATAGTTGAGACACATCAAGTCACAATAGAGCACCCAGGACAGCTACAGTAACATTAATTTCATTACCAGTCATTTTGATAATGTATATTTAATTCTTAGAGACAGTGACATTACAGTACCTTTCCCCTTTCAATGCACAAGTCTTCTGTTTTTACTATTTCAGAACTGTGAAACATTGGGGGTTTATCAGAACAAGAATATTCATATGTAATGAGATTTTAATGAGCTTTTATACTTAACCTTTCTATTACATCTGCAATAAACTGGCTAGCAGCCTGAGCTTGCTCTCCTGGAGGGCCCGGACGAAATCGAGAGGAGCACAACGGAGGTAGGTCAACATTTGGCACTAAGTAATACAGAAGATGTTATTTTTTTAAGAAAATGTTTGTTATTACATTGTACCCATAGATTAAATGTTAAACTCACCCATGTAACCTTTACCTGGTGCTTCAGCTGTGGGGTTTGATAGTTCCTGCCAAGAAAATCAACAGAGCCATACATATTCAGTTTACATGTATCATTACACACAAAATACATAATTGTATTATTTTGTACCGCTTTGATGCCACAGATGACAGTGGTGTTCCCAAGTTTCACCAAAGCAGAGCCATCCGCAGTGGATATAGACCCTGAACAAAATATTGACCCAAGTTAACAAAATCTGTACAGTATTTCCTAAGCCTACATGCCTGTATCGTGGATATGCCAGTTTAGGGTCTTACCGATGTTCAATGTGGTGACTCTGAACTCGGACAGGTCACGTCCATCAGACCGACACTGTTCTTTCTGGCATAAAAAGAAAGGTTAAATATTATTTTCCACCACAAAATATTGAATCTGATAATGATTTCTTACCAAAAAGCTCCTGTGATATTCCAGTGGTTCTGCAGTTCTACAAACACAAATAAAGGTAAAACTGTCACCTTGGGTCCATAGACAATAGAAGATTTTTATTGATTTCTTTTATTTTTTTTAATTAGTGATCTATCTGAAGATAGAAGCTTAGCCACAAAGCTGCACACTCAAACTAGGGCTTTACAGCGCAGTGTTTTAGCACAGATATTTCACACCTCAATTGTTGACAAATACAAGATGACAATGATGTTTACACATACTGTTTACAAAGATCAAAGTACATAAAAGACATAATAATAATGAAATAAAATAAAACATTGTGGTATCTTACTTGAATCCAGCCGCCATGATGTTTTGGTTGAACACGTGAACGTGCGCTTTACTACGGAAGCCGAAAAGCACAATTCGTAAAACTCAATGAAAAATTAAAATAACGCAAATTTTTTGTTTATGAGTTTATAAATTTTCCTTATCATTTATTTTTGATAGGGACATATTTCTTCTTTTTTATTGCTCCATTTATTTGTTCTGTAAGCAATTATGTTTTGCATTTTGAACAACACTTTATTTCTCCTTGGCAAAAATAATGTCCCCTGTCAATAATTTGTGACTAGTTTCATCCATAAATAATCATAGGAACATGTTTACCTGAACTATCAAACTAACAGATAAAACTAACAGATAAACCGCCTGTCCTTTAGGGGCAGTGTGCGCTTCTGTCTGAGCCTCCACGTTACTCTGATGATGTGTCTACAAACTGCACTTCCGCGTCTGCTGTGTTCAGAGTGACTGGAGTTCAGTGAGCCTCTTTCTAATGAAAGTGCAAGGATTTTCATCTTTATGAATTAAATTCTGGACAGATCTATGTTGTCTTTATCTCTGGACTTTAACATATTGACCACGGAGCCTGGTTTGGTGCCACTTTGACCTGTGCTGTCAGTGGCTGTTGGGGTTTTGTGGAAAATGGACTATCTTTGTGAAATTGTGCAAGGCCTTGTGGCACTGGCTGTTCTTACCTTAATTGTGGTAAGTGGAAAATGTGCCGTAATGTTGTATTAATAGGACTTCATTATTATTAGGAGTTTATTTTGTGTCCTGCTAGTGAGGCTGCTGAAATTGCAAGTTGGAACTTGGACTAATTTAGTGTTGTGTAATTTTTTACATTGTTTAGCTTTATACATTTGACCTGGTTTTATACACTTTCAACTATAACAATGTCGTACTAGTATACATTCATTTGAGATAGAAATAAAAGAAACTAAAAACTAGCCATTCGTGTATGTGTCTATATAGTTTACTGCACAATTTGTCTCAAAAACAATAGATTGCATCTGGTCATTAGGCTTTTCTTTCATTATATTTTCAGGTCTTACTGGTTTCCCACATAACTGCTGGGAAAGTGAACATGACACGCCACGAGAAGGAGAAATGCTTCCTCAGTGCCACAGGGGAGAAACAGATCTTTCCAAGTCTCCACGATCCCTTCTCCATTGAACTGTCTGTAGTAGTACCAGCTTACAATGAGGAGCTAAGATGTAAGTATTAATTAAATTGTTGTGTTTGCACTGATTTAAACAATGCTAAAATTATCAATACTGTATTTGAATTGTAGTGAAACTTTCCTCTGTGAACCGTTGTCTTTCTGCTTTGTGATTCAGGTCATTGAGGTTTCAGTGTTTTCTTTCTTGTCCTTCTTTCTTGTTTTGAGAGACTATGAGACCTATTCGTCGTGTGTCTGTTTCAGTGCCTCTGATGATGGAAGAAGCTATGGATTACCTGGAGGAAAGACAGGTGGCTTCTTATTGTGGCCCAAAAGCTAGATTATTATTTATGATGTACCATTATGCCCTTATTAAGCAACAACACACTTTTCTTTGGAGATTTTGTAGGACTGAAACAAGTTAATTGTTGAATCGCAACTAATTGATTATTGCAATAATTGTCAGTAAATGTAGTATTCAAATAATTATTATCTGGCCAATAAAATGACACAGGAAGCATGTACATTTAGTGTTTTTGATGAAAAGCTATTTTGTCTGTCAATATGCTTCATCAGTATGGCGTCAAGTGGCAGCACCTTTTGTCTGGGGCAAATATTGTAAACATGTTATAGTTATTGGTCATTTTCAATGTGAATAATCACCAACATTTTTTTTATTTAATTTAATTTATTTTTAGTTATCTTCCACTGGAACTGGCACAAATATTTAAAATATTCAAGTAAACAGATGGTAATAATTGGAATGTGTATGGAGTACAGGATACGGTGACATTCCTATTCATTGTCACTTTTGTTATTGGTTTAAGAAACGAGTGACTTGTAAGAGCTGCTAATATTGTTCTTTGTATTGCCAGTAGATGGCACCAATTCACTAAATTTCCTTGTGTTGTCCCAGAAAAAGACTCCTTCTTTTACCTATGAGGTCATTGTGATTGATGATGGCAGCAAAGACAAAACCACACAGGTATGATTTTAAGCTAATACATTGATTTGATTATTGTCTTATTGAAAGTTGTACCTTGTTGCAGGTTGCAATGCAGTACACAAAGAAGTATGGTGCAGACAAAGTGCGAGTGTTGACGCTGGTGGAGAACAGGGGCAAAGGAGGAGCAGTGCGAATGGTAGGTCCCACAGCCACAGGCTTATGTATGTTTTATTCCTGTCTGTAAATTAACTGTATCTGCCTAAAGGGAACTCTGAGCTCCAGAGGCAGACTCATTCTGATGGCAGACGCTGATGGAGCCACAAAGTTCTGTGACATTGAAAAAGTGGAAACTGCACTGAATGAGATTAACCCAAAACCAGTGAGTTAAAAAATGATTCTTATTTTGCTCTAATCTATAATTTCATAATTGTAAATGTACATATTAATATGCATGATATGTAAATTTTCTATTGCTGTTGTGAAGGATAATATGGCCATATCCTGTGGTTCTCGGGCTCACCTGGAGAAAGAATCTGTAGCTCAAGTAAGTGTTTTAGATTTTAATGTGTCTGGTATTGAATCTCCTAAACAGTAATGCATTTGCTTGTATTGTTGTCCCCTTAGCGCTCTCTGTTTCGAACATTTTTGATGTTGGGCTTTCACTTCCTGGTGTGGTTCTTCTGCGTGAGAGGCATCAGGGACACACAGTGTGGATTCAAGCTTTTCACTCGAGAAGCAGCACTCAAGACATTCTCCTGTCTTCATGTTGAGCGATGGTAGGTGGCCTTTTTAAAAGAATATTTATCAAAAGTTGCTAAACGGATTGTATAAACTTAATAATTATAGCTATAAAGACATACATTCTGTTTTTCTAGGGCTTTTGATGTTGAGCTTTTATACATAGCCCAGTGCTTTAAGATTCCCATCGCAGAAGTAGCTGTAAATTGGACTGAAATAGAAGGTAAGCTTGCAGTTGAAAAATCTTTGGAATACTTAAAGAAAAAAAGCACAATGTTTTATTGAACTGCTTTGTCCTGGTGTCACATCAACTGTATTCCAAGTAATTAAAATGTGATTTAACGAGTTCAGGTGGTCTTATACCTAGAATATTAGCAGGTTGAGTTCAGCTTCGACTGGTGCATTGCTAGTGTGCACTTGATCAAGACACTAGTACCACTGACTATATATATATATGTAAGATATAAACATGGCCTATTGCTTGTATCCATTCTATACCTTGCCTAGGTATTTATATTTATGATAGGTAGAGGATATATAGACCATGACAGTCAATTATTGACTATAAACAATCAGCGTATATATGCTTATATATTATCTATCAGTTATAGGCTATATATTATATATATATAATATATAGTATATTATATATCTATATGCATATTTATAATATCCCAATATCAAAATATATTTTATAATATATGCAGATGGGGCGAGACCTATATTTTCATTATATGCGCTACCTTACAGGTGCATGGAAATATATAGCCGGCAGTGAAGTTATGATTAGACATATAACAATTCCAATAATATGTGAATAATGGGCTCTTATAATGGCCAATAAGCCTATAGAAGGGAAATATATACTGTGTCTTGTCAAATGTCAATCAACAAGCAATAACATAGATATATTTATAACGTTGTAATAAGATGTGCATTCTTACCACAGTTATATGGGATTCCCATATATGTTTACATATGTTGGCTTGGATGGTCATATATTACATATACACATTGCTGCATATATATATAGATGAGTGAGTATATTATATATTTTTTCCAGTCAAATTGATATATTATTATGTCTTTTATATGAAATGTGAAGGATGATAATAACTAGATCAGGTAATATATATTGTGTGTGTGAGGTGTAGCATATGTATATATGTATATATATATGTATATGTAGATATATGGTATTTGTTGGATATATGAATACATCTATATTATATAATGGTGTCAAATATATAGCTATATATATTGTTGTATGTAAAGCGTTATGTAGTATATATGTATTATATGTATATATATATATGATAAATCAGAGTCCTATGTTATATTGTTGTTTTATATATTTTAGATATATTATGTCTATGTCATTGTGAACTGGGTCTGGTGCCCTATAGAAACTGGCCTATTGCTTGTATCCATTCTGTACCTTGCCTAGGTAGTTTTGGTCTTATGTAAGCTGCTGTACTTGACTAAAACAATCAGCGTAGGTTGCTTACCTATTATCTATTTATTTATAATAATGTTGTTAATGTTGCATTATTAAGTGTCTTTATCTACTCCCCAGGGTCAAAATTGGTCCCGTTTTGGAGTTGGCTGCAGATGGGGCGAGACCTGGTTTTCATTCGGCTGCGCTACCTTACAGGTGCATGGAAACTGCAGCCGGCAGTGAAGACTGATTAGACATATAAACAATTCCACAAGCCTGTGAATAATGGGCTCTTATAATGGCCAATAAGCCTTAAGAAGGGAACTAACAACTGTGTCTTGTCAATGTCAATCAACAAGCAAGAACATATCTTATTTATAACGTTGTAATAAGATGTGCATTCTTACCACAGTTGTGGGATTCCCATGGTGTACAAATGTTGGCTTGGGATGGTCACCGTTACATGTACACATTGCTGCATATAGCACTGACTGAGTTACTTATATTTTTTTCCAGTCAAATTGTTTTGAATGTCTTTGTAATGAAATGTGAAGGATGATAAACTGGATCAGGTCCCTGGCAGGGTGAGCAGATGTTATCATTGCTATATGGGGAATGTAGATGAGGGCTGTGGTAAAATGGATAACTGAAACATCATTAAAGGTTCAAAAATAATGTCTTTGTTGGTATCTAAAGCAACAGTAAATATAAGTCAGATAATATAATACGACAAATTTTTATTGTTTGTATTTTTTATTGTTTTACTTGTTTATTTCTTAAGATGAACTGGGTCTGGCTCCTCAGAGTCCTAGTATTAATCTAATCTTGCAATTACTGTAGGACGTTTGGACTGAATGATACCGTCTCATCTCATTGTTCCAGTGTTTAGCACACTTTCGTTTAAATCTAATGTGGACATTGTCTTGCGTGTTTGTGGTTGACTGTGCGCTTGTGTAAGTCTGAGGTCAGATGATGCGGATGTCTCTCGGGCCCCAGAGCACTGCGGGGCGCATCCTGTTTGTGTCTGTGCGCCTGTCTGCGCGTGGACACATAATCACTGCACAGAAACTTGGGATGAGTTTGTTATAAAGGGAATTCAATTTCACCCTGTCTCCGTGAGGTCAGTGCTGCTGGACTCTAGTATAATACTACTGTACTCTAGTATAATGCTGCTATACTCTAGTATAATACTACTGTACTCTAGTATAATACTACTGTACTCTAGTATAATGCTGCCATACTCTAGTATAATACTACTGTACTCTAGTATAATGCGGCTATACTCTAGTATAATACTACTGTACTCTAGTATAATTCTACTGTACTCTAGTATATTACTACTGTACTTTAGTATACTGTAATGCTATTGTACTCTAGTATAATGCTACTGTACTCTAGTATAATGCTGCTGTACTCTAGTATAATGCTGCTGTACTCTAGTATACTGCTACTGTACTCTAGTATAATACTATTGTACTCTAGTATACTGTAATGCTACTGTACTCTAGTATAATACTATTGTACTCTAGTATAATACCACTTTACTCTAGTATAATACAACTATACTCTAGGATAATACAACTATACTCTAGGATAATACCACTTTACTCTAGTATAATGTTACTGTACTCTAGTATAATGCTACTGTACTCTAGTATAATGCTGCTGTACTCTAGTATACTGTAATGCTATTGTACTCTAGTATAATACTATTGTACTCTAGTATACTGTAATGTTACTGTACTCTAGTATAATACTATTGTACTCTAGGATAATACCACTTTACTCTAGTATAAGGTTACTGTACTCTAGTATAATGCTGTACTCTAGTATAATTGCTACTGTACTCTAGTAGAATGCTATTGTACTCTAGTATAATGCTACTGTACTCTAGTATAATGCTACTGTACTCTAGTATAATGCTACTGTACTCTAGTATAATGCTATTGTACTCTAGTATAATGCTACTGTACTCTATTATAATGCTGCTGTACTCTTATATAATGCCGCTGTACTCTAGTAGAATGCTGCTGTACTCTAGTATAATGCTATTGTACTCTAGTATAATGCTACTGTACTCTAGTATAATGCTGCTGTACTCTAGTATAATGCTACTGTACTCTAGTATAATGCCTGTACTCTAGTAATGCTGTACTCTAGTATATACTATGCTGTACTCTAGTATAATGCTACTACTCTGTACTCTAGTATAATATGCTACTGTACTCTAGTATAATGCTGCTGTACTCTAGTATATGCTGCTGTACTCTAGTACTCTACTTTAGTATAATGCTGCTGTACTCTAGTATAAATACTGCTGTACTCTAGTATAATGCTACTGTACTCTAGTATAATGCTATTGTACTCTAGTATAATGCTACTGTACTCTAGTATAATGCTACTGTACTCTAGTATAATGCTACTGTACTCTAGTATAATGCTGCTGTACTCTAGTATAATGCTACTGTACTCTAGTATAATGCTACTGTACTCTAGTATAATGCTACTGTACTCTAGTATAATGCTACTGTACTCTAGTATAATGCCTACTGTACTCTAGTATAATACTGTACTCTAGTATAATGCTACTGTACTCTAGTATAATGCTGCTGTACTCTAGTATAATGCTACTGTACTCTAGTATAATGCTGCTGTACTCTAGTATAATGCTACTGTACTCTAGTATAATGCCGCTGTACTCTAGTATAATGCTACTGTACTCTAGTATAATGCCGCTGTACTCTAGTAATGCTACTGTACTCTAGTATAATGCCGCTGTACTCTAGTAGAATGCTGCTGTACTCTAGTATAATGCTATTGTACTCTAGTATAATGCTACTGTACTCTATTATAATGCTGCTGTACTCTATTATAATGCCGCTGTACTCTAGTATAATGCTATTGTACTCTAGTATAATGCCGCTGTACTCTAGTATAATGCCGCTGTACTCTAGTATAATGCTACTGTACTCTAGTATAATGCTATTGTACTCTAGTATAATGCCGCTGTACTCTAGTATAATGCCGCTGTACTCTAGTATAATGCTGCTGTACTCTAGTATAATGCCGCTGTACTCGAGTATAATGCTGCTGTACTCTAGTATAATGCTGCTGTACTCTAGTATAATGCTGCTGTACTCTAGTATAATGCCGCTGTACTCTAGTATAATGCTGCTGTACTCTAGTATAATGCTATTGTACTCTAGTATAATGCTACTGTACTCTAGTATAATGCTACTACTAGTCTACTCTAGTATAATGCTACTGTACTCTAGTATAATGCTACTGTACTCTAGTATATGCCGCTGTACTGTACTAGTATAATGCCGCTGTACTCTAGTATAATGCTGCTGTACTCTAGTAATAATGCTACTGTACTCTAGTATAATGCTACTGTACTCTAGTATAATGCTGCTGTACTCTAGTATAATGCTGCTGTACTCTAGTAGAATGCTGCTGTACTAGTAGTAGAATGCTGCTGTACTCTAGTATATGCTGCTGTACTCTAGTATATATGCTGTACTCTAGTATAATGCTACTGTACTAGTCTAGTATAATGCCGCTGTACTCGAGTATAATGCTGCTGTACTCTAGTATAATGCTGCTGTACTCTAGTATAATGCCGCTGTACTCTAGTATAATGCTGCTGTACTCTAGTATAATGCCGCTGTACTCTAGTATAATGCCGCTGTCCTCTAGTATAATGCCGCTGTACTCTAGTATACTGCTGCTGTACTCTAGTATAATGCTGCTGTACTCTAGTATAATGCCGCTGTCCTCTAGTATAATGCCGCTGTACTCTAGTATACTGCTGCTGTACTCTAGTATAATGCTGCTGTACTCTAGTATACAGGTAACATGGGAAAAGCAGCGCAGCCTTTGACAGATCAACACCTGCACTAAACATAGCCAAACGTTACCACAGTATAAAGTTTAACCTGTGGGTCTTGGACTTTACTCGGCTCATGTGTGGGTGGCTCATGTGTGAGTGGCTCATGTGTGGGTGGCTCATGTGTGGGTGGCTCATGTGTGAGTGGCTCATGTGTGGGTGGCTCATGTGTGGGTGGCTCATGTGTGGGTGTATCATGTGTGGGTGGCTCATGTGTAGTACTCTCATGTGTAAGTGGCTCATGTGTGGGTGGCTCATGTGTAAGTGGCTCATGTGTGGGTGGCTCATGTGTAAGTGGGTCGTGTGAGTGGCTCATGTGTGAGTGGCTCATGTGTGAGTGGCTCATGTGTGGGTGGCTCATGTGTGAGTGGCTCATGTTGGGTGGCTCATGTGTGAGTGGCTCATGTGTGAGTGGCTCATGTGGTGAGTGGCTCATGTGTGGGTGGCTCATGTGTGGGTGGCTCATGTGTGGGTGGCTCATGTGTGAGTGGCTCATGTGTGGGTGGCTCATGTGTGGGTGGCTCATGTGTGAGTGGCTCATGTGTGAGTGGCTCATGTGTGGGTGGGTCATGTGTGTGAGTGGCATGTGTGTGGGCTCATGTGTGAGTGGCTCATGTGTAAGTGGCTCATGTGTGGGTGGCTCATGTGTAAGTGGCTCATGTGTGGGTGGCTCATGTGTGAGTGGCTCATGTGTGAGTGGCTCATGTGTGAGTGGCTCATGTGTGGGTGGCTCATGTGTGAGTGGCTCATGTGTGAGTGGCTCATGTGTAAGTGGCTCATGTGTAAGTGGCTCATGTGTGGGTGGCTCATGTGCGAATGGCTCATGTGTGAATGGCTCATGTGTGAATGACCCATGGGGCTAAGGCCCAGAGGCCCGCGCGCTCTTGAGGACAGTACCCGGAGCCAGCGGGGCCAGGGGCAGGACACTGCTGTGCCAAACCAGAAGCCCATCCAACGATGCGTTTGGGTGCAGCACCTGGTGATCGGAAAAAATCGTCTGTTTTGCTCAGATCCCCTGGGTGCACCTACTTTGGGCTGGAGTATTGTTACGATCCGCAGCAGTTGCTGTAAACTGTGAAAATGTCAAACTTGTAGACTCTCTGTCGCCAGACGGTTGCGTCATTAACTGGACCAGTCACGGCACTCCCAATAAAGGCGCGTATCCATCCGCAGTGACACACTCTGCGGCTCCTGGGGCATTGTGGCGCACTGTCAGGCTTAATGCGCAAAGATTGATCGAAGATTGTTTTTATCATTACCACATACATTACATCTGAAGACTCTCTGTAAACCCCAAGAACACAGCTCTTTGTTTCAAATGCACATGTGCCTAATCTATAGCGTCGACAAATGTATCAGTGTGTAAATGTGTAAATTAAATATAGAAAATATCAGTCTGTAAATGTGTGAATTAGTAATGGATTAAACAGATGATTCAGTCATGATATATGCTTTCTTTTGCCTTGCACACATATATGGTTGCTGTTGGAAAAAAGATGAGAAATAGGGTGATTCTTTATTGTGCCAATAGTGTGCACAGAGACACGGTGTGTCCATCTGTAGTTGCCACTTTGGCTCATAGTTCTGGCCTGTTGTCTGGTGTGGACAGAGCAGGTGTGATTGTTTTCTCTGCCCAAAACTCACTTCAGTCTAATTGAGCAAGGCTCAGGTGGCGCGCGCACAGGGTCGCGCGCACATTCACGTTCAGTGTAAAATCCCTGAAATCCCGTGAAAGCTCCTGGAGGGGGAGGCGGGGGGGAGGCGGAGGGATCCACGGCAGGCGCTGCGGTTCCAGCCTGGCTGACGCCGCGGAGGCTGTGGCGCTAGGCTGAAGGAGGAGTGGAGGCTCCGAGAGCAGCTCTGCGTCAAGAGAACTTCACTGAGCACGCACAAACGAGGAAGAGAGTCCAAATGAGTCTCAACAGAATAGTATCCCACTCAAACTAACCCATGGTGTGTCTGCGCTGGTGGGAGGAGATGATGACTCCGTTTCATTTTCTGGGTCTCACTCTGATCTACAGCAGTCACTGACACCACCTGCTCTGACACCACCTGCGCGCCTCCTTTTGTCTCTGCTCCGCTCAAACGGGCCTAACATACAGTGTGTGTCTTTATTGTGAAGGGCATATCCTCCTGCAGCCTGTTTTGCCGCGGACTTAACTTGAGTTTGAAACGTCCACAGACCCTCGCGGGCCGTGCGCACACACCTCCTGCGTGCGGCAGTGCGCGCGGAGCCGCTCTGACCCGCAGCTGGACCCGCCGTGTGCGCGCACTTGTCAGCATCAGCACAGGTGAGAGGACCATTTCTGAAACACTCTAAACTTTACATAAACTTGGAGTAACGTGTTAGACTACTTCTTTAAAGTATTTTAGTCAGAAGTATCCTTCAGGCCTGTCCAGGTTTAGGACACACTGTTGACGCACACGTTCAGCACACGTTCAGCCTGTGCTACTTTTGGTTTATTGTTTTTATATCCATTTCCATGTACACAGTAGTCTAAATGCGTACAGTTACTATAGCCACAAGGGTGTTGGGTGTTTTAGTTCTTGATCCAGCCTCGTGCCATCAGGACCTTTCCTCATCTCGAGGCGCGCGCGCGCTGTGGCAGTAGTAAGAGGAAACTGGCGTGTTTACTTTTTTGGGAAGGGGTGTCCTGGCGATAAAGCATTAGGTAATTAGCCTATCTGAGTCTGCAGACTGAGTGACGCCAGACTCAATAAAAGCAGAGCTCGGAGTGGACCGGTGCCGCATTGAGCCGTGCGTTTTGTTTTGTTTTTTTGCTGTCACTGAAAACCTCAGCTGTCTCCCTCTCTTTCTCCCTTGCTGTTTTCCTCTCTGTCTCCCTCTCTTTCTCCCTCTGTCTCCCTCTGTCTCGCTCTCTTCCCCCCTCTGTGTTCCTCTCTGTCTCCCTCTGTCTCCCTCTCTGTCTCCCTCTCTTCCCCCCTCTTCCCCCCTCTGTGTTCCTCTCTTTCTCCCTCTCTATCTCCCTCTCTTCCCCCCTCTGTGTTCCTGTCTTTCTCCCTCTGTCTCCCTCTCCCCCCTCTGTGTTCCTCTCTGTCTCCCTCTCTCCCCTCTGTCTTCTCCTCCCTGTGTTCCTCTCTGTCTCCCCTCCTCTGTGTCCCTCTGTCTCCCTGTCTCTCCCTCTGTCTCCCTCTGTCTCCCTCTCTGTCTCCCTCTCTGTCTCCCTCTCTCCCTCCCCTCTGTGTTCCTCTCTGTCCCTCTGTCTCCCTCTGTCTCCCTCTGTCTCCCTCTCTCTCTCTCCTCTCTGTCTCCCTCTGTGTCTCTCTCTGTGTTCCTCTGTCTCCCTCTGTCTCCCTCTCCCTCTGTCTCCCTCTCTCTCTCCCTCTGTCTCCCTCTGTCTCCTCTCTGTCTCCCTCTGTCTCCCTCTGTCTGTCTCCCCTCTGTCTCCCTCTGTCTCCTCTGTCTGTCTCCCTCTCCTCTGTCTCCCTCTCTCTCTCTGTCCCTCTGTCTCCCTCTGTCTATCTGTCTCCCTCTGTCTCCTCTCTGTCTCCTCTCTCTGTCTCCTCTCTGTCTCCCTCTCTGTCTCCCTCTCTGTCTCCCTCTGTCTCCCTCTGTCTCCCTCTGTCTCCCTCTGTCTCCCTCTCTCTCTCCCTCTGTCTCCCTCTGTCTCCCTCTGTCTCCTCTCTGTCTCCCTCTGTCTCCCTCTGTCTCCCTCTGTCTCCCTCTGTCTCCCTCTGTCTCCCTCCCTCTCTGTCTCCCTCTGTGTTCCTCTCTGTCTCCCTCTGTCTCCCTCTCTGTCTCCCTCTGTCTCCCTCTGTCTCTCTCTGTCTCTCTCTGTCTCTCTGTCTCCCTCTGTCTCCCTCTCTGTCTCCCTCTGTCTCCTCTCTCTCTCCCTCTCTCTCTCTGTCTCCCTCTGTCTCCCTCTGTCTCCCTCTGTCTCCCTCTGTCTCCCCTCTGTCTCCCTCTCTGTCTCCCTCTCTGTCTCCCTCTCTGTCTCCCTCTGTCTCCCTCTGTCTCCCCTCTGTCTCCCTCTGTCTCCTCTCTGTCTCCCTCTCTGTCTCCCTCTGTCTCCCTCTGTCTCCCTCTCTGCAGGTCTCTGTTTGTCTGCACACAAGTTGACTGGTGCATTGTGCCTCATGGTTCTGGATTTACTTTCACTTTTGATGCAGTGAGTTTACCCATTTGACACTGGTATGATTATTAATAAGAATTCAATCATCTTTAACACAATAGTCCACAAAGTGCTTTCAGACTCTTATTCACCACAGAAGTTCAGGGCTTTTTGTCACAAAGAAAATGACGTATGATAACATGTCAGTGGCCAAACTTGCGAACAAAAATATTATTATAGGCCCATTATTTTTCCCCTGAAGTATTTTCTAACTGTGTGTGGTGCCTTTAAAACAAACCAGGGCTGAAAACAAGAAACCCTGAGCCAGGTCAACATTTGACATACCTTTCTACAATTTGATGCAGTTTAAAATCTGTGTTAAATAAGACATAACAGCATAAACAAATGCGGGATTTGGCTAATTGATTTATCTTGCTTTCTTTTTTTTTTTCTCTCTCTCTCAATTTCACCTCTTCCCCTCCCTCACCCCTTTCTGTCTACCTTTCCCCCTGTGTCTCTCTTGGTCCCCCTTCCCTTTCTCTCTCTTCCCCTATTCCTCTCTCTCTTCTTCTCTCTGTCTTTCCCTCCCTTCACTCTCTTCCTTTCTCTCCCTCTCTCTTCCCTCTCTACCCCCCTCCCCCCCTGTCCTGTCCTGTGATGTGTGCTGGCCAGACAGTTTGGCTCCTGGGCGTCAGTGGCATGATCATAGAAACAGAGGCCAGAGAGGACATTCCTCATTGTTGGTGAATCTAGAAATGATCTGGCCCCTCTGCTCCGTCTGAAAGCCCTGTGGATATGTGGCTCATTTGCCCATTCTGCATAATAGCAATGTAATGCAATAAACTTGAGCCAATGTTATGATAAGAACACCTTTATTGGCTTTATTATCATCGGCATCCTGATTTATTTTGGTTCGCATTCAGCACTAACCATGAGAGGTCACATGCCACTTTAGAGCCGCCCCGCTCCCAGATAATGAGTAATGAATAATATCCTAAAGACTAATTATTGTAAAAGTGTTGCCAGATTAAAATAACAAATAGCAGTTAATATGCTGATGATTTGTGTTATAAAGAGTTAGTCAATCAAATCTGTATTGAAGACACAGTTGCAGACAGATGTTCCATAGTTGGGCTATGTGATAAAGGAAGTGGAAGAAAAAATAAGTAATATTTTATCATTTATGGTTAATTATGATATAGACAATATGGTAAATAATAGGGCCACAATAATGCTTGTTTTCTAAAATGCATATGTGAATCTCAGTTTTCAGAGTTTGTATTAAGCAAAGTTTTTGTTTTGTAAAAACAATGACCATAATAAACCAGCTGAGCTACTGAAGTTGTTTTCATGTCAAAGTTAAACCTTGTAAAAGTCCTTTCCTGACCAACCTCTAATGTATTCAGGCACTGAAGAAGCAGTGCAGGGGCTTGTACTTTTTGGGAGCTTCATAAATATCTCTTGGTGTAATGCATTGTCATTACTATTACCAATGTATATTTGTCTTTGCTCAGACCCTCTCTTTTCTTTTGGCAGATGGTCGAAATCGGACCTAGACGTCTGACTGTGTGAGGACTAACCTTGGCTGCGGGACGCCCCATATCAATAGCCCTCTTACCCCCCTCTTACCCCTCTCACCCCTGTCCTCTCTGTGACTGCACACAGAGGGGATTTAGCCCTGTCCTCTGGCAGCACTCCAACTGTACTGCTCAACTCAGCAGATACCAGCCACTGTTTACATAGCCTTACTACCTCCTCTCTCCAGGCATATCCTAGTTTCTACTGCAGTGTCCCCAAGTGAACCCTTATCAACTTCAAATCCTTTCCCCTTTTCCCTATCTCATCATGCACTCCTCAGCCTCCATCACGTCCCTGTTCTCCTTCACCAGCCCCGCGGTGAAGCGCCTACTGGGCTGGAAACAGGGGGACGAAGAGGAGAAGTGGGCAGAGAAGGCTGTGGACTCACTAGTGAAGAAACTCAAGAAGAAGAAAGGAGCCATGGAGGAGCTGGAGAAGGCTCTGAGTTGTCCTGGCCAACCAAGTGAGTATTGAATGTGGGTTGTGTTTGGGTATTTTATTGTGTGTTCACATTAGTCCTGGATTAAACCAGGACAAGAATAGAACTAACCCAAGTATACATTCATTTTACTGTAGACAGTACATTACAGTTATCATAGACATATTGCAGTATACAGTGTATTGTTGTACCCTGTGCTTTCAAGAGCCTGTCTAGCACAGTAGCACCGCCACAATCAATCAAAAATAGTTAGTTACAATACACACACCCACAAGGATCCACATGGAGGAAACTGCTTAATGAAAGTGATTATTTTGTATGGTTTGTTTATTTAGGGAAAAAATGGTGGGTCCAGTTAAAGTTACACAAACCTTGCTGGGGGAACGGTCAGCAACATGGTTGTCTCCATGGACATGTTATTGCTCTGCCTTGAATGTTCCACAATATCTCCATGGATACAAGTAAATGATGCCACCAGGCCAAGTTACAGGTCCAACTGGTGAAGAGACAAGCCCACTCACAGCAAGAATGTGTGTTTTCCAGTTAATTATAGATGTTTCTATTGCTCAAAATGATCTGAGCCTAATCAAATGAATCCAAGAGTGATGCTTATAATGCCATTGCAGGCAGGACATTAACATCTCCATGTAGACAGGCAGTAGGCAAACCCTGCACCAGAAAAAGTTAAAGATGTTTAAAAATGCACCTTTATAATGCAGATTTCTATTTTTTAAAGTCTTGTTTTCAATAGCTAAATTACCAATAGACATTTACAGTAAAGAATGTGTGTTCCTTGCAGGTAAGTGTGTGACTATCCCGCGCTCTCTGGACGGCCGCCTGCAGGTGTCTCACAGAAAAGGCCTTCCACATGTGATTTACTGCCGCGTGTGGCGCTGGCCCGACCTGCAGTCCCACCACGAGCTCAAGGCCCTGGACTGCTGCGAGTTCCCTTTTGGATCCAAACAGAAAGACATCTGTGTCAACCCCTACCACTACAGGCGCGTGGAGACACCAGGTACACACAAAGATGTACTCAGCTTTAGGTAAAAACTTTCACTGGGCTTCATTTAATTATGTATAGGGTTAAGCTGGTTTAGATATAGGTTTTTTCAAACTTAAAATGTTTGTCCAGTGAACAGAACAGAATTTTCTTTCTCCTAACTGAACCTGTTGGACTCATTGAGTGGAAAAAAGGGCTCCAGTCACTGATCTGAACTGTCATGACTTATCGAGTATTAAAATAATCGTTGGCATTTTATAAGAAAGGCAGTGGCACTCATAAATCAATATGTCACAAAGACAATAGTCATTTTCAACCAATGCATTTCATTCATAATTAACTTTTCTAGTGGTATTCTTTGTTGGTATTGCTCAAGGGATTAATTTCCCTGTAATATATTTAATGTCATACTGGGGAACATTCCAGACCAGGCAGTAATACTGAGACAACCTGGTGGTAATGTAATCCTACTGCAGACCTGGATTTTTTGCTTTTTGGATTAAGGTTTATCAGTTTTCCAATCCACTCCACTTTATTTGTAAAGCACATTTTCATAAACAGAACAGTTACCAAAGTGCTGCACAGTATAAAATACATGGAAATAAAATAAAAATTCTTTTTTTTTTTTTTTTTTTTTTTTTTTTTTAAACTATTTATGGTTATGCTTGTCTGCTTCTTTGTGACTTATTTGTAGCTGAGGTACTTCAGAATGAAGTAAATACTCCTCTTCCTGTCTTGTATTTGCATCTCTCAGTGCTGCCTCCTGTGTTGGTTCCACGTCACAGCGAGTTCAACCCTCAGCACAGTCTTTTGGCCAAGTTCAGAAATGCCTCTCTCCACAATGAGCCGCTGATGCCCCAGAATGCCACTTTTCCTGACTCATTCCCTCCTCTGCCCTGCACCTCGTTCACCTCCCCCTCCCCCACATCCTCGCTCGCCCAGTCACCCAACCCGCAGAGCTTCCCCAGCTCCCCGAGCAGCTCAGCTGAACCCGGGAGCCCGTATCACATCACAGGTAAGAGAGAAGGATCTGTTCACTGCAAGAAAACAGGTTTCTACAATTTCTAGATAAAGTTCAAATCACTTTAATTCAAAGTTTTAAATTTAATCTCAGCTGTTTTGACAATAAAAACTATTTACTTATTGGGCCTTGGTAATTTTACTCAATTTCAAATGTGGCTGACTTTAATGCACTTCTTACATTTGTTGTCCTGGACACCCAAGTGAATGCGACTGAATACCGAGTGTGTATTTTTTAGGGGTATTTCAGTTTATTAAATGTATTAATTTAATAATTTACCAGTGGGGTAAGATTATTATTCCATTTGCACTATAAATATCTAAAAACTAAATTATCAGAAATATTATCAGATATCTCTTGAAACAAGTTAAATGTATTTATTTATTTATTCATTCACTCACTCACTCACTCAGGTGAAAAAATCCATTGAGATCAAAATCTCTTTTTTAAGGTGACCTGGAAATGTCACATAAACAATTAAATCCAAGCTAAGCAGCACTACTCAAATCCAGGTTATAATTCTGAATTCAGGTCATTTTAACCAAGGCTAGATTATTTTTCGCAGTGTCTTCCACATTTCCATATTCATCATGTGTTTTTAGCAGAGACTCCACCCCCTCCCTACAGTATGATGGAGACCAATCCACAGGAGGATGTGAAGCCCCAGAGACCACCAAGCTCACATTCTCCGCTCCACACAGAGGTGACCAATTTTCTATCATTTGTATAAGTTTGTATGTGTGTGTGTGTGTGTGTGTATATATATATATATATATATTATATATATATATATATATATATATATATATATATATATATATATATATATATTATATATATATATATATATATATATATATGTATATATATCTATGTATATATATATATATATACGTTTACGTTCTGTTTATGATCTTGTAAAACTGGATCAATGTTACAGACTGACCCTGCTCAAAGTCACCTCGACATAAATACACTTACACCTAGTGTCAAGATTGTATTATTACACGTTTTATTAGAAAAACTGGAACAAATCCTCATTTATATACCTGCAGATGTGTTTCTGACTGATCACTGTTCTTCTGTTGTGCAGATTTACGGCCTGTGTGTTACGAGGAGCCGGAGTACTGGTGTTCCATAGCCTACTATGAGCTGAATAACCGTGTGGGGGAGACGTTCCACGCCTCGTCCCGCAGTGTTCTGGTCGATGGATTCACCGACCCGTCCAACAACAAGAACCGTTTCTGCCTCGGGCTTCTGTCCAACGTCAACCGCAATTCCACCATCGAACACACAAGGCGCCACATCGGAAAAGGTAAGTGGCATTTTTTGATGTTTTCTTGGTTTCTTTAAAAGTTAGAATAATATGCCATAGAGGCCGACCGTTTAAATGAGATCATTTGAATTTGCCATCGTTTATCTACCTTACTTAAGCGCATCTACCTTTGTATGGTCCACCTTGTACTAAAGCACTAGAGCTGGGGGAGACTGGCGCCTGGAGTACTTGATGTGGACATGTTTTCAGACAGAATACTTGGGCAGACCTAATATTTACTCTATAGCATGAAAGAAATACACATTGATAAAAATAATGTAGCTTTTACCCCTCAACACAGTAGTACTCGTGTTACTCTAGGGAGGCAGAGTCATGTGTATTCAGTTCCGTGCTTTTGTAGTGCAGATATGAACCTTCTGTTGGACACAGACAGTAAACATTACAGTGTGATAGCGGTGACATCAAGGCTGGAGTCAGTGGGACAAAAGCCAAGTCTGGCCTCTTTTATAACTCTGTGGTTCTTATTCACATATCTTTAGTAGAGTACTAACAATAGACTTGTGTTTTGATTTTTTTTTTCCTGTGCAAGAAATAATATTCACTTTGGTGTCACATGTTGCACTGCAGTTTGTTTGTTTTTTTTGTTTTGTTTTTTTTCATGCCTATTGGCCCAGTATACTTTCAAACTATTAAAGCAAACTGTTAACTACTTTGAGGCCCCTGTACAAATATATTGTAGCTGCTCTTGAGGTCAAACTAAGTCCGCTGTGTGCCGTCTGCCTCTAATTATAAAGCATTTTATTTTCAGATGATAATCAGAAAGTGCACTTTTAGCATGCGAGTTGTTCGCTTTTTGGGTGGCAAAACTCTGCTCTGGTCCCTGGAAATTGTGAAAAGTAATTATGAACTCATCACAGTGAGTAGTAAGAAATGCATAAGGTGAGGAATAACTTTGGACCACTGCAAACATTGTTTACAATGAGCAAGTTCTGTTTGCCGTGTTAAAAAAAAAAAATCAAGTAAAAATCAGGTACAGTTCTTTTAATGCTTAAGGTACAAAACGAGGTACAGTGCCTTTTCTGAAGGACTAAGAGGAGCCATTCAAATCACAGTTTGGACAACATCCTAATTACCCACTTCAGGGGTCACAGCTGGACGGGCACCTGCTTAAAAAAAAAAAAAAAAAAAAAATTAACAAAAATAAATAAAATTACTGTATGGACGGTGGACCCGGATAAATAAACCAAGTTGAATGAGTTTGATAACTTGTCTTATTTTTAATTTTCAGGCCTGCATCTTTACTACGTGGGGGGAGAGGTCTACGCAGAGTGCCTGAGTGACAGCAGTATCTTTGTCCAGAGCAGAAACTGTAACTTCCAACACGGTTTTCACGCTACCACAGTCTGTAAGATCCCCAGCGGCTGCAGTCTCAAGATCTTCAATAACCAGCTGTTCGCTCAGCTCCTGGCCCAGTCTGTGAACCACGGCTTTGAAGTGGTCTATGAACTCACTAAGATGTGCACTATTCGCATGAGCTTCGTCAAGGTAACTGCAATTCATCCAGAAATTTCTGTACAGCATTTTCTTTCTTTATTCTTTGTCAGGGACCATGTACAAATGCATTCATCTTACAAAAGAAAAGATGATTTGTACCAGATTTAGCTCCTGCTACTTTCCATGTGCAGTCCCTGGGCAGGTGAACACACATTAAAATACACATTTTATTGCAGTTACATTATAAGACTCTTTGTTCATTGTAACATTAGCAGTTAAATACAATAAAATGTCCTCATGTCCAATACAGTATGTTTCCTACAGTCCAAACCACTTTAAAAATCATAATGTGCAGGTTTTTACAGTGAAACAGAACAGCACAAGTGACCTAGACTAACGCGGACACATTTGATTATTTAAAATGTACTTTTTCAAATTTCTAGTAAGATTATTCAAATCTACAGACAATTTCAGATGACCACCTGGCCCACCTGACCAAAGGCTGAGGATCTTTTTGGTTCACAGAGGACCGAGTGGAGGTGAAGGTGGAGCTGCATTATTAATCATTTTGAATAGGGGTGCTTCAGAATGTTTTTACTAGCTGCACCAAAAAGTAAATTTACATAATTATTCAGAAGCAGAAGTCTGTTAGTTAGTTTGCATTAAAGTAGTTGCAACCTCTCAGTAGGCTTGATTTAAAGGTACAATAACTTATCTGGAGTTTACTCTTACTCCACTGAGACAACCTGGTGATGCTCCTAGCAAAGTTATAGGTCAGGTGTGTGGAGAGGTCGAGCAAGGTAATAAAGACACCTGCAATTTAATAAATGTAAAGTCAATTAAAGATTTAATGCCCAACTGTGAAACATACCAAACAAAGCAATAACATCTCTACGGAGAGAGACAGGTAGCGGACTATTTACCAGAAAAGTTACTTATTGCACATTTAACTGGGTTTTGTATTGTTTTTGCTCCATAAACAGCCACCACACTGCCTTCTTTGCTAACCTATTTCAGTTTCAACTCATTAGTCTGTTAGGACACATCAGATACACTGCAGGCAAACACTGAGTGATATATGGGTATTAGAAAACATATCGGTGCTAAAGATCAGGGAATTTGTCAGTATTGGAGCAATCAATCAAAAAGCCCCATCTTGCACCAGTGAGTGAACTGGTCATCTCTAGATATCGTACATTCTTGCCCTTGTTCATCCATGCAAGATACTTGTGCTGGTTAGTTTTCAGTTTGTTGTCAAGTGTCAACATACACTTTAGATTTACGTTTTGTTTTTTTGTTTTTAGGGCTGGGGAGCAGAGTACCACAGACAGGATGTGACTAGCACCCCCTGCTGGATTGAGGTTCACCTGCATGGGCCACTGCAGTGGCTGGATAAAGTCCTAACACAGATGGGATCTCCTCACAACCCCATCTCCTCGGTCTCATGAGACAAAAGCTCTTGGTCCATTTCAGATGTTTTACAATCTACTGTTCCTGTCCTACTGTCATATCAACGCATCTCAAAATACTGACCTGCTTTGTCCCATTTTGCTGTACAACCATGAAAATGCATTTAGTTTTGCTGGATTATATTTATAGTACTCCATAGATGAGAGATGCTTATTTATAAGTTCAAAGTATACTTATTATTGGCACAAAAAGCTGCACTCCAAAACAACCGAAACGGGCTACATTAGGTACTGAATATGTCATTACTGTAGCTGGGACCGTTTTACTGTGTTTTATTATTTACCCGTGTTGATGTAATGCATTGTTTTTACTTCTATTAAATATGATTTTCTTAAAAAAACAAAAAAGACTGGTTTTACCTAAGCTAATAGTTTTCACTAGGTCACTACATTCTCAACTTGTAACTACTACAATAAAATTAAGACAAAATCAGATCTACATTTAAATGAACCAATTACGAAGAAACAATGTTAAGTCTCATTTTACTTATTTGCACGTTTCAGCACGGGATTCCTTCACATAACGGGTATAAACATGTCAATCATGTACAGTACATTACTGTGCTCTGAAAACTTTACGCTCTTTAAAAACTTGATTAAATCATGTTTGTTTCATATTTCTTTAGCAATTTAAAACCTTTGAAGGCCCTTGAATATTCCTGATGGCTCCACTTGGATCTCACATCACATGGAAACAATGCAACACATGCATTGATTTGATTGTCACTCTGACAATTTCTTCATAAAAAATACTTTAAAAAACAATAAAGTTCTTGGATTATTCAGGATTTTTGGGCAATTTGATTTCACCCATACTCAATAAACAAACACAAGATAACTATTAAAAACATTATCACAACACATCAACATAAATACAGGCTTTGGACTTTTGTAACAGTGCTAGATGGTTTGACGATGACATGGCCATTTCAAGATATTAGTTCATTAATCAAGTTCTGCCCAGATGCACCATTGTCCATGTGTACTCTGCCATTTCTTCCTCAGTGTTTCCTAGGGGACGGTTGCTACAGTGACATCTGACCGAGGCCGGTGTCAACAGCCTGGAAACTGCTGCTGAGTCTGAGAGCGATTCTGAGCAGCCAGGAGCTGCTGCTGCTGCTGAAGAAAACTGATCACCTCTGGACTCCTCAATAAGGACTATGAACAAAACAAGAGGGACAGGTTACAGCCAGAATACACCCTTAGAGTAGCAATTTAAAGTTGTACAATATACACTGTATATTGTGGGCTGTAGTCATTTAGTCAGTTAATCGGCCGATGGTTTCTTGTTATTATTTCTTTACAATTACATGGGTTTATACAAATGTCAGAGGAGAAAGTATGGCGTGAGTTAGCTAGAATTTTTAACCTTTCCTTATGAATGATGCCGTTTACTTTGCTAGTACTTCTCTGTACATATTATAGTTTTGCGCAAGATTAAGCAATACACAAGGCCAAGCCACCAAGAATGTGGGTGAAGCTACAGATTATGAATCTGTAACTGGCTGTGGTCAAGGAGGGAAAACTATTATTACACTTATTAACATTTAATTAGACCTAGATTTTCAGTTGCATGTCCCAAAAATGTTGTTGGAAAACATGCTAACAGAAGTCACATAAGCTCAGTTGAGAACCACTGCATTTGTTTTAAAGAAACAATTGATTAGAGGACTGCCAGAGAAGTCCGTCGCCTGACGGGACAGCGGCTTTTAGGATTTTCATGGAGCCACAGAAATCCCCAGTAATGATAGCAGCTGCCCCACCAGGATATGTGACAAATAGAAATGTGTCTAAAATAAGAGGTGACCAAATCTGTACATAACATCCCACCTGACAGACTGGAGGTACCAAATATTTGTACAGCAAATTGGATATATGTAATTAACACTTTTATCAATTTACCAGTCTCTTCTGGTTGAGGACCTGTTCTATGAGGGACGGTCTGGCAGGACGATCGCCCATTGCTCCCAAACGCTGCTTATTCACAGACACTGGCCGTTCCTCTGCACTCTCCTAAAAGTGGTAAAGACAACATGGCTCATCAGTGACGTGCAAATCAGAATCGGAAACAATGCAAAACCATCACTACAAGTAGATTAACTGCACTGATTGGCTCAAAATATAAATGCAACATAAACAGTGTGGGGATAAGTCTATTTTATCCATCTGATTTTTAATACAGGTCCTTATCACGAAACTTTATGAATGTTAAACAGTGACATTTGATACATTATTTCCTGCTGCTGGATGTCAACAAATCCATGTGTTCAGTTTCTACTCCAAAGATCTAAATGATTGCAGTATTAATAGAAACACTCAGACTCACGTCCAGTTTGCCGCTGGACATGGCCTGGTCGTTCTTCTTCTTCTTGTATTTGTCTTTGTACATCTTGTTGCGGTGTTTCTTGCACATCCAGGGCTTGCGCTGCTTGGCCACCTGAGTGGTGGTCTCTGTGCAGCCCTCGTACGTGCACTGTTTGGGGGCATTGTCTCCCTCGGACACCTCCTCGTCGTTGAGCTCCTCCGGGCTGGCCGTGGTGTCCCGGGGGTCGGACGTGTCCAGCATGTCTCCCTCTTCGTCCGGATCGTCCATGTCGTAGGACGCGCTCTCCGCTTCGTGCGGTGTGATCACATTTCGGCTGTCCAGCCCGCCGCTCTTGTTCATGTAATACTTCTGTCCGTCCTTGGTGAACAGTAGCGTGGACTCCTTGTCTTTGTTAGTTGAGGGGGATTTGTCATCTTCGCTCATGATGCCAGTCAGTCCCTCGGAGCTCCTGTGGCTAATGCTAATGCTAAAGCTAATAGTTCATATAGCTCTCTGTTGACATTATCAGCTCAGTATTTAGTTCGTTCAGAGTCAGTATTTTTTCTTTACTAAACGCAGCATGTTAGAAATGTTCAAGCAGTTGTGATCTAAAGAAAAGTCCCTCATAAAGCCACTACAAAGCTTCCTCCATGTTAGCAGTCTCTTCTTCTGAGCCTGTGAGGTGTGCTGAGGTGAGGCTGCAGCGACATCTAGTGGATCATAACTGTAACTGATCCTACTAGTTGAATTATAAAACACAAAAAAGAAGCGCTCTGATGGAAAACTAACATTACACTTTCCTTTGAAAATATCAACAATTATTGCTGATTCTAATTCCACTGTCATTTCAAGTTAATTATACTGTGTGTGGTTCAGTATTCTTACTGTACTTGCGCTAATTCACCTCTAGAGGGCACATTTAAGTCACATTTACCGCTGCACTGAACTAGATTTTGTGTATGTTTTTTAAATGTTTTTTTTTTTTTTAATTCATTCCTCATTGTTATGTTTATAAAATTAATATCTTGAAAATTGTGTTTTACCAATAGCATATTTTCAGTGGGCCCAGGTGAGTTAGGTGCCTTGCCCAAGGACACAACGACAGCATTCATCTGTGGGAGCTGGAATTGCAATGCCAACCTGTGGGTCAGTGGAGCTGACTCTTCAACCAATGCTGTTTATGATGAGAGCATGATTTGAACCGCCAACCTTCAAATCAGAGGAGGAACACTCTACAAAGTGACCTACTTACAGTTATACAACATTGTGTTCTTAAGACAAAACATTTACTTGAAATATGTCATGTTATTCTCATTTTTATTGGTAGACCATTGTTGGACAGAGGTACAGTTATTGGTATTGCGACAGACTTGTTATAGAGAGGTGCAGCAGTGAGCACTTTGGTAAATCACATATGTCTGTGTTGGAGAATGTGGAGTTCAACAGCAGAAACAAATCAATGTTTTTATCATTCTGGCGACATACTACTGTTAATGTGATGACAAATACAGGAACAGACAGAAAACAATGACTGCTGGGAGATCCAGACCATGTTTTATAGTTTTCAATGCAAAACTGCACTTTAACCAGAATAATCAACTCCTTGACTGGTATTGTACTCGTTTTGTTCAGAGCCCATTCATAGTCCTTCCATCTCCTCTTGGTATTTTTAGTTGCGTAATGGCTGATACACACATATGAACCATTTTACATTTTTCTACTAGTAAAGAAATATACTGTATTGTTAACTATCAAAATAAATAAAATAGTTATTTACATGAACATATAAACATTAATTCACTGAACAGTTGTATAAGAATAGGCTACTGTATGTCTGTCATGCTTTCAATTGAATGAATAAGCCTTGGATGAAGTTTCGACTTATACAGAGTCAAGTTTCCCCCATATTCATAGTGTGATGATACTGCTGGTTGTCCACTGTCCAAAAGTCATTCCAAATATTAGTATGTAGGCGATATTATAGACTGTAGTGAATTGTGCAAAAACAGCCTGTATCCTGCAGCTTTCATGACTGATCTTCAAAAAGCACAGCTGGAATATGACAATGTAGAGATGTAAACAAGGCTCCGTATGACAATGACAAAATACATCATCAGGCATAACAATATAGTATCATTTTGGCACTTGTTATGGGTGGGTTTATTAAGATGCAGGTATCCACTGCGCGCTTGTTGACTGTCCTAATCTGATCTGATCTAATGCTGTTGCACGTTGATAGTCTTCAGCCCAGGTTTTCTATAATTTTAGTCTTTTTCATTTGAGGTTAGTATATTTTAAGGAACTTACTACTGCTACTACAAGTAGTAGTATTTGTAACCTGGTTGACCATTTATGACCTTGTTTTGTAAAATTCCCTTTATTAAGTTTAGGAACAGGCGTGAACAATACAAAATGCATGATACTATTTAATGAGCTTTTGAGGTTTTCTTAAGGTGCTCATATTAGGGAGGTGATGATCAGAAAAACCTTCATATAGTGTTATGCCTGGTTGATGCAAAAAGATTAGCATAATATCAGTGTTGTTTAAGTGTGAAAGTTGCTACACAAGCACCATATGCTATCACTGTCAAGGTGTTACAGAGAAACCAATATTACAAAGAGCAACTGAATGCACCATTATCAGCCTGTAAACTGTAATCCATCAAAACAGGTAGGCATCACCAACACAGTCTAAACAACTAGTGTTTGAGACTTTTCCCAACAATTTTTAAAACACATTTTATATGAAAATCCTTCTTTTACATGATTAAGCAATAGGGTTATCCAGGTACCATTACAAATACATAGTAAGAGACTTGTGTAGTTGGGTACCGAGACATCCCTAAGAGTAACTTTTTTGCTATCTTCACATCACATTCAAGTACTACAGAAGCCTATTGACACTTTCCTGAGCTCTACATCTTCTACTCACCTATTTTCCTCAAAAGAGACCACAAAGTAAAAAGAAAAGTATATATAAAATGTAGTGGTAAATAATGAGTAAAGAGTTAAGGTTCAATAAAACGTGAACATTTGTTTTTCTCATATTGCCTAGAGCTGCTCCATCCCTGCGTCGAGTCCCGATCATCACTGAAGGATCCACAGTTCACTTCACCGCTCCGTGAGCTCTGTGCCGTGTGCTCAGATGAGAGAAAGTAAAATAATAAGTCTTTCAAAACTCTTTCCTCTTGTGTGCTGCCTGAGTCTGTGGCCTGTCCTCTCCGCCCTCGTCCCAGTCAGAACATTTAGAGCAGCGATAGTTCAGTTTTTGCCTTTCAGCCCGTACTGGTTATGACAGAGGGAGGGGGAGATGGTTCCTCTACCTGTCCGGCTATAAAAAGCAGGTGTGTCAATCTCAAATGTGCAATCCAGGATGTTGACTTTTTTTTAGCCATACAAGAGCACTGGCTTGAAATCCAACCAGTTACATATTTATAAAGCATTATGAGATATTTCTGTCTTCTGACTTATGTGTTTTTTGGTTTCTTAATGAGTAAAAAGCTCTAATCAGTGTCATTTAAAGGGGCACTATATGTAACCTTTCAGGCAAAAAGACCGCCTCCTGCTTTTCTCATTCAGAATGTTTGTTTGTTTGTTTGCTCCTGTTCTAGATCTTTGTGGTTTGTTCATTTGAATTTGACACAATTGTTTTACAGCAAGGATCAGCTGAGAACCACCCCTTCCTCCTTCTAATCCTACTCCCACCCCTCCTCCTCCTGTCCCAGGTCAGAAGAAGGGTGAGCTAGGGGAGCGGCCCGTGCTGTTGACCGAGCAGATGGACACGTCCGTGGAGGCAGAGGAGAGGTTGGGGGAAACGTCTGCGCTGGGGTCAGGGGTCAGCGGGTGGAGGCCGGGGAGGACATTGGGAGGCTGTGTCCGCTCAGCTCTAGTCGTCGTGGTTACGCTCGTCAAGGTGATCACATCCGGGTGGCGTCCTCGTCTGAGAACCTGCCCCGCCTTATCAAGAGAGGTGGTCTGAGGAGAGACAGAAGACTGCGGTTGGTGTCATGGCGGTGCTAATAATCTTTACATAGATGCATATTAATGGGTGTAGCACGACAAAGCACAGCGAGGAGACACTGCAAGGTTTAAAAAACAACAAAACAAGGAGCTCAGGATTTCCAAATGGGGCAGGAGCTGTGGTAAATAAAATTAAGCAAGTTGGAGGCACTTGGCAGGTGCAAAAAAACAAATTGAATGTTTGAAAAAAAGTTTATTTTATTAACAATTCTGAAGTAAATATAGGTCAATGTTATAGCAATACATTCTGATAAAACTTAGCCTGATAGATCGTATAGTTGGAGAATTTTCTCATATTATTCTAAAATCTATATCACTGAAAGCACCTATTGGATTATGCTGACCTGGACTTGTCTACACTGAAAATAATACCTAGCATGTTCTAAGGATTATGTTACACGAGGAATGCATAGTGCATTTATTGGTGTATTTGTCCTGAAAAATCCCAATCAAAAACTAAAAACATCAAGCAAAATGATAAAATGCATTTTTAGGGAGGGACAAAGCGTGCCATTTCTTTGCAAAGCTCTTCACAAAGAAACAATAGAACAAAGGTCACAAAAACATAATCGTACTGGGCATTTGTACAGCAGACAGATAACGCAGGCGCACACACATAAAGCACTGAGGGAAGCTTTTTAAAGGTGCATTATGTCACTTTTCTGGTGGAGCTTCTGCCGTCTGCTTGTCTCCGTGGAGCGTGGAGGTTAGTTTGAACGAAAATAGAATTGAATAAATGCAAGATAAATTGAATGCCATACTGTGGAACATTCCAGACAAAGTGCCTCCTTGTCTCCACAGTAGTAGATAATGCACCTTTAAAGAGTCTGGGTAGATCACAAAACAGTTCATGGGTTTCAGCTTCCTGGTGGTATAGGCTACATTATAAGAACTTTTTCCCATTTAAAATATGTCAGATTTAGTTTTAAATGGTTAATCGCTATGATAATGGTCATATTTTTTCATCATTCTGAAACCCATGCATAAGACACATGAACAGGTGAAAGTGTCGGAGCAGGAGGCCGGGGCTCATCCACGGATGAGCCGGGATTTTTGGTTCAGTCGCATATACCTGATCCAGTACATGGCTGGGTGCTGGTAGAAATCCAACGACCCAGATCTCTGCATAGAAAAGCTGTCATCGAGCTGAACAGAGAGAGAGAGCACCAAAATCAATCTGCAAACTTTTCAACCACTGTGAGCACTGTCTATAATGCACTGTGATCGATAAAAGTCATCTACGTAAACAGCACGAGTGAATGTACGTACCGAGATGACCGAGACCCCGGCTGTTGTGTCCTTGTCTTTTGGAGTGGTGTTGAAGTGCTTCTTGATTTTTCCTGCTACAGACAGCTGGTGATCGTTCTCACACAGACCCTCGTCCTAAAACGAGAATAAACAGAAAACAGAAATGGATTTTAGATAAACTGACCATTAAGATCAGAAGTGAGAGAAGCAGTGGGACTGACGGATATTGCATCCATTACTTATTATTCAGTGTACATGCACTGAAGAAAACTATCACTGAATTGTTGCCACAGACATTTTACAACTAGGGATGCATGGCTAATGGCTAATCGTGGTTATTCAGGCTACAACATAACTGTAAGAACTAAAAAGTACTAACTGTGGAAAATTTTGAAACAAATTTCATTTCAAATGCTTTAAAACATTTAAATGTAAATCTATTCTCACAATAAATTATATAAACATATATATATAATATATGTATAAGTGTATATATATATATATATATAATATATATATATATATATATATATATATATATATATATATATATGTTCTATATATATATATATATATATATATATATATTATATATATATATATATATATATATATATATATATATATATATATATATATACACATATTACACCAGTATATATATATATACTGGTTATAATACATATATATACACACACACACACACACAAATGTATTATAACCAGTTTCCAACAGGATAATATTTTTCCTCCAAAATGTACTAAAAAAAAGTGAATTTTATAGTTTGCTTACAGTGACCCAGGGGTGCTCCAGAACTTGTAGAGCGGTGTATCTCTGATCGACCTCCACCTCCAGCATGGATCGGATCAGCTCCTGTTTACAGAGCATAGAGAGTTCATTTATTAATAATAGAGGCTAGTATTTAACAGAATAGCTGATGCGTGCTTACACAGGGGTATTTACCTTGGCTGTTTCAGACACATTGTCCCAGTATGGCATTGGAAACTCCAACTGTCCCATCAGTATCTGGTCAAAAAGGACTTCCTGGTCTTCACAGCTCCTGCAAAACAAGTTTAAATTGTGCTGTAGTTGAACGTGCACTACCACATCTTTACTGTAGAGGGCACCTACAATTACACATTTTCATTTCATAGTGTAGCATATTCTGTAGTGTTGTTTCAGAGTATAGAATCACTGGAAGTAAGGCTATTGTGTGTATCTTACACAGATGTTTGATAGTTTACATGTTTGACTTAAATATTAGATTCAAATGACAATGTTTAAAAAATGGCTTACCCTCTAAATGGTGGGAACCCACAGAGGAGAATGTATGTGATGACTCCAGCTGCCCAGATGTCCACTTTAAGGCCATATCTGCACAACAACAATGCTTAGTTATAAGAAATTACAACAACTAGCTCAAATATAGTGTCCTGTTCTTGTCTGAAATGTTACCCTTACCCAGTTTCTGCGATGATTTCAGGTGCTACATATGTTGGCGTCCCACAGACAGTGTAGAGAGGTCCATCCACTACAGTCGCTAAACCAAAGTCTCCAAGCTTCAGGCTTTTACTGCCATCTGCATGTTCATAGACCTAAAAAAACAACAACAAAACAATATTATGCATCACCTGTTTTAAAATGATTTGTAGAAATGAACGGGGAAGAGCAGATACATGATAAGCTCTCAAAGTCATAACCCTGACTGCATGAATAGGGACAAGATTACAAATAATGGGTCTAACTTCTTCAAGTGTCCTCTGCATACTGCTATGATGTCAGGGACATAGGGCTCTGATAGTTATAATGTGCGAGGAAGTAGACTGGAGTCCCTCCTTATTCATGGAGGAAAAGGTGTAAACAGACTGGAGACATTAAGGGCCCTGGACACGACAGACGAGCTCATCAGCTTTTGTTTGTGTACTTTGCACATATTAGACAAACACTAGTCTCAGCACTGCGCTCTTTGATATGATGATCATCTGCCTCATTATGTCCATCATGTGTAATCAAGTGTCATTTTCAAAAAAGAAAACAAAAAAATATTAAAAAAAAAACATTTGGCGAATGGGAAATGTTGTTTCTAAAAAGTGAACAGTAAACTACACCTTTGGTACAGTCTAGGCTGCTGGTTATTGAATCAATATATAAATATAATCAAATATAATATTAAAATAATGGCTGCTTTTTAAATTTTGCTTCCTACATGATCTAGTGATAATTTTATCTTTGAACATCACAAGTATGGAATGGTTTAAAATTAAAGTAAAATGTTGCACTAGGAAACCCCTTTATGGGTCAATAATAAGAGTCTCTTAGGGTAGGACATGAAGATCTCAAAATGTGACAGACTGTGAGAGTGAGTCAGTGAAGGTGAAGGAGCAGCAGAGGGGGGCAGGCAGCAGCAACACGGGTGAAAGGTCAAATATGAGGACAAAAATAGGGCGAAGAGCAGAGGAGGTGATGGTGAAAGATGTGAGTCAGACGCCATTAGAAAAACTTGAACTAAAAACTAAATGAGAACTAAATGTACAGTGGCAGGGGCAAGACATGTCTGGAGGATTACTCAATTTTACAAAAAAAAAAAAAAATATTATTGATAATAATAATGTGAGGAAAAAAAACAAGTCCCGATAACTCTGAGCAGTTAAGTCCTTTATCTGAGACCTGCTGAGAGATTTGTACCTTTTATTTAGTTTAAAAATCTAGTTTGTGATAATCCCAAAATATCAAAATATTTACATCTTTCTATAGCCTATAGCCCACCGCTATGTCGCAGTCTGAAGTGCTGAAGAACACAGGTGGAAGATGAATTGGAAGTTGATTTGAAATGATTGTATTATAAAATCCAGCCAGCTGTCCCACTCACCAGTAGGTTCTCTGGTTTGATGTCTCTATGCACGATGTTGAGGCTGTGTAAATACTTGATGGCGTTGGCCAAGTTGTAGAGCATCCCACTGGCGTCTCTCTCTGTATATCTGTTGGCCGATGTGATGGCGTCGAACAGATCCCCTCCCTGTGGACAAAGAGTGACAGAACAAGAGGCTTGTCAGTGTCACGGTTCACAGTCTAACAGAAGTGAGACATTTGCAAGTCGGAGTGTTCTGCCTTAAACTGTTTTCCAAAGATGGGAGATTTGTCTTTTGACCAGCAACAATACAAGCTGCTCTTGGCAACTGATTTTTAGACAATTCTTTATGTATAATATATAGTCTACAGCTCAGTGAAATTGCACATTTTGTTACATAGACTACATCCTTTTTGTATAGACTAAATATTAAACTATAGCCTACACTCATTTGAGTAGGCGTTAGCCATACTATACAAATGGACTTGACTTTTTCATAAAAAGCAAGTATTAATCTCTGTTGCAAAGTATGTTACAGTTATTTGGATGAAATTATAATTATAAAGTGGAGCTGCTTAAGGAGACAGGAGTTCACTGTATAGGGCAAATGCCAAATGTTATTTTGTTGGTACCAAAATCAAGTTTGAAATTGCAGGAATTGCGACAACTAAGGACTTTCAGCTGTATTATCTTTCTTATCATATTTAAGAGAATGAACATAAACTAAGATCATATTTGTATCAATCACTGCACAACTTTATGACTTCATATGGAACACTGTGTATTAAATTACACCTCCCATCACTTCCCTCCCTTATTATTTCTTGTAGGTATCAGTGTGCGACTGGACTAACTGGAGCAGGAGGTAAAAATAGGTCTGAAGCTCTTCCTTTGACTCTGCAGCTCCTGACCTGCACCGCGACTCCTATTTAAATATGAAAGCTGTCAAATCTCACAGACCCGAGCCTAAACTATGGTACCTCTAGACAATACAGAGATGGAGTACACTCAAGTTGACAAGATGACAGCTCCATGTCCACAACATGTTCATGCTGTAGTTTTGCCTAACTGGTGAAGTCATCTAGGATAGGGAGTTCTTGTAAAAGTTTTTGCAGTTCATATTTCAGTCTGGTATCAAATGATAACACTCCTGGACATGTGTTTAAAATATGCACTGAGAACTACATCGTGATTTGAATAAATGCAACACAAATAGTCACAACTGGATTCAGTGTGTAGATTTGTGTTGGCCATAGCAGTGCTGTACATTCACATGGGACTCACACATGTCTAAAAGTATTTCTATGTAAAATGTGTGTGAGTGCAGTGAGAAAAGTGCTTTCCCAAGATGATAGATGTCCTGTCACTCATGGTTACATAAGGCAGTGTGGAGCCAGTGGCACTGTCTCCCAGAAAAAGGTGTTTTGTTATTTTTGTGTTAGGCACCTATGAAATATATTTGAGGTTTTAAATTTGGATAGCATTTAAAGGTAAAAAGCGAAGATGTTTATCTTGCGTAACTGCTTCCTTCCCTTTTGAATTATGTTACATTATAACCGAGTCTTCTTCTGTTTGTTGTCCATGGCAATTCAATCTAGTGCTGCAAAATATAAATGATAATGAAATGAAATATCTCTTCCATTGTCTATCTGCCAAAGACAAATTCCAAAAAGCTAATTCAATTAAATCTTGAACTAGCTACCTCCCTGCTTAACCACAATCACCAACAACAACCATGAATTTGAATAAGAGATGTTTTCATGGTAATAATATTTCAAACTTGCTTTCAGTACTAACAGGCTCAATACAGAGTCCAATGTCACATTAACCTCAGCCTCTGAATAAACATGTACATTGGTACATTGATATTGTTCTGTACAGTGAATTCTAATTTCCAACATCTCCATATTATCATCAGAATGAAATACAACTTAAGCCTAGTGTAATATTCAGTATACAGAATAATAATAATAGCATCTAAAATGTCACCATGAGGTCATATACTTCTGTAAAAGTTAAAGGAGACACATACGACATTGATTCTTCTGAGCTTTAAACTGTGTTTTAATGTTTTCTCCTCATCATCAGCTTCCGCACAGTTGTATTTCGACAGATTCACATCATATTTAGTAGCCAATATGACTGATGTAATCCTGCTGATTAAAACGTGTTAATATTCTGATCTTTATGTAGTTCAGTCACATCCTCTGTATTAGTAACACAGCTGCAGCACCTTCCCCATCTGCTGCTGTGTCACTTGGCGCTCTCTTTTGCCTCTCCACCGTCCCACTGCCCACACGAACACTACACAACACATCTCCACTGGTCTCATACACTCATCTATATTCTGTAGTGCTTTGTAGCAGCACTGACAGATGGATGACACTCTCCTCCTGAATAATGCACACAACATTTCTCCACTCCAGAATGAAATATGTGCACACACAATCGCTGGAGGCCACAAACCAATTCTCCTAGTCCAACGCCTTGCGACTGTTTGGGATTCATCATTTGGTTCAGTGGATGAGAATGGCTGCTGTATCTATGTCAGATCCATGGACCTGTGCCGCACTCCCAAATTAGAGATAACGATCACAAGCGCAGCAAGAGAGATTGTCAGTATATTACTCAAGACTGAAAAGCTCCAGTGTTTGTGAATAAACAGCTACACAGTACCATACACTGGAGGTAGGAATGAGGAAAATACAGCCTACTGCTAAGAGTTTACAATCATAAAGACCAATGCAATAATGCATTCAGCTATATGCAAAGAGAAGATCCAAGCATCTCATCTTGGAACATCTTTGTTAATATTTATGATGGAGGTATAGATAGTTTTACACAATTTTATGTAAATAGACTTAATAAAGCATGAAGAAAGTGTACTCCATTCAGTATAGTGAAGACTGCAGTGAGCGTTACATTGGAGAAACTAAACAGCCACACCATAAAAGAATGTACCAACACTGAGAGAGAGCCGTTTGGGACCCCAATCTGCTGTACATCTCCATCTCAAAGCTACTAACCACTCCTTTATAGAGTCAGGTTCAGATCTTAGCCAAAGAAAATAAATAGTTTGAGAGGGGAGTTAAAGAAGCATTTTTTTGTAAGGAAAGACCTAACCTAATCTAAACTATCATCTTTGAAAAGGAATCCTTTATCTCTGATTTATAACTCCATAATCAGACCGAAATCAAAACAAGGAAAACAATAGAGCTAACCAATATGCTAATAGCCAGTATGCTAATAGGTGTAAGAGCTACCATTAGGAGCCTGAACGATTATGCAAATATGAATCAGGCACAGTTTCAGTGTAGTTAGCTCCTCCTTTCAGACACTTATAAAACAGTATCTCTCAGGAATCTGACCAGAAGCGAAGAAGCCACTTGGATGACCAGCCAAACATCTTCACTCTAAAAGTTTTGTCTAGTTGAGAATTTAATTTTCCTTTTACTAAAGACTTAATTCATACTGAACAAGTAGTTTATTAAGAATAATCCAGGCTCACTAACCCTCACTCCTAAGCCCTTAATTAAGTAGCTTCTAAGCTTCTTAACAAACTATTAATAAACTATTTGTTCATTATGAATTGAGCCTTTCTTCATGGATTATTAAGGCAAGTTAAGGTGTATTTTTTATGAAGTTCAACCAAAGTGTGTGGTGTGTGAGTGTTTTGTTTTTTTTATTTTAGTATGTCGTTCTAGGACTGTGTAGAAATATACACTTTAAGTAATACAGGTCTTTTAAAAATCTATTCCAGATATATTTTTCTTTGGACAATTCCACTGCTGCCTCACCTTGACCAGCTCCATGACCAGGTAGAGTTCGCTGTACGTGTCGACCTCTTCGATCAGGAGGACTATGTTTGGATGTTTGACTCTGCGCAGGATGGCCACCTCATTCTGGATCATATGTTCCTGAAAAAGCACAACCAGAATTTAACACCAAATCTCAAACTCTCCCATGACACCATGCAGCCTGTCTGTGTGCTGTCCTCACCTTTGCCTCTGCACTTGCTCTTGTTGATGATTTTGAGCGCGTATTCCCGGCCTGTTGACAGCTCCACACATTCCCGGACCACGGCGAAGTTCCCATCCCCGAGCATGCGGCCCACTCTGTACCGATCCGAGATGTAGGCCGGCACGGCAGGAACCTCATCCACAGGAATGTCCACTGCACAGGACAGAGAGAAAAAACAATTTGCACACCGCAATAACAACTTTGATTTTGTTTTTTGGTGGTGCAAATCATGTGCCCATAAGTGCACATGCATTTGCATTTGAATTTGATATTGATGTTACCTACATTTATGTTACAGTCTATCTGTGCACACTGGGCACCTCTATATCAGTGCTGCTGTTAAAAGACCATTGGCCAAATGCTTGGCAATGTGATATACTGGAATAAATATTTTTTAGTTTTCATTCATTTAAAGTTTCTTATTCAAGTTCACCAAATAATGAGTAATGAGTAATGAGTGCCTACTTTTACTTTGTTATGTTGCACCACTACTTACTAGAATATATATTCTAGTAAGTAGTGGTGCAACATAACAAAGTAAAAGTAGTTAAGTACTATACTGAAGAATACATTTTAAGTATCTGAAATTTAGTCTAGTATAGATGCTATATAAGTACATTTGAGATAAGGATAAGTATATTTTGTGGATACTTTTTACTTTTACTTCACTATATTTGAGAGCAGTATCTGTACTTTCTACTCTACTACATGAACAGGACTGAAAAGTATGTTATTATTGTTGTTTGAGACTCGCTGAAAAGGCTGAGGGGTTTATATTTAACACATTCATAGTTTAAGCAAACAAAAATATACAAATAAAAACAGCTAGAATAAAAAGATTGATTCAATTATTTCTGTTGAACAAAATTCAGCACAAATCTGTATCAAAGTCACTGCATTTGAAGCTTTAGCAGATCTCAAACTCTGCATAAATACTTTTACTTTTTATTCTTTAGCTGCATTTTTAAATGGGTACTTGAATACTTTTATTTAAGTAGATATTTTCTTGTGATACTTTTACTTTTACTTGAGTACTTTTTTGCTCCGGTATCTGTATTCTTACTTAAGTAATGAGCTTGAGTATGTCTTCCATCACTCCTAATAAGTGAATGCAGTGTACAAATGATTCTTTCCTGATTTGAAGGATTTCATGAGGACTTTTCAAAACATACAATATTGCAAAGTGAATTGCTTTGTTGCTATGACAATGGAGGAGTGTTGCCATAGCTTGAAACTCATGTTTAAAAGGTCACAGATGATTGAGAGATTATGGTTGTATCTGAATGTAACTGTCAGACACCATGATTCACTCACCTTCAGGAGTCGTGCCATTCCTCTCCTCTTCTGGACTGGACACTTTTGCAGAAGACAGAGAAGATGAAGACCCCTGGGAGCCCTGAGAAGGAAAAAACACGAGATTTATTATTATGTTTCATTGTATATAAATGGGGTATTTTTATGGTAAAACAATATATGTAAATACAACCTGATTTAAATCTACAGTCTACTACTACAGTCTTTCTCCTCAGTCCTCTTTTCATCTTTCATATAATCTCTTTGCTCTTCGTAGGCTCTTCTTGGCAGCTCTGCTAATATGTTCACTAGTCTCCTCTGCACGTGTTCCATCTCAGTCCTCTGTCCTCTTACTCTTACACCCCAAACCATTTTACACAAGCTATTTCCTAAGCCTAGCCATCTTTATCAATCAATTTCAATATCTCCAGTCCTCCTTAGTCAGTGCAGGTCCCATTTATTTGCAACTGAAAAAATACAACATTTGTTACATGCATTGATAAATATGGCTTTAAACATACAAAGACACCACTGAGGCGACTAAACCTAGTAACAGTACATTACCTTGTAGTCTGGAGAGCCCAGAGTGTCCCAAATCTCTCCTCTTCATTCATAAAACTAAGGCTATTTTTTACCTGTGTGTTGTACTGCTCACTGTTGCCCTGAATAAAACACAGGTCTGGGAGCTGATAATGGCTGAGGAGGAGGACCGCTGGGTTGTATGGGGTTAGTAATAGGAGGTCATTATACGGGAGACGGGGATAAGCATCAGGAGACCAAACCTTATTACTTCCTACTCCTCCTGACCTGGTCGTCATGGCAGCAGCAGTGATGGAGAGGGCTGTGTGCAAACCAATACAGTCTCTATCTGAAACTGGGGAGATCTGTCAAAATGTCAGCTGTCAATACAACTGAGTATGGGATGAGTAGAATCTAAACCACATAATAAAGTCTGATATGTTTTTGAGGGAAACGGTGGCATAGTGTCAGGCGTTCATCGTGATTACACCAGTGTAATCCAGAGAAAATCTTTAATCTAATTCAAATTCCTTCAGCATCTCCTCATCTGACCCTGTCGAATTCAGCTACTCTCTGTCTCAGTGAGGGAGGGGAAAGGAAAGGGTAGGGTAGGAGGAAGAGAGGAGAGCAAAAGTCTGTGAGTGTCAATGTCCCTGTACAAAGAGGATGCAAAGAGAAGATCCAAGTTGCTCTAAAGACACAGGACTAAAATAATACACACTATTTGCAGTGCTACAATGTGAACTGTTTGAACCTCCCCCTCCAAGCCACCAGGTGATGCTCCAATGTGACTCAGCCTCTTCTTTGCCTTTACATAACACTTTTTTCCTTGCCTGGCATATCCAGATTGATATCTCTGCATTTTTATACAGATTGATAACAGTCTGGTCCCCACGTCCTCTGTTGCATCTCAAGCCCAGTGTAAACGTGATCTTGTAATCAGATCAATTTTTTTCAGTGGCACATGTGAAATGAAGGAGCTCAATGGTCAATTATGATTTACAAATAAAATCAAATTTATCTCATCATTGCTCGTTGATTCTGCAGAAATCCGACATGTTTTTCAGCCCCTGTGATATATGACAGAGAGATAGAGAGATAGATATAGATAAAGATATAGATATATAGATATAGATAGATAGTGTCTCGTGTACAGCCCCAGCTTGTGATAAAAAAACAAAACAAAAACGCAGGATATAACAGCAAATTCGATGCCATAATAACACACTTTCTGCTAAAATCTGGATCTGAAACACATAAGAATAACTTATTGTATTAAAAATAATGCAGAATGTAACAATAAGCATTTGGTCTATATGTTTTGTCAACTCTCAACTGAGCACTTGTATGTCTATCCCATATCGTAAGCCCTTATCTGAAAACTAGCACATCTGTCCTCCTATCGCCACACTCCTTCCTGGAAACAAAATGCAGTTGCTATGGAAACTGGAGCAGAGCGCAGGCATGAGACAGGAGCCCATATATGGCCACTTCCTGTCTGTCTGCCGGGAAGAAGCTTAGTTGAACCTTTCGATAAATGCTTGTGTGAAAATCTACAGACAGATGGAGTGGCAGACAGGAGATAAAGACAAGGGGAGCATAGCAGCATGGTGAACAAGCCAGAGGGTCTCAAATGTGGGTGTAGGTACAGTTCTGGGTGCATGCATTTCATAGGGTTTAGAGGTGGTGCTGAAGTGATTGGGTGGACCATGTAACTTTTCTGGTGCCTGCTTGTCTTCATGGAGATAATATTGTATTACCTAGAATGTTTCACAGTGTGGCATTACACCGATCTATTGTCATGTAGAAAAGGCCATGCTACAGGTAATATCTGTGGACAGGTGAGAACGCTCACAGTAAGAATGCAGGTTTTTCAATGTATTTTCAGCAATAAAAATACATGTAATTGAATAAATGAATTACAGATGAGTCAAGTACCACTGTGGAACATTCTAGGCAACACAATAACATCTCCATGGAGACAAGCAGTTAGCAGACGATACTATCTTTTTCTATGTTGCACAATACACTCACTATTCCGAGCATTGCCTCTCTACCTCTTATTTATTTGCACCGCGATGAGTCAGACCACTAAAACACAGGGATTTTTTACATCACCTGTGCAGGGTTCTTCAGACTCACAAGGACAGCCGTGGCACATACATTTTAATTAAAAAGGGAGGCTAAGATTGACCCAGAGCTGATGAGAAACACAGAGAAGACAATTATCAAAAAGTGCAAAAACAAGCAATCCATATTTAAGAAGTAAGTGTGGCTGGTGTGTCCTGGTTTGAACCGCTCTGATACGGAGAGAGAGGCAGACTGCTGGCTCTCACTGTGTGTGATGTGAATAGGAAAACAGAAGAGTCGCTACAATGTGCTCTATAATGACATTTAATCCATCTGTGTCTAATGGTAACTGTTCTGTATTAATATTTTTGTTTTATAGTAGCGCCCACATAGGTATAAGAGGTAACATGTTATTATGGTCATACAACAGGAAAAAAATACAAAAAATGTTAGTTGAGTGATTCTTTCTCTCATTCTGCTTCAACCAGAAACTATGATGGGCTAACGCAAAACTTTTCTTTATAGTTTTTAACAAAATATAATTTCAGGTACCTGTTAACTATTAGCGTTGTCAAAAATCTATAATCAGAAAATAATTGATACCAAACCTGATTAACCTCATTTTAACAAATATCAGTATAAGATTTGATCTTTCCTGAATTGTCACCAGATGGTCCACTATAAAAAAAAAAAAAAAAAAAAGAGAATTAAGATACGGTAAACAGCTAGTAGCTAAATTTGCCTGCACAAAGCCGTGTATTTATGGTGAGCGTGCAGCGGCTGCTCACTGCACACAGATGTACAGTATCTTACTATTTTATTTTAGTACTGACTGTGCTACTAACTATGCCTCTAATAACATCTGACTGCTAGTTTTCAACCATTTAAATTTTGTATTTAACTTTTGGTTTAATAAAATGTAATAACACAATTTTAACTTTTTTAAGCAGTGCAGTACTAAACAACTGACTTTAAGTTCTTTTGGCTCTGTCCTTAAGCCAACTTTAGACCCAGCTCCTCTCCAGTGGCAGTGCTTCTTATCACATCCACTGCCATCTCCGGCTAACCCAGGATTTATTGCTGTTTACTTCCCCTTGATACAAACCTAATAAGTTTTCACGAGTGTGGCTTTATCCCAAGTTCTCGCTCGGATTCTCATAAAACATGGACCATACGGAATTATGTCATGTCTAGACTAAGCATTGAATTTTACAGAAAGAGACAGCTGCTGTACTTTTCCCTGCAGCTCATTTGAATGGACGTGAGTGTTTTATTAATCATGCAAAAATGATTAAATTAATTTGGAGCTGTTCGGTGAAGAGGGTGAATGGATCTTTGGGGATTTAGTGAGTTGTAATCTCAGCTGAAGACAATGAGAACACAAAGGTGGTTATCGTAGTCGGCCTGCATTCAGCACAGCAAAACAAATGAGAGCCAATTCATTTAATGACGTCCACATGAACTCTGCTATCCTCATTCTGTGTGGTAAGGTTGGTCTGAAAACACTCACTCCTGGCTTGGTTTAATTTAAAGATCCTATATTATAAAAAATACATATATTTTTGCATTTACCCCGTTAAGTTCTAGAGTCGTGGCATATTTGACATTGTTTTATGCCGTATCTTTGTGCAGTTTTAGCCCTGTTTTAGACTTGGTTTGGACCCGCTGTATATAATATAAATAGACTATATGGTTTTAAACTGGTTTACTCAACTCAGGCTAAGACTAGTTTTGTATAAGGCTATTTTCATCATTAAAGGTACACTATGTAACTTTCTGGTGAACAGTGTGCCTGCTGAGAGCCACAGTAAAGCAAAAATCTACCTATGTGGAGCCAGCTCAGGTTTGTTATCAATAAAACATATGTCATTGATATAATCCTGAAGAGATTGATGTGTTTAATGCCATACTTTGGAACATCCCAGGCCAAACAATAACATCTCCATGGAGACCAGCTTGTGGTGGACTCTCCACCAAAAAGTCACATAATGCACCTTTCACTTTTAACAGATTTAAGTTGCACTAGTTTTAGGCCTGTCACAAAAAATACTTATTAGACTTTACAGTTCAATATATGACAAATGGAACAGTACTTTTGGTATTTATCATGGTACTTTTTTCTTTGTACTCGTGGGAACATTTTTATTATAATTTTCTTTGTACTATGATAAGATTTGAGCTGTAGAAGGTTGTGTTATGACCTGCTATGACTCAATATAGATACAAACTAACTACTTAAGTGTTGCATTCTGCTATTTATTCTTCACAGCTCATGTTTTTTAACAATATTGTACATTAAGCAAACTTTTTGTGAATAATTGTGCTTTATGGTTTAGTTTCAATACTGTATTATTGTTTATCAAAATTTCGTGACAGGCCTAACTGGTTTTGAGTCCATTTAAGTTCACAAAAAGCAAGACACAAAAAAATGCAATGACAACGAATTTAATGAGACAAAAATGCAAATGAACACATACATGAATGGAAAATGCAAACATAACGAACATAATAAGGACAGAAGCTGGCAGCCTTACACGTAAGATGGGCCTTAGATGGAAATGTTTGGTATTTACAAATGTGCAGCAAAACTTATGATTAAAAAAAGTTGTCAACGCAACTTTTACTTTGCAGATGTGAAGAACAGTATTCTCATGCACCACTGCCAAAAAAAAAAAAAAAAAAAAAATCCACTAAAAATAAGAATCTATAACATGAACACAAAATGAACCCAAATAAATAAAATAGTTCATGACAACACTCGGGCATGAATGAGATGACGTGATCGATTGAATTCACTCACCCGCCTCCTTACACACATTTGCACACACAGTGAAGTTATCCACACAACACAAGTGAATGTCGACAAAAATATGACCGGAGCATGCAACTCGAGGCTGCGGACATGAATGACTCAGAGATGAGAGGAGGGTGTGGGAGAACAAGTACTACATTCTGCACTCGGTAACTCGTACTATCGTCATTGTATGTATCTATCTTACTGCTTAAAGGAGCAGTTCACTTCTATTGGCTGCAGTGGTGGTGGATTGTGCAGACTTGCGTGGGTTGGTAGTTGCATGCTTAGGTAACTGGAAAAGCGTGGCTCATTCATTTGAGCTGTTTCCCATGACCAAGTGATGTCATGTTATAGTTTGGCCTTGGTTTACATAAAGCTACATACATAAAGATGCCAGATTAGTTCTTTAAAAATATCTCTTTTTGGAGGACTATGGTTGACTATGAAGTTTGTTCTTTATGGCTAGTCCCAGTGTAATGAGCCAGTAACAGAAAAAGTAATTGCTTCTTGTGTAATATTTCTGATAGAAGTTTTTTTAAAGGTCCTATATTACACAGAATTGACTCTTGTGAGCTTTAAGCCATGTTCTAATGCTGTTACCTCATCAAAATCATACCTGGAGTTGTGTTTTGTTTCATTCACACATGTTTGAGTAACACTTTATTATTAGTCTGTAACATCTCCAATGATAAGAAAATGGTGTAATGTTTAATGTGGAGTCAAAAAATATTCCAATTAAAACTTCCTCTTCTGGTCAGAATATCACTAGTCGGTATAGTTTCTTGAATTAATCTGGGCACTAAGGAACTTTTCCTGTGAGAGTTGTATATCGTACGTATATCATACATATACACATTCTTGTCTCCTTGGAAACATTATTGCTTTGTCAGGAATGTTCCACAGTTTGGTTATTAAATGTATACATCTTGTATGTACATGTGGTTTTACTGAAAAACAAAATGCCTATAATGAAACATTCCAGCCAAAACATAGAGCCTCTGACCAGAAAAGCTGCACAGTGGACCCTTAACATTGTTCTTTTCATCATGCTATTAATTTTTGAATGTAAAATGGATCTATTTCTTTTAGAGCCTTTTGCCTTCTCCTGGAGGCGCGTAGTAACACATAGTAAAGGCTTATCTCCATTTACAATAGAAGCAGCCTTCTGAACGCAGACAGTTTTTCACGCCGCCGCTGCCAATTCATAAAATGGGTCATTTGTGCATACACTGAATATATGAATTGCAATGCCTGTGCTAGCTAGGCCATCAGGCTGCTGTCATCGGCGAGCATGAATGAACATGTGGTGTACCCACGCGTGGTTTTGGGGGGCTGACATTGACAAATGAGAGAGGCTGGAGGAGGAAAGGGCCTGTGTGAGGGTGCAGTCATCTAAACCAGGCAGTAAAAGGCTATAAGTGTTTAAATGCAGGGTGCAACGAGGTGGATTGATTTAATGCAAAGCTAGTAGGTCAGTGTGGATTTGCAAAGAAGTGTTAGCTGCTATTATAGAAGTATTCACACATGGATCATGGATACAAGTAGAAAGGACCAAAATGTTTTGGAGTTGTCAAGGTCTCAGACTTAACTGGACTATATTTTTTTCTGGTTTAGGCAGGGTTAAGTTCTATTTTGGCCTGGTTTATCCCTGGTTTTGTATTGATTTGTAGTTGTAGTAAGTATTGACTTGGTTTAGTCCTTAGTTAGACTTTGCAAATCCAGATTTATATCTCAGTCCAACATGATCAGATATGTTTTTTTTTTCGTGACATGTGTGAACACCCATTTGAAACATAGGAGTTCACTGGTCACTTATGAGTTACAAATAAAATAACATTTTTCTCTCCTCAAATTAACAGAATTTTGTGCTTCGCCCATTGATTCTCCCTGTGATATTTTTTCCCTTTATTTTTTCAATACAGACGAACCACGTCTGTCCCCAAATGGCTAATCCACCTGTCATTCACACCCATTTGAAAACAGGGAGACTCACCGGTGATCACAAAGTATTGAAGAAGTGTGCATACTGGATCCCAGGTAAAGTTAGACCAGGTCTTTTAATTCTAACTCTAGTCTTGGTTTATAACTGGTTTAACACCTTCAGTCTTTCTTGTAAACTGTTTTAAGTTCTACTCTAGGTTTTGTTATTTTAGACCTCACTTTACCTGCTCTGTGTGAGGTATAATTTCAGAAAACTTGCCGCAGCTCACTTCTCAAAGGAGCTAGGAATTCATTTACAAGGCAAATTTTGAGGAGTTAATGCCCTTTCATTTGGGAAAAGGGGAGGAGGGAGAAAATAGGAGAAAGTTAAATTAAAATGTACCACACAGAGGCGAGGGATGGGAGCATAAGCAGGAGAGGCAGGAGTTATATCATGAAACTGAAGCTGCTGAGATTACAGGTTTCTCCTCTGAGCTATTTCTAGACAGTGTCAGGCTGTGCTGAGAAAAACTATGCTCTTTTTGTGTTAGACAGGCATGTTATTGCTTTGCCTAAAATGTTCCATAGTAGAGCATAAACTACATTTATTTAATTATGGGGTTTTTTGTTGCTAAAAAAAATACCTCAAAATCATGCATTCTTACTGTCAACGGACTTTCATCTCCATAGATCTGACCTGTAAGTTGGCCTGGACGTCTACTACTTGTTTCCATGAAGATAGATAAGTTTGATGCAAGTGATCTCCAAGGGGGCAAGCAGGTGAGGGACCCTCCACCAAAAGGTTGCATATTGCTCCTTTAAGATCAAAATGAGGCTTTTATATTGAGGATTAGGACTATAGCATTTTGACACTATTTTTATAACGCAATCTAGACAGTGAACATTTTCTGCCAGTGTCAAGTCCACAAAGACAAGGTTATATCAGAAAGAGCATCCGGAGTAAACGTGGATGTTTGGAAAATGATTTGATGAATGAAAAGCCAGGTCCTTGCCCAGTTAAAAAGTGCATCAGCGAATGGTCATGGGAATCTCTACATCAGATTTTAGTGGTCTTATTCTTTAAATCTGGCCTTTTATGCAAAATCAACTTTTCAGAGGTTTTAACCATGTCAGTGTTGTCTCCCTTTCTCATTCCCCCTTTCAAAGTTGTTTTTGGAGTGATTTGTGCATGTTTGAGCAATCTTTAATTGTTCATTTTCACGACGCCATATTGCAGACCAATCCCTGTTTTCACTGAGCTGTACTTACTTCTTCAATTGTATTTCCTTAATCAGTGATACATGTAGAATTATTACGTAATTTAAGATGAATATTGTGATTTAAACTGTGCAAATGATAATGTAATGATTCACGGGTGTCATAGATTATAATTATATAACAAACACAAGCAAGGTCTTCTTTAAACTTGTTCAGTGTAATGTATTTTAATGTCATTTTGGAGAGCAGAGCAGAGCAAACTAGCTGAGATTTAAGAGCTTTGACCAGGACTCAAGTTGAAATGCTTTTACTAAATCTGCTTATACTTGCAGAGGGATCATCTTAAGGAGCAGAAATAGCAAAGCTGCCATAACTACATAAAGACGCTGAGTTGAAAATGCAGATTCCTCCTCTCTCCATCCCTTCTTCCCATGTATGCCGACCTACTTCCATTCCAGCTCCTCACTAACTGTAGTTACAACCCACATCTGACCTTCATATAGCGGCAGTATACAACGCTAAGAATCTAAAGCCTTGGGGCCAAAACAAGCATTAATTTTCTCTGGCATATCAAACTAAAGCCACACTGCGTTCAATAAATGTATTTTCAATGCTTGGCTGATTTTAGCAGCACATACAGCTATTCATACAAACCAGACATTCATCGATTGCTGGACTGAGTAAACTTAAAAAAAACACAATAAAGGCCTCCTTTCTGTCAGCTAAAAAAGTGAAAGGAGTGCATAAATGTTACATCAGGCTAAGCTAATTCTCTCTCCCATTTGAGTACGTGACAGGTATAGTGCTGCGTTCGCAAATGAAAGCTGAGATTGAGGTGTTTGTTTGCCGCATAGGGGAAAGAAATCAGCCACAGTTTTACACGCAAAATTAAAAAGCTGCTTGGAGTAAATGTAGCTAGATTAAAAGCCAAATGACGGGCTGCACATGTGGATTACTTAATACTTTAAAGTTCATGACCTTAACCTGAACTCAGTCTGAAACCTTGTGAGTTGCATGCTCCTTTCCGCAGATGACTTAAGCATCTCTCCTGCTCCTACAAATATAATTCTTGATTGAAGTGTCAAAATGTCTTATTAAGTAAAGTATAAACAGGCAAAAAAGACAAGTACAAAATTACAGGAATGGATATAAAAAAACCTTCATTGACAAAGGGCTGGTTTAAGAAAGATATTGACTAAGGCCAATTTTGTTAAAACTGTAAAAGTACAGATACTGGAGCAAAAAAATCTTCTTAAGTAAAAGTATGAACGTACCAGTTTAAAAATGTACTTAAAGAGTAAAAAGCAAAAGTATTTTGCTCATATTTTGAGATCTTATAAGGCTTCAAATGTAGTGATTTTGAGAGACAGTTTACTTGAACATGAACAGCCTTTTCAGCAGGTCTCAAACTATAATGAAAAATACTTTTCAATCTAGTTCAAAATATAGTGGAGCAGAAAGTATAGATACCTTCTTGTCATGAAGTAAAAGTAAAATTTGTACTTAAGTAGAATACTTTACTTTTATTTCGTTACATTCCACCACTGACTAAGGCTTAGATCTGCTTCAAATGCAGTATCTAAACATCTATAAACAGGTATTTATCCACTGATGTATCATAGTAGGACTGGGTAATGACCAATTACTGGACCATTTAATCAAAAGAAAAATAAACTTTTTTTTTTAAATTGCGAGTCGCTGCAGCCAGGGAAACCTCACACCCCATTATCTCTGTGAAACCAGCCCCTGTCATTTTATACATTATCCAAATCAATCAAAAACCTCCGTATTGCAAATCTCACTCACTTCATGACAATTTAAAGACTTGTACAAAGCTCTGCTCTGGTTAACAGAGACTACCTTTAGGAGTATGTAGTCTTGGTTACTGCTTGTCGCAACACCACTGAATATGGTAGTCAAGTATCATGCTTTTATATCATCACAAATATTGCACAATGTCTGTACAGTAGCTTACATGGGCCACCAATATCTAAGGTATGTCACATGATTAGAAGAACTGAACACAAATGAAAGACATGGATTGAAGAGCTATTAACACTGGTTAACATGTAACGTTATGCGGCCCTAAAATGGCGTTTTCAGACATCGTGGAGCAGCACTGAGAACCAGATCAGGCTGGTGTTAAGCTCTAAGATGTTGTCGGTCTAAGTTCATGATTCATGATTTTATCCATTTCCTGGGAACATACAAAGGTGTTATAGACTAAAATATACCCCAAACGTCATACTAACTACAACTACTTTACTACAACTAGTTTACTAACTCACAACTAACTACTAATTCAAGTTAAGTTTCCACCAAGGTATTTTTATGATGTTGCAAGTTAACAGTAGAAATTTACATGAAGCATCTGGCTGTTTAATGCTCCAGAACATTTTACTGGTTTAATTGTAAAAACACACTTGACAGAAACTTATATATGAAATAGGATTGCATGTTTGTATATTTGTTGTGTGGTTCTTACCCGGCGTTGGTTGAGGTTGTTGGGGCTGATGGGGGAGGGGCTGGGAGACTTTCCGGAGAGCGGGGTGGACAGCTGACTGGCCGGTGTCCCGTTCACTGGAGGGGACAGAGAGAGAGGGAGGAGAAGTGAGCAGGGGAGTGATAATGGGAGCACTGCCGCTTGAAATAGTGTTAAACTTGAATTCAGATCAGTTAAAACAAAAGCCTACGAGCAGCCTACACATCCGCCCTCCACATGCACCCACTCGACAGAGAAGGACGACCAGAGAGAGGGCAAAGGAAATCAGATAATCTTTGTAGATATTTTCATACTACAGTAGAGATCGGGCTGCTTTTACTTGCAGGCATATCCCTCAAAATTGGAAATAAACTGACACTTAGCCGAAAAAAGCCTCCATTAAACCTAAAACAGGACTAATTTACCAATAAATGGATAGATTTTTATACAGTTTAGTGCTGTTCCACCTTCAAGGCACTCAAAGGACTTTACATCAGGGACCCACTCACCCATTCACACACTCATACACCAGTCTACACAGACACTGGGGACGAGGTGAGTGTCTTGTACTCAGTGGAATTGCACCGCCAACCTGTGGGTCAGTGGATCTAACTGCTCAACCAATGATGTTTATGTCAAGAGTGGGATTCAAACCGCCAACCTTTGGATCAGTGGACAAACACAAACACTCAAACACACTCCAACTGAGCTACTGTCACAGTAAGACTAAACAGGACTCAAACCAGCACCACCAAACCAAAGGAGAAATAGATTATGGAAAACAAGTCTCCTCTGCAGGCAAAGTTCAGCCCCTGTTAAACTTCATTTCCTTTCCCTGGTTTTTTTCCCTCCGTTTTTATGAAATATAAAAATACACCTGAATAAGGACTCAGTTTTTAACTATGAAGATATTTGGAAAGGCTCCAAGGGCACCTGACCACATGACCAGATGTGTGACAGCGACAGGCAGCTGACAAGAACCAGATCTGTGAGACAGAACATACAGATTTGAACTCAGGTATAAAGAGAGCGCGCCATATCAGAACACACCTTGAACAAAAACTGACGCCATAAAGAATCAGGACATTCCTAAAAAAGTGGCCAGTGTCTGCAAATCCTCTTCATAATTATATCGTGGGTAAATATAACAACAACATTATGTCATTGTTTCCATGTGAATAATCAATGTTTTGCTCTTGCAACCCCAGCTCCTATCTCGTGCTCCTCCAGATGTGGCATAACCTCATTAAAGACAACACTGTTAGGCTCATTAACACAGCTCTGAGTGTGGTCAAGCAAAAAGCCATTTCCTTCATCTAAGAAAGCTCAAAACCTGCAAAACTGAGCAAGTCAAATGTTTTGCAAAAGTGTTTTTTGTTTGTTTGTTTTTTTCATATCATCACCTCAGATCAACTCAAGGTTAGACTGACTGACCCCGAGGTCCACAGCCACATTTATGTAGAGAGACAGTCAGCACAGACGGCAGAGGTGAGGGAGACGTACAAACGATTTATGAAATAACAAGGCTGCAATTTCATCCATGTAGATTCTAAAATAGCTCTAGATGTGTTTTATTAAGACTGTTATGTTCAAATAATAAGATCGTTGAGTCTTGTTTTATCAAACAAAAATGAAAATACAAAGTGCACACAATGAAGCTCTTGGGGGGGGTCCTTTTTGTTCAAATAAAAAGTTGAAAACATTGTTTAGATAGTGCGTGCAGTTTTGTTTGTGTTTTTTTTTCCCCGTGAAAACAAGCGGACATGGTAATAATTAGATAATAATTTGAAACTGAAACTACATTACATTAGCAAATAGAGTTGACACATTCCTGTTGAAATGGTTCTAAATGATGCTTGGTGGTGCTTATACAGATGTGTTTCATGTATGTTTTCAGACTAAGGAAAATGAGTTCACGGTGTTCTTTATGTCCCCCTATGTTCCTTCCTATGACCTACACACCACTGATCACTTCATGATCTCAATAATATTAAGTAAGAGAACCACAATGAAAACATGCACGAAGACAACTCAGATTTAAATGAATACAGCCCAAACCAAAGTGACCCTTGACCCCAGGCAGTGCACCTGATGTAAAATGTATAGAATGATAAAACACCACCCATCCTTATACCTTGTAAAACCAGCTGGTCATATTTAATGCAATAGTGAGTGTAAACCGTCTATTATTAATAGCTTTCAGGTTCTGGTCCCATCAGTGAAAACGCAGTGAGCTTTAGTCAAACCCGCGGCAGCAGCGTCCTCCCCGGTAACATCTCTGTCCCCGCTCAGATCTAACAACTTTGTGAATAATTCAAGACAGCGATATAAAGCCCATCACAGACCAAAATAGCAGATTGCACAAATAGACACATTGCACAACTGTTTCCTGATCCTTCTGATGAAAAATAATAAGTAGCTGTTTTAAAACGGGGTGATGAGTGTGTTTTTCATTGATGAAATAAGCAGCGTTACGCACAGAAATACACCAGCCCACCGGTTACACAACGACAAACACGAGCCACGAAGCCTCACCTACATCCGGAAAACACACAATATTCACTATCTAAGAAAAACTGGACTAATGAGGTCATAAACACGATGAGGGCTGACATGGGATGAAATGTGAACGCGTCCACGTTACACAAATGTCCAAGCGATAAATGAATCAAAATCATACCTTCCACTTCCAACATGGTGAAAAGCACAGTGATAATCCAATGTGAGAGCGAGGAGGAGGAGAGACACCGCGGACCGGCTGTGTGCTGATAGTAAACACTGGTGAATGGAGCGAGGCGAGCGGCGCTGTACTACACTGATGCGCTGCTTGCGCACACGGTGACGCGCAAAGGAGAGAGAGACATGGGCTCAGGAGAAAAGATGGAAAAGCAAGGGAGAAAGCACGTATTTATTTTGATTTGGCGAGTGGTCAGTGAGTTTTGAGGCGATCTTTGGGGAGGCAGGCGTGTGAGAGCGAGCCAAAACATAACTCCAAAGCCAAGAGGCTATTTTAGCAGTTGGCACTTCGAGCTTTTTGGTGCTGATGATGATAAGTGTGTGGACATTTTTTGTGATCTCGGATAAGTGGCCAGAGAACGGGCATATGCTCATCATGGCACTTTGAAACGTGGGAAGAAAATAGTTCAAACGAGCAATAAGCTGGCCACAAGAATGAGAAAGTTGGGAACATAATGTTCACAAGCTGGACAATTAATATAACTGGACGTTTAGGACAAAATGAGTTTCTTCTATCTTGCATCGTTCAGCTAGATCTAGCTTATCTAAAAAGCAGAATTGAATGCAGTGGCTAATCGATCATCTTTGAGAGCCAGTGGTTGGTTTTGGCATCACTGTGGCCTATGAGTCTGGCAGAATTCAGTGTTTGTAGTGTGCAGCTGCAATAATGCAACATCACACAGGGTTCTGGATCATAACTGTATAAGAAACCACACAGTCTACTAAAAGATATAAGCGACCAAAACTGCAGAAACACAACAGGTTTGGTCTAAGTAATATACATTTCTATTAAATGTTTCACTAATAATAGACCTACAGAAGCAATCAAAGAAATGTCAATGGGAACAAGGATTTTCTTTCCCCATCAAAGAACAGCTGAAAGTACAAATGATTTTGCACAGCGGAAGCTGCAGGGAAGCCATTATTTTACCATTAGTGTAAATATCAATACACTGCCTCAGAGACACATTTGAATGTGGTCTGCCGTGGCTTGGACCACATACCATTTGTTTTCATACAAAACTCCAGCTTCTCACAATATGTCAAAATGACAAGTGGATTAGATACCAATCAAGCATATCATTATGACCACTGACAGAAAAAAGCAATAGTACAGAGCAGCTATCGGAGCTGTTTTCACTTTTACAAGAATACAAATGCAGTGGCTTGAATGAAGTGAAAAGAAGGTAGTGGTGTTAATGACATCAAATACAGAGCATCCAAAAATCCTCTTTGCACAAAATCCTCTTTGCACATGTGCAATGTGCCAGTGTGACAAATGTTTCAAAGGTTCTGCTCAAGCCTCTCAGATGGAAGGTAAAATGTCTTCATCTTGAAACTCAGTCAAGAACATCTTAAGTGAAACTTTTGTTGCTGTAAAATGTCTCCCGTTTCAGTGCAAGTGAGCTCCTAACATTTGTCCCCATTGGTTTCTCATATTTTTGCAGTTTCTGTTCCTAAACCAGAATCGTATCTCGTGATGACTTTATGCTGGTGACACAGAGGAGAAAGGTGAGGAGAAATATGTGAGTGCTCAGTTAATTTTATCGGGCATGAGTCGTCGGAGAGCACGGGACAGATGGTGTGAGTGAAAATCTTCCTCACTTTATTTCGGGATCATGTGTGTGTGAGGCTCAGCTGGGGTGGTGACATCATCAACGGGAGACGCTGAGGACAACGTCAGGCTAACACGCTATATGCCATGCCAGAAATAGTGCCTATGGTTTATAAGAGAGGCTCTGAAAGATATAAGCCTACAATCCACACGCAACGCACAAAATAACACAAAGCGATGCCAGATTTTCAGAAAACCCTAAAGAAGACTTATTGCGCTTGTCTTCTGTATAGTCACAATATATGACACCCATGGATTATTGTGTAATAATGTGCACATTTTAAATCACAATATTCATCTAAAATTACTTGATAAAAGAAACAAGTCCGCTGACTTCTGTGTTAGAAAACTGTGATGCCCAGTGGGAGCTGACATCGCCATAAACATCATCACAACAAAGAGCCAAGTAGCTGTCAGCCCCTCACACTAGCAAGCAGTGTTTTTTTTTTTTTTTTCATTTGTACCAAAATTACTACACAACACTACCGAATCCTATGCACATCACGATTAAGAAAATAAAACTGGAGAATGAAACTACGTCTCAGTGGCTGTTTGCCGGTGGCGGTGAAAACAGGGATTGGTCGACTATATGGCATCTTGAAAATAAGAGATTAAAGATCGCGCAAACGTGCACAAATCACTCCAAAATCAACTTCGGGTGAGTAAATGTTGAGGGAAACAACTATAACATGGTTAAAAGCTCTAAAAAGTCACAGACCCTAGATCTATAAAAACTTTCAACTTAACTATTGTCCAAAGGGGAAATTCATTTGCAATAAGCTTCTCCAAAATAAACAGCATCATGTGAATTTATCAACATCTGTAAATGTGTGCACATACATACATGTTCACATAAAAGTCAATCACATGTCTCAATACCTCACAATAGTCCCCACATGTCCTTATGGTAAAATGTGTGAGTAACAGGATTAAAAAATAATCTGTCTCAAAATACTAAAGAAAAAAATTCTATCATAGTCCAGCTCTTTGAAACAACTTGTCCTCTTATCATCTCTCATATGACAATAACAGCAGTAATAATATAGAAAGATATGATTCACTGTCTTTAATTTAGGTGAATGAATCATGAAGGACACTATGATTCAGACTGCACGGTTTAATGTGTCTGACCAGAACAAACACGGCCGCCGAGACGACGCCTGCTCTGAGGAGAAGGCTGCTGCTGTTCAGGTGTTTGTTTTTACAAGGCTTCTGTATTGATTTTGCATATTTCTTGGAACCTGCTTTGAAAATAAATGAGATGGGACTGACTTGCACAGAAATCTTGATGAGAAATGATTTGATTCAGAGATGTCAACAAGCAAGAAAATTGGTTAAACTATAACGTCAGTTCATAGATAAAATAAATAAAGCTATAGACATGAAAACTGAAATGGGGCACAGGCAAAATGATACTGTGGTGTAGGTGAATAGCAAAAAAAACATATTCATATATTGGTTGACCCCATCTGAGAAAATGAGATCACTAAATTGCCCAGATAAAAACACAAAACCCAGCTGAAGGTCACTGTGTAACTTTTATTGCTTAAAGAGCCTATATTATGCTATTTGCCGTTATAATATGTTTCATTCACACATGTTTAACACACAAACTATTTAGGTTGAGTTCTTCTCTCAAACAGAAAACACTTTGTTCCACCTTGTGATGTCATCATGTGGTAATACAGGAAGTGCTCCACTGTGTTTTTAAACTCCACACACCTTCACTAAAATCATGGATCATTTCAGCACTGGAATTACCCATCTCTATTGAACAAATTTTAAAAGGAGCTGATCATTTGAAAACTACCACTTCAAGGTGGAACGTCGCATTTTGAGCTTTGGAGATGTAACAGACTAATAATAAAGTGTTACTCAAACGTGTGAATGAAACAACTCTATAACATGGCTTAAAAAACATAAATTCTTACAATGAGCAGGGATACCTTTAATGTAATATTGTGGAGCTTTACTTTTCCTTGCTGTTTAAATGCATCCCTGTGTGATAGACATATTTGACATTCCATAGCATCTGTGTTTGTCTGTTCGTGGGGCCATCTCAGCGTGTCTCCACCATGTTCCTATCGGCCTGTCCTCTCCCGCCTCTGTCTGTGTGTCCATCTGTCTGTCTCATCACTGTCTGATGCACAATTAGGCCTGGTACAAGTTCTGTGCATGCGCTCTCTGGAGTCTGAACAAATAACACGATACACGGGTTTGAAAGTGATAAAGATCCGGACAATTGCCGTAGAATTTAACATTCCCAATCAAAACTAGATATCTTTTGAAAGGGAAAAAGTCCTCCTAAAATCCTACATAACTCTACTATAACTCCAGTGGAGTGTTTCATAAAGCTTTAGATGCTTCACTGGCCAGTTATCTAACAGCTGTAACATGCACTCGATTTAAAAACAACAATACAATTTCAACTGAACCTCAAATGCCATTAGCTATGAGGACACATTATATCATAGAGAGAGCCTTTTGGGTATTTAGTCTTAGGAGCTGGCAACCCAGAGAGAGGACCGGGTAGCCCATTATGCTTTTTGTGGTTAAATAATCCACTTAGAGCAAAGACGGAATATCTAAACAAAAATACCTTTTACGTAATGCAATGTATTAAAGCAGACCTGTTATGCAAAATTGACTTTTCAGACCATGTTCCAGTTGTTTCTCCTTCTCATTTACCCTCTACAAGTTGTTTTTGGAGTGATTTGTGCATGGTTGAGCAATCTTGAATATTTTCAAGAAGTCATATTGCCAATCAACCTACGTTTCACCGCCACCAGCAAATGCCCACTGTGACGTACTTACTTCGTTCTTTGATCACACCCGTAGCATTCAGCAGCATCACGTACTCATTTTAGTATAAATACTACTGCGACTCACTGCTGTGATGTGCATCTGTCCAAAGGACGAGCTGACAGATACACGGCTCTTTGTTGTGATGACGTTTACGGCGATGTCAGCTCCCATTGGGCATCACAGTTTTCTAACACAGAAGTCAGCGGACTTGTTTCTTTTATCAAGTCGTTTTAGATGAATAACCCAGTGCGATTTCAAATGCAAATGCAAATGCATTACCATAAACATAAAGACTACATGTAAATATTTATTCTATTATAAATGGAATAAATATTTACATTTAGTCTTTATGTTTATAGTCAACAAAAAACAGTGTAAGTGGCGCGAGACTCAGCGTTCTGTCCCCTCGGCGTATGACCGTAGTTTATAGCTAGAAGCAGCTCTGCACAACGACCACGAGTATTAACCTGTCTGTCCTTCCTCTCACACCTCGGTCTATTGCATGGGAGAAAATCATATTCCACGTTTTTTTTGGTGGAGTAATAATGAATACAGGACTTGAAGGCTGCTATCAGTGCGCCTCGTGATGAGCAGAAGGCTTTTAAATTAATGGACTCTTTTATGGCGTCTGTGCCGTGCTGAACTGAATGAGGCTCAGAGAGAAACAGCTTCCTCCCAGTATCACTGACTACAAAGCACAGCTCTTTGTCCACAGTGTCACAGATACAGGGTTTGACCTCTGATGGCAACACAGGCACGAGCGGATGCTACAATGATCTCTTAATAAAAGAGCAAGAGGAAGTTTGGATCTAGATTCAGGAAGGAAGGTTAGGGGTTGGAGTTAGGGTTAGAGAGTTAGGGTAGAGTGTAGGGGTTAGGGTTAGAGCATTAGAGTGTGAGAGTTAGGGTCTGGTTAGGATTAGGGTTAGAGCATTAGGGTGTGAGAGTTAGGGTAGGGTTAGGGTTAGTGTTAGGATTAGGGTTAGTGTGTTAGAGTTAGAGAGTTACGGTTATGGGTAGGGTTAAGGTTAGAGAGTTAGGGTTACAGTAGGGTTAAGGATTAGGGTTTGGGTTGTGAGAAGATGATTATGGTAAAGGGTTAAGGTTGGGTTAGGGTAGGATTAGATTAGGTTAGGTTAGGGTCAGAGAGTTAGGATTATTAGTAGAAGATTAAGGTTAGAGGGATAGGGTAGGGTTAGGTTACAGTTAGGGTTAGGGTAGAGATAGGGTTAGGGTTGATGAACTAGGTCTCATACTCATATGAGTCAACACCTAAACAAAAAATGACTTACAAATCAATGACTACATTAGGGAATGTTTAATAGAGTTTCAGGAATAGTATGCTTTATCCACAATCCAGTTTGTTTGTGTTGATCCCAAATCTCCAATAGTAATAGAAATTATATTTTGTTTTAAGTTTGACAAGTGTTACTGTAGGCCAAAACTCACTTCCAACTTTTAATTAGTACGAACTATTCTGTATTCCCGCTGCCAAAATGGGTGAAGTGTCCTGCCAAATGACACAAAGAAAGCATAGCAAATGACTACTAACTGCCCAATTACAAGCTCCACCACCTGAGCCACTGGAAAAAGTCTCAGCAGGGAGGGCATCTGGCACATAAGTAACACCAAATCAAAATGCAATGCAGGGATATCTACTGTAAATGAAACTGTGCGAAAGGATATCACAGAACTAAATGAATCTGTCAAACCAAAGGTGTAAACATTAAAAGCACTGGATGTGAAAAATACATTTGCACTGGCGTTGTGAGGTGTGTGAAAGGCTGAACTCCTGCTCAGGACAAAATATTTCAGTTGCAAAATTTGGATAGAAATGGATTTTTATTTTTTTTTTGCCAGCAATGACAACCAGACCACATCTTTGCTGGAGACAATGTGGTCAAATATTCACACATTTTCAGGACACTCCAGAGCTGCGAAATTGTGAAATTGGATTTGCAAGGTTAACTACTACTGTTACTTCTGACAGCTTGGAAGTACAAACAGTGCAATAATATGAGCCTTCAAATCCGCACTACAAGTTCACTGAACCTACTTGTGTTTACATCACTTTAAACTACTTAAGTTTGTCTACACATATAAATGGTAAATACTTTTTCCACCTTCTCAACTCAAAGCGCTTTGCATCAAGGAACCACTCACCCATTCACACGCACATTCAGACACCAGTGTGCACAGACACCGGGGATGAGGAGAGGTTAAGTGTCTTGCCCAAGGACACCATGACAGCATTCATCTGTGGGATCTGGAATCGTGCTGCCAACCTGTGGGTCAGTGGATCAGACCACTCTACCAATGATGTTTATATTGAAAGCGCTATTCGAACCGCCAACCTTTGGGTCAGTGGACAAACAGCTACTACAATGGAGCTCAACTATGGGTTTTATTTAAGGGACCAAACTGGGACAAAACCTGGGCCAGACCAGGACCAGTGATTGAAGAAGTACTCAATTTTGTTACTTAAGTAAATCACTAGTTAATGGAGCAAAAAAGACTCAAGTAAAAATCTACTTCAGTGAAAAAGTATTGAGTAGTAGTCCAGTAAAGAGTAAAGAGAAAAGTATTTTGTGGATATTTTGAGGTTTATGGGGCTTCAAATGTAGTGATTTTGATTTGTGCTACAATAATAAAAATACTTTTACTTTTCAGTCTAGTCCAAAAATGTTGCAGAGTAAAAGGTCCCTCACCCTCCTGACCGTCCGGTGATGGCTGGACCCTAGTTCCCCTCCTGTGTCCTGGTCCTGCTCCGTGGACCCGGGCCCTCCCTGGCCTTGCCTGAATGGACGACTTGTTGGGCTCTGGCCCTACAGACTTGAACTCTATCTGCAAATGGATGCGCCTTAGTCCTGGACACATCTGCAGCCTGTCCATCCATGGGAGTGGATCTCTCCTTCACTGTGGTTCTCCCCGAGGTTTCTCCTTTTCCCACTGTGGTTTTTGGAGTTTTTCCTTGCCAAGAAGGAGGGTCTAAGGACAGGGGATGTTCTGGGACAGTTATCCATTGCTTGTTTTCTGTTGATTAATTTGCTTGTCTGTTTCTGTTTCATTGTTGATTTTCAACTCCCATGTTCAGCCCTAAGAGGCGACTGCTGTTGTGATTTTGGGCTTTACAAAAATAAATTGAATTGAATTGAATTAAAAAGTACAGATATCTGTTCTCAAATGTAGTAAAAGTAAAAGTAACACTTTCAAATTTACGAGTAAAGTACAGATACCTAAAAGGTACACTTAAGTACAGTACTTCACTACTTTTACTTCATCACATTCCACTGACCACGACTAAACCAGGACTAGAAAAGGACTAAACAAGTCTCCATGAGGACTTTTTGTATTCCTGTGCTCTTCTTTAATTCATGGTGCATGTGTTCACTAACCTCTGGGACACAGTCTTGTTGGGAGCATTACATAACTTCAGACTGTTACTGCTGAGGACATATTCTGACAGTGCACTGTAGTGTAGAGCATCATTCACCCAGGGTCAGAGCCGCTGTGCATGCTTCCTCTCTGTTCCCTCTCTTCCTGCTCTTCCCCACCCCCTCCTCTCTCACTCTCACACAATAACAGATAATAACATGTTTACAAAAACCTGGGGTAGATTGGGAACATTGGCCGTGACGATGTGTTGTGCTGAGTTTCACCGAACCAGGAAATGATTGTGACTAAGACCTCCAGCCTCGAGCATCAGTCATCAGGCATTTTTACAGGAAGACACTGCCTTTTTTGGGTGTTACGCTTTGTATTTGATGATTCCTCAAGAAGAATACGGAATACTACTACTACTACTACTACTACTACTACTACTACTACTACTACTACTACTACTACTACTACTACTACTACTACTAATAATAATAATAATAATAATAATAATAATTCTCACAATTAATATAATACTCATAATCATCATCATCATAAAAAGTGCTTTTCCAGACACTTAATCACTTATCCATTCACTTGATATGTACTCTGTTATGTTAAGATGTAGCAGAACCAAAGAAAAAAACTGGAAGATTTTTTTTTCTTTTTTCTTTTTTTACAGATTTGTGATTATGACGACCAACTTCATAATCAAATAAGTGCATTTACAGATGTATAAAGTGCAAGACTACAGCCTGTGGCAATTGGCTGGATGCCATTTCACAGGAAGACACTGCCTTATTTGGGCCTTACACTCTTTTGTATCAGTGGCCACGGCATGTTCTGGGTTTCCATGGCTACTAGGATGAGTCTGTTTTTCATTCTTTACCCCAAACTTCCTCCCTGTCTGTCTCTCTTCCTCTCTCACGCTCTCTTTCTTCCTCATCTCTCTTCCTTCTTTCACTCTCCCCACTCTGTTTTTCTTAACCTCTATCTCTATTGCTCTTCTATCACTATTTCTCTCCCTCTCTCTTCGCTCTCTCTGCCTCCTTCCTACTCTCTCTCACTCCCCTTCCTCCGCTCCCTCCATCAAATGCTCCACTTTCACCCTCTCCTCTCCCTCTCCTTTATCACTCCTCTTTCACTCTCTCCTCCCCCCTTCGTCCTCTCTCTCTTTCTGAAATAGTCTCTGTGCAGTGTAGACAGAGACAGCCCAGATCGCACAGACTATGAGTCATCCACATAACCTTTTCCCCAAACTTTCTCTCCATAAGCCACACCTGCCGTCCTCCATCTTAGGTGTTCCTCTGCTGCACCACTCAAAAGTAAACAACTGCACCTTATTAGTATTTGTCATTCTCCCCCTTGTTTGCTTTTTGAATACTACAGACACTGTAGCACATGTCCTTGATTGATATTGGGTTGTCTAGTTACTATGACTGGAATTGATCCATTAAAAAAAACAAAGATTTATTTTTAAGTTGGGGTACCTGATTTTCAAACAAAATGTCTGACTCTCAAATAGTACATCATGCATGAAGCCGCCAATTAGCACTAATCCCAAAACATAATGCAGCCCATCAGACTCTTTCTTCACGACTCCTTCTTCAGGGTTTGTGCTTGTTAAAATGGTTTATATAAGGCTGTAGACAGTGTGCTTATTATTTAGTTCATGTGGATTGTCACTTGGCCATTTTTAAATTTGTTATATACCTTTTAGGGGTAGAATGAGATAATTGTGGAAAATATTTGGCAAATCCATAACGATATCGTTCTGTATTTTTTTTAATACAGATTAATATCAGTCTGGTCCCACGTCCCTCATTGTCTCTCAAGCTTGGACAAACGTGATCGTGCAATCAGAGTTGTTTCTTTTTTCTTTTTTTTTCTGCCCCATCGACTCTGGCTCCAGTTCACCTTCTACTGAAATATTGTCGTCCCTCTCTCTGTAAGTGCTGCTCTTAGGTTCATCATTCTGGTCTTTAAATGCTCATATTAATGCGCTATACAGTACATGATCCTGGTGTTTTTATTTCACTATTGTGTCCATAAATCAAGATATGAACATTAGTAACAGATAAATCAGGTGCCTTCTTCTGCTGAAGTTGGTTCCACCAGCGTTAACAGGTTTGATTAACAGTGTTGCTAAGCACCCACCTCCTACCAAACCAGCAGTGCAGGCAGGAAGGGGCGTTACCCTCAATAGCCTTGCTCCAGATTGCCTCTTTGGTTGTTATGAAACCCATGGTCAGAATTCCACATATGGAATGCTCCAAATTCCCGCCTAACTGCTCGCCCCAATGAGCGTCATTTGACTGGAGCCAGGTTAGTCCACTTCCTTATGGTTCTGCTGTCAACTTTTTGCAACCTGGATATTCAAATTCAATTCAAGGGACTCACCCAATAGTAATTTCACTGCTTTTAAAGTGCTTGTGTAGAGGTGTGGGGCAGATTCTTCCAATGGGGTTTCTATGTGTTACATCAGCCTCCCAATCACTAGGCTCATATTCTCAAACAACTATTACAGGAGCATAAGAGCAGTGTGTGAGCTGCATACAAAATACTACATTCACCATGAGGCAACACTCAAGCTGTGCAATCACAATGAACAAGTTCATATCTGTTGAGCTAATCAGTCCTAAGCAGCAGACTACATTCAAATGAATCTCTCTCGTCACAGTCATACTCTTAATGTGAGAATCAATATTCACTTCAGGATGAGCTCAAACAGGGGTGGCGATACTCTTCTTGAGAAATCTTTTAATGCCATTGTGTAATATTATTTTGAAGATTTTTTTTTTTTTACTTGACTCTGCATCATTTGGAAATCTTGGTGCTGAGTTTTGCATTATTCTATTTTTGATAATCTGCTCATATCAACAATCAGATGTAAAATTATACCGTTATTCACAAAATCTCTTTTCATGGAGTTACGAGGGCTGAATTATATTCATACTATATACTATCACCATCATTTGAAGGTAAAATTTACGATTATGATTAACTTGCAGATCACAATCATCAGCAAGGAGCTTTTATATCACGGGTTTGCAGAAAATCCTGTGATATATATATATATATATATATATATATATATATATATATATATATATATATATATATATATATATATATATATATTATACATAGATTAAAAATATATATTGTATATATATCTATAAATTTAACATAGTAAATCCATATATTTGTGTATGTCCAATATGTCCAATAAAAAAAAGAACTAAAAAACGTATTGATTAATACAAGGATTTTTTGCCATATTGCCCAGAAACTATTTGACACAATAAAGTATCCTCCTGCTCTAGTTTCCAGCCTTTGATAAAACAGTTGTATGGGTTTCATTCATTGTGCAGAGCTGCAGAATTGAGTCACCAGCCTCATCCCCTCTCTCTCTCTTTCTCTCCCCATCTCTCTCCATCTCTCTGTCTCTCTCTCTTTTAGTTTTTTTCTCCATTCCCCTGCGAAATCACACTCATTTGAATTCATATTCTGCCTGCACCAGACGCACAGCAAGACGTTGGGCTAAACACTGACAGACAAACATAGCAGTGCTCTCAGATTGATGTGTTCAGAGCCTATTTGAACTGTTTTAATTTGCTGCTACACTGATCCAGTAATGAGCTGAAAACACTAAGCAATCACAAAAAACAGCATCAGGACTCCCAACTGTAATCATCATTATCAGCGCCGGGATTCAGGCTTTGCACAGAGACCAAGAAAATTGTTAATTGCTACATTTCTAATGAGTAAATGGTAATGTGGATGTTTGTTTTTTTTTCAATTCTGTTTATTTGTAAATATTACTAGTGAGTACTACTTCATAACAAATGTAAAAAATAAACAAACATGTCTATAAAATGTCTATTAAGTTACACTGGAAAATACTCAGATTAAGATGTATGTGTATTATGTTTATTTTGCTGCATTCATGTGGTCCTCCGAGATGAGATGTCAGGGTTCTGACTTTTTTCTGCTCATGTGTTTTTTATCTTGGAAAGTCGGATTGTGATGTCACCATCAATAAAATAATTCAATCCACTCATGAACAGCATTTAAATGAGCTAACCAGTAATGTATTAAGATTTGTTGCTTCTCAAAACTAAAGAAAAATAAAATCTATCAACTGGACAAAACAAGATGTTTGGCTGCTTATCCAAGCCACTTCTAAGCCAGTTTTGCTCTGGTGGACACTGCCTTACCTCTACCCAAAGGGAGAGGGAAGCTAACTACATTAAAACTCAAAACACCTATTTTCTATAGTTTCTGTTTGTAGACTTGGTTTATTGTGCACTGTGCCTGAGTCTCACTTAGCATAATCATTCAAGTCACTCATAGTGGCTTGAAAGACTATGCTGCTATGACTTTTGCGATGGATCAGACCTGGACGACACACAGATATCTCAAAACTAAATGTTATTTGTTTACTTTAGCCGTTAACACTGGTAATTCATGAAATAGCTGTAGTCTTTCTTGTGCTGCTCAATTGCTTTTAACGTATGGAAAACTGACAGGTAACCCTTAAATGTAATAACTTTTAGTCTAAGAACTCAAATGTGTTAGATAAATTGACAAATGAGCTTTGGTTCCTCAGCTCAGAGCAAGTGACATCAGATGTGGAAGTCGAGCAGAAGATTTTGGCACAAGTTCCTAAGTTGTTTTTACAACTTGTGCGAGCATTCATGTGCCTTTTTCAACTCCTGAGGACCACATGAATGCAGCATAATATTTTTACTACAGTTGCTATAACTGCTGTCTTAAGTGCATTTGATTTAAATGATGCAAATGTATTAAGATTTTAGATGTGTTCAACCTGTCTCCTTGGGGACTAATTAAAGTAAAGTAATCAGTATTCAGAATCAGACAGCCTTTTTAGGTTTTAATCAACTGGATTTCAGGATTGAGCAACTGGCAAACCAAATTAGGCTCTCTCTCTCTGATTGGATAATTGTCTCGAGAACCAAAACACCAAATTATAAACAACTCGGCCATCATGTCCAAAGTATATATAATTAACCATAATTATTGTTAGCACTTCTCTAAACCAGTTGCATTGTCTTACCAGAGGCGGGAGACTTGCTGCGCAGGGTCTGGACAGTCCTGGGGGAGCATCTGTTTAGGGACGCAGACATCTTCCCATAGTTCACTGATTTCATCATCCGGCACTCTACAAAACAGACACCATGTTCAAACAGGATTCTTTAGCTGTGTGTAAGAGGCCCATTCTGAATCTGACTGTCAGAAAGTATTTTGAACCAAACTTTAAAAGTCTAACTCAAGCTATTTTTATAATCCTGCGTCTACTCCCAAGTCATTCAGTTTTTGTATGAACGAGTAAATCCACAGAAAACATGGAGTTATCAGCTGCATAACAAGCAGTGCATTGTCAGTCTCAAGCTCCAGTCTGCAAAACTTTTTTGCAAACATTTGAGCAGCACAGTGTCGGAACTTTGCATTTTTAACTTAAGAAAGAATTGCATTTAGGACTTAACTGGGTTTATAAATGTGCAATGGGCTAAAAATAAGCTGTTAGTCATAAATGATGTGAGAACTTATTAGCACTTGTAAATATAAATTTTATATCCACAGCTTATTCAGCCAAGTTACCAAGAACCTAATGCTGCATACAAAACCTTTAAAGCTGCACTATGTAACTTTTCGGGTAGGGGGTTTGTCACCTCCTTTGTCTCCATGGACATGTAGCTGCTTTGCATGGACTGGTCTATTAGTATGGTTAAAGCTAGCATGTTCAAAGATGTTACTGAAGACAAACGTTGTAAATACATTAGCACATCTCTAATGGCTTCATATTGTTCAGATTCTATTGGAGTGAAGGCTCTGACTCACAGTGACTCCCGTATCTTTCAAAGCTCCAGTAAATGAGCCATGTGATAGTAAAATGAACACTGGCCCTCTCCCTCTTCTCTTAATTCTCCTGTTCATTAAGCAGCCCCTTTGCCACTCACTACCACAAGCAAAGAGCCCAGACATGTGAACATCCATGTGAGTTTTTCTCTTTAAAACATGTTTGTGCATTTGTATTTATTTATGTGCCTTTACAAACCTGTGGACAGAGCTGTTCAGACTGGCATCATGGGAACCCATAAGGCCATGTTAAATACAGGATAAAGAAGCAATATGTAATTTTTTTTGGTGGAAAGTTCACTACCTTTCTCATCATGGAGATTCTTTTACCTAAAATGTTCCACATTATGGCTATTAACTTAACTATCTCCATGGAGACATAGGTGAAGCCACCTGGTTACAAGTCACATGAAGAAAAACTGTTCACAGTAAAAATGCATGTTTTGAGCGGGTTCCCCCCCGTGCCCCTTTAAGGTTAGGATTCATGATAAAAATGCATTGCATGTATATGCTTTTGTCTCAAGATACTCACATTTAAACCAAATCTGCTCCAAATGTCACTCTGACCAATACCAATCAAAGAGTCACATTAATACATTCACAGAGTATTTAGTTGAGGAAACTAAAAAAGCTCATAAACTGACATGTGTGTGGTCCCATGATGAATCTCAAAGCGTGTTCTGTTAACATGATGACAGCGTGTCAGGACTGAGGCAGACGTGCTAATTAAACAGTCAGAACAGGACACTGTCGTCTGACGGCCGCAGTCTCTTCTCTCCTGGTATAAAGCGGTGTCTCACTGTACCTCACGCACTTTGGGGGAGATTTAGAGCTGCACTGGAGGTATCCAGGGGTTTCAGGGTGATTGAAACATTTGCACAGTTTCCATAGTAATTAACCATTGAAAACTAATTATTACATCGTTTGAATGGTCTATCATCTTCAAAATGGCACCATAACAGGCAGCTGACAGCCATGAATAAAGTCAAAATGTACAAAAGTGTACTAGCTGTGCGACAAGGGCTACAGTATTTACTCTAGGTACTTGAAGTAACAATGGGATGAATAGTGCATTCATTCACTCCCCACACCTCCGGGCTGTCACAATAATGACCTTAGACTTATTATGTTTAATAAATGATATCCGGGGCTCAATATTTATTGTGTGTGCATTTTCTGAGCACTACAGGCAAATCCGTTTTTATTTATTTGTAGCTCAATAAGACTTCAGTTGTAGAGGGTCGAATAAGTCACTCTTGATTTCATGCAGCTCATGTTTGAAATACAACATGGTTGAGTTAGAAAAGGCTTTACTGGATTAGCCTGCTTTAGGGTTATTGTGTTTGTGCCATCAAGTACTTTCAGTATTGTTTATTGTGATATTTTCTCTAGCAATATATCCCACCCAGCTTCAGCTGCTCTGGGGCTGAGTGGCCGAGGCATTCACACACTGCATTGACACCACATTTACACACCGCATAGGCAAAACGGGGGCAGTGTCTTGCCCAAGGACACAACAACAGTATGAGAACAGTTCTGAGCTTGGACATAGGTAAAACATAAGTGTAAAACTAATGCAATTTTTTTTTACCTCTTGGGCATGATGAAAAAAACGACGTGGCTGAATGTACAGTAACATGTTTATTTACTCTTAAATATGATGCAGATGGCTACCACAGCTGCTCACAGTTATTAATATCTATTATTAGCACTGAAAATACATAGGAGAAGGCTGAAAATTACTAGGAAATTGATACAAACAACAGTTAGTATTTAGTGGGCAGGTTTTATCCTCCTAGAGCAATAGTTCTAAAACTTTTCACAAAAAGAACACACAAGATAATAACTGCCACAATAGTTTTAACCAAGAAACTACCCCAAGGTGGACCAAAAAGTGTATACAGTTGAGTCTAAATGAACCAAACATTAGAAGTGTAGAGGAGCTACCACAGTTTGAGAAACACTGTCCTAGAAAATTCAATATCTATAAATGAAACAGAAGCAAATGTTACAGACCAGTAGCCAACGGTGGTTAATTGTTGATTCACATCCATATGGAAATGATCTCTATCTCTCCCTACGCACAGCAGAGTTATGTCCTGTTTATGCAGTACTTCATCCAGGCCTGATTTATATGTGCTGAAATACACCGTCAAATATACATTTGAATAAAGTCTGTCATTTGAAGAAAGAATCTGTCAGACTTACTAAACCAACATAATAAAATGAAAGTGTCTCCTCTCTATTATAATTTCCAAAAGTCTGCCATATTTCTTCCTAATAATGAGCCTTATTAAGCGGTTTGTGCCTGTGGAAGTGACAGACAGAGGGACAGGGCAGGAGGGGCTGCGCTTTACCACTCACATGACAGTTAATTCCCGGGGTGAGACTAAAGAAACACATGAATTAAACAAAGCCCTAGACCCACGCCCGAGCAGCGATGAGAGGGAAATACAGACGAGCCGTAAAATGGCAGGAAGGGGGGGCGGGGTCAGAGCAGGGCAGAGCGAGGGTGAGGCGAGGACAGGAGCCGCACTCAGAGTCAAACTGAAGAGGTGTGGACGACTTTAAGGGACGAGTCAACTTTAAAACAATGTCACAGGGAGTAAAAGTATCACATGAAAAAATCAACTTAAGAAAAAGTATCAAAGAACTTAAAATGTATTTAAAGAGTAAAAAGTAAAAGTATTTCACACATATTTTGAGATCTCATAAAGCTGGTGATTTTTATAAAGATTTGAGCTGAATTTTGTTCAGCTATGAACTATGAACATGTTAAAACTAAACAGATACTGCTCTCAAAGGTGGTGAAGTAAAAGTAAAAAATATTCACTTTAAAACAGACTTAAGTAAAGTACTGATACCTAAAATTTGAACTTAAGTACAGTACTTTACTACTTTTAGGCTGTTATGTTCCACTACTGATCCTACAACATGTGTTTTCTTATGTTGGAGTAATCCTGCATATTTACTTATTTTGTATGCATTATTTTATGATGTAAAACATAAACTACCAAAGGGTCACAAAGCATAAACTGGGATAATATTTCAGGCAGTAGCAGCAGCAGCAGTAGTAACAATACGCAGTATTTATCATGTGTTTACACACTGACTCATGTCCGTGTTTGTTTGGATTTTAGGCACCACTATAGACTTTAGTCTATGGCTAACACTAATGCTGTGCCCAGACTTCTCTCCTCAGGCTCTGTCTGTGCTGGAGAGACAGTGGGTCCACAGTGAAGTGCACAGCCCACACAGCCCGGCCTCTTGGACCAGTCGAGAGTCACACACACACACACACACTTACACTCACACAGTAACACACACGCACTCATAAACTCACACACTCACACACGCATATACACACACACAGAAACAGGGCCAAAGCTCAGACAGCACAACAACACAACACTACACAACTATATAACACGATGGTGAGGACGGCGTCGGGGCACTGCAAGTAAAGTGAGTCACAGAAATATAAATGCAATAGTCAAACCAACAAATATTTACATTTAGTGGGACCTGCTACACAGAGGCAACATGGCTGCAGATGACACATGGGTTCAACTTTCAAAGCTGTTGAAGAGCAGACATGCGTGCCGTAGAATGTCTTCTCTTTTTAAATCCCGTCTGAACCCCACCTGTTCCAGTGTTAAATATCACCCAACTTGTAATCATTTTTTCTTTGAATGTTTTTGAATCCACTGATGAACTGTTATTAATCTGCGGTGTGAGGTGCCTAAACATAAACACTAGACACAGTATTATTATTAAAATTGTAACATTATTGAAAGATAATGAAAAATTACTGTGGTAATGGTTTTGAAGTGTTTTATATTTTCCACAAACCTGTTTCATCCAACATCAGATCGTCCTGGTAACGATATTTCTCTGGTCCACATGCCACAAAGATGTCCTCATCACCAAAAAAATCCTGGAGGCACGACACCTAAGGGAACAAAGAATTGAAATACATTAAATCTGTTTAGTATTTACTTGAGAAGGAGCGAATCAGTCAACACCACAACCATCAAAGAGGCACTACGGCAACACAGGATGGACAATAAGGTTATATACAAACAGTGGATCATCACTGCACTATGTTAGTGTTTTCATTTGAATAATTTATGTATAGCACCACAAGTGGAGCTCAGGTGAGGAGGCCGTCGTCCCGGGAGACACACGGCTTCTTCTTCTACTGTTGTTTGTTTGCAGAGAGCTGCACTGTGGTCTGTTATAATGAGACCCTGATTACTCATTTACTCTCAATGCGACACATGGACCGGACGTGCACAGAGAAAGGGAAGAGAGAGGGGAAAGAGAAGGGAGAAAGAGGGGGGAGAGAGAAGGAAAAGAGAGAGGGGGGAGGGGGGGAGAGAGAGAGAGAGAGGAGAGAGAGAGGAAAAGAGAGGGGAAAGAGAGGGGAGAAAGAGAGGGAGAGTGAAGGAAAAGAGAGAGGGGGAGGGGAGAGAGAGAGAAAGAGAGGGAGAAGAGAGAGAGGGAGAAAGGGGGAAAGGGAAGAGAGAGGGGGAGAGAGAGAGAGAGAGAGAGAGAGAGAGAGAGAGAGAGGGAGAGAGAGAGGAAAAGAGAGGGGAGAAAGAGACTAAAGGTGGGTTTGTGAGGAGAGAGGTCGAGGGAAAAGGGGGGGGGAGGGGGGAAGAGAGAGAGAGAGAGAGGAAAAGAGAGAGGGGAAAGAGAGGAGGAAGAGAGGAGAAGAGAGGAAAAAAAGAGAGGGGGGAAAAGAGAGGAGGGAGAGGGAGGAGAGAGAGGAGAGAGAGAGAGAGAGGGAGAGAGAGAGAGAAGAGAGAGAGAGGGGAGAGAGAGGGGAAAAGAGAGGGGGGGAGGGGGAGAGAGAGAGGAAGAGGAGAGAGGGGGAAATAGACTGGGGAGGGAGGGAGAGAGAGGAGAGAGAGAGGAGAGAGGAAAAAAAAGAGAGGGTCAAGAGAGGGGAAAAGAGGGGGAGAGAGAAGGAAAAGAGAGAGGGGGAGGGAGGGGGAGAGAGAGAGAGAGAGAGGAAAAGAGAGGGGGGTCAAGAGAGGGAAAGGAAAGGGAGAGGAGAAGAAGAGGGAGGAGAGAAAAGAGAAGGAGAAGCGAGAGAGAGAGAGAGAGAGAGGGGAGGAGGGGAGAGAGAGAGAGAGAAAGAGAGAGAGAGAGAGAGAGAGAGAGGAAGAGAGAGAAGAGAAGAGAGAGAGGAGAGAGAGGAGAGAGAGGGAGGAGGGAGAGGGAGAGGGGGGAGAGAGAGAGGGAAAGAGAGAGGGGGAGGGGAGGGAAAAGAGAGAGAGAGAGAGAGAGAGGAAGAGAGAGGGGAGAGAGAGGGGAGAAGAGAGAGAGGGGAGAAAGAGGGGGAGGTGAGAAAGAAAAGAAAGAGAGGAGAGGGAGGGGGGGAGGAGGGGGAAGGAGAAGGAGGGGGAGAGAAGGAGGAAGAGAGGTGGGAAAGAGAGGAATAGAGGGGTTAGAGAGGGGGAAGAAAGGGTGAGAGATAGGTGTTAGAAGCTACAGGAAACAATGTAATGACTTGATATAATGAATGTAATATAATGATCCTTTTGACAGGTTTGATGGAGTGATTAGTAGAAGACTACAGGACTAATAGTACATGAAGTACTGAGCAAAATAAAGGTAGAATAAAAATGTTATAATTCAATGAAAGCACAAACTACACAGTCAACCAGATGAGACATCTGTATCATTTTAATGAAGATGTCACACTTTTCCTAATGAGTAAAAACACTGCTCTGTACTTTGTTTATGAGTCCCTGATGTCGTCTTTGTAGCAGCAGAAGATCGATGCTGTTCACTTTCAAAATCCTAAACACATTTTTTAACTTGCAACAAGAGACACTTTATTCTTAAAAAGTTGTCATTATTTTTCTGTTTAATTCAGTAAATGTCAAAGTGACAATTCACAGACTCAAGGCTGCACTTGCACATGCACCACATCAACTGGAACGAAACCTGGAACTACTCTATACTGGATGAGAATGGAGCCAAACAGGTCTACATCAGGACTAAGCAAGGCTCAAACCAGCACCAAACCAGGACCAAACCAGTGTGAATGCACTCGAACATTACATCCAAGTCTCAAAAGTGCACGGGCGTGTGCACACACCACATCAGAATTGGAATATAGACCAAGACCAAAACAGGAGCAAACCAAGTCTACATCAGGACCAAATCACTACCATTAAACATAGAAATAACAACTGTTTTTGTCAGACAGGAGAGACTGTAAGAAGGGAAACAAAGTCTCCTGTCCGACAAAAACAACTGTTATTTCTAAGCTTAAAACTGAAGACAGAAGGAACATGGTTCTGAAGTTTGCTATCATCATTAAATACTCTCCAAGTACTTTAACTGTTGTTTAATTGTCAGTATTTTCTATAATTAGTGGTTGCAGTATTATTGCTGGAATACACCAGTGGATTCAGGCGGTGTGACAAATGCTCTACAAAAACCTATTAAGATGGATCACAGTTTGGGTTCATGCATGTCTCACTCAGCCTCGGGTCAAAATATACACAAAAAGATGTTATGGTCTTTTTACAGCAATTAACTTTTGTAAGACACATTCAGACTCACATTAGACACACATCATTGTTCAACGGAAAGTCACAGTTAACAGTTACGGACCCCGAGAGAAAGAAGTATTGTGTAACTGTTATGTGTGTGTGTGTGTGTGTGTGTGTGTGTGTGTGTGTGTATGTATGTATGTACGTATATGTGTCTGTGTAGGTGTGTGTGTGTGTGTGTGTGTGTGTGTGTGTGTGTGTGTGTGTATGTATATGTGTGTGTGTGTGTAGGTGTGTGTGTGTGTATGTATATATATATTATATATGTGTGTGTGTGTGTGTGTGTATGTATATGTGTGTGTGTGTGTGTGTGTGTATGTGTGTGTATATGTGTGTGTGTGTGTGTGTGTATGTATGTATATGTGTGTGTGTGTGTGTGTGTGTGTATGTATATGTGTATGTGTGTGTATGTGTGTGTGTGTGTGTGTGTTGTGTGTGTGTGTGCGTGTGTGTGTGTGTGTGTGTGTATGTGTGTGTGTCTGGGTCTGTGTGTGTATTGTGAGTGCATGTGTGTGTGTGTGTGTGTGCGTGTGTGTGTGTGTGTGTGTGTGTGTGTGTGTGTGTATGTGTGTGGTGTGTGTGTGTGTGTGTGTGCGTGTGTGTGCATATGTGTGTATGTGCATGTGTGTGTGTATGTGCATGTGTGCGTCTCTGTGTGATATCAGAAAAGTCTAAACAAGGCAAAAAATGACCTTGCATTCAGAAAAATCATCTAAATGTAAATGATAAAACCAATGAGCACTGCCTTTGTGAGAGATGCTGTGTTGTTCTCACAAAATGCTGTTTAATGACATTACCTGGATTACATAATGTTAGTGTTCTCCATCCTCTCCACAGAGAGCAAATTTGAGCTGTGAATGAGCCTATTGGCCGACTCTCTGTGTAATAAGGATGGTTTTAATTTGGTTTTGCACCCTGTGGTCATCTGCGGTCTGGTCCTCCATCACCTCCTGGTTCATTTCCTCTGATGTGGTCTAAGTCTGTGTTATTGCAGGGTTTTCATAACACGCTGCATATTGCTCTGCTCCTGATCTGATCCCACTGCTGCACTGGGAGGCAGCCGCTCTGTTTACTAACAAGAGATGTGTCACTCACCAGGGGACATGTACGGGGCAGTGGGGTGCGCGACAATAAAGTCTGTCTATGATTTGTTCCGAGAAATACTAAATATCCCATAATATAGTCAACAGATCATTTAAACCTTTATATATTCAAATATGATATAATTTACAGTGTTTTATGCATTGGCCGAGTAGATGTCAGGGATGCTGAATACACACTTCTTCAATACTTTACAAAGGTCTGGTCCCTTTCCCTCTGTTTCAAATGGATGTGATTAACAGGTGGATTAGTCAATCAGGGACACACATCGTCCATCTGTATCCGAAAAAATAAAGGAAAAAATATCACAGTGGGGTGAAAAACATTTCTGCAGGATTTCTGCATAATCAATGGAAACACAAACTCTGTCAATCTGAGGTGAGATAAATTTGATTTTATGTGTACATTATAAGTGAGCTCCTTCGTTTCACATGTGCCACTGGAAAAAACAGATCTGATTGCACGTTTGACTTGAAGACGTGGGGACTAGACTGACATCAATCTGTATAGAGATATAGAGATATAGAGATAGAGATATCATTCTGGATTTGCCAGGCAAGGAAAGTAGTATCAAAGGTGCCATTTTAGTCAGTCAGGGTGTTTGGGCATTTTTGCACGGCAACTACTTGAAAGAAATGTGATTTGTTTTTTTTCTTCTTAAAGCCCCCTATATCATGAAACATTATGAAAACTGGAACAAAACTGTACATGGATGGCATGGTACTACACAGTATTAGCCACACAATAGTTCATTTTAATACTGCAGATGAACAGAGAGAAAAGTGCGATGTTCTGTGTAAAACATGTAGGTGAAGACAGCGATGTTCACAGAGCAGCCTGTATAAGGTATAGTGTACAGTGATGCAGTGTGAAGGCAGAGAGGGGTGTGAGAAACAGCGTTGCCATGGCGATTAGCCCCTGTGGGTTTGGAGCACGGCTGGAGACATCCTGCTACTTCTTATAATCTTTAGCACGCAATTTACAGACATGTTTTTAAAAGGTATTAGTGTTTTTGCTTCATCTGAACTCTTTAGAACGTGTCAGCTCAGAAAATATTATCTTTTAAAATTTTCAGAAGACTATATGTTTTTTTTATTCTTATATATATCATGGTCAGTGAGAATGAGTGTACTATACAAGCTTCATGTGAATTTTTATTTCAGTTCAGGATCCAATTCAAACATGGCCGTACAATCATCGAGATTTAGTCATGCCAAATTGTGAATGAGCTTTTTACCTGAGGCATCTATAGCCAATTCTCTGTCAGTAAAAGTATGTAGTTTGGAGCAGAGTTCAGATTTTTTTTACTTTCTGTCTGTTCTGGCAATGATTACATGTCTGTATTGTTTATGTTCAATAAAATTACTACAGAAAGACAGATTTATGTGTTTTCAATAAGACAAATACAATTAAATGGAAAAGTTTGATCGATTGATGTCGGGAAAAATAATGTGACATATTTTTTGTCATATCATCAAGCCCTGCAGTTTATAAGTAGCTCGTGAATTACAACAACTGATATTTGGAATAAAAATATCTCAAATGAACCTATGGAAAAACTATGGAAAATCCCAGTGCACAGAAATGCACACAGTCAGAAACGGTCAGATCCTGAAGAGAAAAGCTATTCCTGAGTCTTTCTGATCATAAAACAACAGGCTTTGATGTGGTTCAGCACCCCATCTGAGACATGGTTACACAACAACTACAGTGGCAAGACAAACGGACACAAACTGACACACAATTCATATTTAAAGACATATGGCAAAGAGATGGATGGAGACGTGGGGTGCACATGAGGCTTACCAAATTTTGAAAACTGGAATTCCAAAAATGAGTGCACACAATTTATGAGGTCAACCTTCAAACCAGTTATTTGATCGTTCTTTAGAAAGTTAAGAATTGACAATTAACAACATACTTCGAATGTGTGAAATTATTTTGAAAAGATTTGATCATTGCCTGTTATGCAACACAAAAGTGCTTTAGAAAATCTACGTGGTAACATCGCCACCTAGTGTCCCATTATCGAAGTACAATCAGTTTTCATTTTTCAATCGCATTGCTGAAAAATAACAAGCTGTGACTTTAAATAGCCACATTATAGTCCTGACATATAGGTTACGAATTGGATAATATCATTCAATAGGATTAAATGTATTTCTACATATTTGCCATGGTGCAGACGTGTTTCCACAAGATGGCGCTGTTTAGTAGCTAGGTCTTTCATGCTAGTGAAGATAAAATACAGTTTAGATGATGATCAATAAAATATAAACCCCAATACTAAGATAAGTCAAGGTTTTCAGAGATGTTAAAGTGTTTCTGTTTTGATAGAGAGGATATTTCATTTAAAGAACCCTGCTCATCCAAGCAGCTTCTTCAGTTCTGGTCAGATTACTGCTGGACACTGCCTTATATCTGTCTGAAGGGCTGAAACTAACACACCTGTTTGTTTACAGTTTCTCTTTGTTGGCTCAGCCTATTCAACTAAAATAAGTGTGAACTGAGTCATATTTAGCATCATTGTTCAGGCCCTTAATGGGTGCTCTCACATCTGTTAGCAGACTGACACGTGTGACCATTCCTCCACCAAAGCAAGTGTTTCAGTGATCATAGATGATTAGTACACCCCAATGACAACCACAGCCTGTAATATATCCAACGTCTTTTCCCTGTCGGATTTGCCATAAGCTCTTTAGTTCTGAATCAGCAGCTGGAAACATCCTCCCGTTTATTTGGATGGTGCAATCTGTCAGGGCCAGACTAGCAGGTGCGAGTTTAGAGAATGCTGCTGTCAGCATCTCACAGTTATGTAAAGGAGTATTCTGACAGGCGCAGAGAGGGAGGGACAAGTGGAGCTGTTGAAGCAAGATATACAAATGTGAGTTTCAAAATATACACAAAAGCACAAATGAAGTTTAAAGTGAAACTATAGTAAGAAAAATTTGAATTGACAAGGAAAAAAGAAACGATATACTATTTTGTATTCTATTATTCTATGTGCCCACATGCTATCATAATAATAATGAAATGCAGATATATAGATTGAAAATTTAATTCCTGTTAAAAAAAAAAAAAAGAGACTGCATCCACTTGTTCAATTAAAAAAATGGAAAATTATGAACCAGATATATTTCCACACTATACAGCCAAAAACAACACCACAAGCAGGAGCTGATCATAATCTCATGTACCACAATGGCCCCACTGTGAAAACACAAAGGACACAATGAGGTCACCCTAATGCCTTAAACACAACACAGCATTTTGGCCGTAGCTGGAGCGGTGAGATCAGAGGAGCTGTCCATGGTGCTGAAGACACTGCAGTTACACAGTGTTACAGACGGAGGAGAGAGAGGGGACACAGGGACACGCTGGTACACAGGGGATATGGGAGACAATAGGAGATTGAAGAACATGCCACAAGGATTAGTGGAGACTTTGAGGGAGTGAAAGAAGCACAAATGTCAAACTGAATCGGCTCTGTGCATGCTAGCTAACTCACTGTGTCTCAAAGCTCACAGTCATTGGAAGACATAACATAATCATCCATTTAAAATTCAAATTAATTCAAATAAAGATTAACCACTTATTTTTATATGTAGAATACTTCAGTTTGAGGTGTTGTTTAAATATTTATGATGCCTCAAACTTCGCGTTAGCATTGAGACACAAACATGTCTCTTTCTAAACACAGAAGTGTCCTCCGGTGAAGTATTTATTTTATTTATGTAGTATTTAACATATTGTCAGTCACATCCGCCCACAGCTCCCTGTCCACTGATCTTTAAACATTTATTCATTTTAGCGTGACTCTGCAAAAACCTCATAGAGGTAAAACTGGACAGGAAGTAGTGACGCTAACAGTGAGGTTAGCATTGAATGTAATGAATCACTATACACTGGGTCTGGGAGAGCAGCTCAGTTGTAGACTGTACTTCACCAGTCTCTCAAATCAATATCCACTTTCTCATTATAATCCAGTTCAACTATGTCCAACACAATAAGGTTTGAACTAGCAGTGTCTTAGCTGAGAGGATTTAATCTGCTTTCTTCTCTTGTAAATGTAATTTTAGTTTGAATGTCATTTAAAATATTGTTAATGCACCTCTCTGGTCTGTAAAGCACTTTGAATGACTTGTGTAGTGTTAGTGTGTAGGGTTTGTGTGTAGTGTTAGTGTTTAGGGTTTGTGTGTAGTGTTTGTGTGTAGGGTTTGTGTTTAGGGATTGTGTGTAGTGTTAGTGTGTAGTGTTAGTGTTTAGGGTTTGTGGGTAGTGTTTGTGTGTAGGGTTTGTGTGTAGGGTTTGTGTGTAGTGTTAGTGTTTAGGGTTTGTGTTGTAGTGTTAGTGTTTAGGGTTTGTTTGTAGTGTTAGTGTGTAGTGTTAGTGTTTAGGGATTGTGTGTAGTGTTACTGTTTAGGGTGTGTGTGTAGTGTTAGTGTTTAGGGATTGTGTGTAGTGTTAGTGTGTGGTGTTAGTGTTTAGGGTTTGTGTGTAGTGTTTGTGTGTAGGGTTTGTGTTTAGGGATTGTGTGTAGTGTTAGTGTGTAGTGTTAGTGTGTAGGGTTTGTGTGTAGTGTTTGTGTGTAGGGTTTGTGTGTAGTGTTAGTGTTTAGGGTGTGTGTGTGTAGTGTTAGTGCGTAGTGTTAGTGTTTAGGGATTGTGTGTAGTGTTTGTGTGTAGGGATGTGTGTAGTGTAGTGTTAGTGTTTAGTGTGTTGTGTGTAGTGTTTGTGTGTAGGATGTGTGTGTAGTGTTAGTGTGTAGGGTTAGTGTTTAGGGTTTGTGTGTAGTGTTAGTGTGTAGTGTTAGTGTTTAGGGTTTGTGTTTAGTGTTAGTGTTTGGGGTGTGTGTAGTGTTAGTGTGTAGTGTTAGTGTTTAGAGATTGTGTGTAGTGTTAGTGTGTAGTGTTAGTGTTTAGGGTGTGTGTGTGTAGTGTTAGTGTGTAGGGTTTGTGTTTAGGGATTGTGTGTAGTGTTAGTGTGTGTAGGGTGTGTTTAGGGATTGTGTGTAGTGTTAGTGTGTGGTGTTAGTGTTTAGGGTTTGTGTGTGTAGTGTTTAGTGTTGAGGTGTGTGTGGTGTGTGTGTGTAGTGTTAGTGTGTAGTGTTAGTGTTTAGGGATTGTGTGTAGTGTTAGTGTGTAGTGTTAGTGTTTAGGGGTGTGTGTGTGTGTAGTGTTAGTGTGCAGTGTTAGTGTTTAGGGATTGTGTTTAGTGTTAGTGTGTGGTGTTAGTGTTTAGGGTTTGTGTGTAGTGTTACTGTGTGTAGGGTTTGTGTGTAGTGTTAGTGTGTAAGGTTTGTGTGCAGTGTTAGTGTGTAGTGTTAGTGTTTAGGGTTTGTGTGTAGTGTTAGTGTGTAGGGTTTGTGTGTAGTGTTAGTGTGTAGTGTTAATGTTTAGGGTTTGTGTGTAGTGTTAGTGTTTAGGGTTTGTGTGTAGTGTTTGTGTGTAGGGTTTGTGTGTAGTGTTAGTGTGTAGTGTTAGTGTTTAGGGTTTGTGTGTAGTGTTAGTGTTGAGGGTGTGTGTGTAGTGTTAGTGTGTAGTGTTAGTGTTTAGGGTTTGTGTGTAGTGTTAGTGTGTAGTGTTAGTGTTTAGGGTTTGTGTGTAGTGTTAGTGTGTAGGGTTTGTGTTAGTGTTTAGGGTTTGTGTATAGTGTTAATGTTTAGGGTTTGTGTGTAGTATTAGTTTTTAGGATTTGTGTGTAGTGTTAGTGTGTAGTGTTAGTGTTTAGGGATTGTGTGTAGTGTAGTGTGTGTGTTAGTGTTAGTGTTTAGTGTAGGGTTTGTGTAGTGTGTGTTTAGTGTTTAGGGATTGTGTGTAGTGTTAGTGTGTGGTGTTAGTGTATAGTGTTTGTGTGTAGTGTTTGTGTGTAGTGTTAGTGTGTAGTGTTAGTGTTTAGGGTTTGTGTTTAGTGTTAGTGTGTAGGTTTTGTGTGTAGTGTTAGTGTTTAGGGTGTGTTTGTAGTGTTAGTGTGTAGTGTTAGTGTTTAGGGTTTGTGTGTAGTGTTAGTGTGTAGGGTTTGTGTGTAGTGTTAGTGTGTAGTGTTAGTGTTTAGGGTTTGTGTGTAGGGTTTGTGTGTAGTGTTAGTGTGTAGTGTTGTGTTTAGGGTTTGTGTGTAGCGTTAGTGTGTAGGGTTTGTGGGTTTTTGTGTGTAGTGTTAGTGTGTAGTGTTGTGTTTAGGGCTTGTGTGTAGTGTTAGTGTGTAGTGTAGTGTTAGTGTTTTTTAGGGTTTGTGTGTAGTGTTTTGTGTAGTGTTGTGGTTAGGGTTTGTGTGTAGTGTTTTGTGTAGTGTTGATGTTTAGGGTTTGTGTGTAGTGTTTGTGTGTAGGATGTGTGTGTAGTGTTTGTGTGTAGTGTTAGTGTTTAGGGTTGTGTGTGTAGTGTTAGTGTTTAGGGTTTGTGTGTAGTGTTTGGTGTAGTGTTGATGTTTAGGGTTTGTGTGTAGTGTTAGTCTGTAGTGTTAGTGTGTAGGGTTTGTGTGTAGTGTTAGTGTTTTTAGGGTTTGTGTGTAGTGTTTTGTGTAGTGTTGATGTTTAGGGGTTGTGTGTAGTGTTAGTGTGTAGTGTTTGATGTTTAGGGTTTTGTGTGTAGTGTTAGTGTAGGATTGATGTTTAGTGTTTGTGTGTAGTGTTTTGTGTAGTGTTGATGTTTAGGGTTTGTGTGTAGTGTTAGTGTGTAGTGTTAGTGTTTAGGTTTAGGGTTGTGTGTAGTGTTAGTGTGTAGTGTTAGTGTTTAGGGTTTGTGTGTAGTGTTTGTGTGTAGGATGTGTGTGTGTAGTGTTTGTGTGTAGTGTTAGTGTTTAGGGTTTGTGTGTAGTGTTAGTGTTTAGGGTTTGTGTGTAGTGCTTGGTGTAGTGTTGATGTTTAGGTGTTTGTGTGTAGTGTTAGTGTGTAGTGTTAGTGTTTAGGGTTGTGTGTAGTGTTTGGTGTAGTGTTGATGTTTTAGGGTTTGTGTAGTGTTAGTGTGTAGTGTTAGTGTTTAGGGTTTGTGTGTGTAGTGTTAGTGTTTAGGGTTTGTGTGTTAGTGTTTGGTTGTGTAGTATTGATGTTTAGGGTTTGTGTGTAGTGTTTTGTGTAGTGTTGATGTTTAGGGTTTGTGTGTAGTGTTTGTGTGTGTTGGTTTGATGTTTAGGGTTTGTGTGTAGTGTTTTTGTGTAGTGTTGATGTTTAGGGTTTGTGTGTAGTGTTAGTGTGTAGTGTTAGTGTTTAGGGTTTTGTGTGTAGTGTTAGTGTGTAGTGTTAGTGTTTAGGGTTTGTGTGTAGTGTTAGTGTTTAGGGTTTGTGTGTAGTGTTTTGTGTAGTGTTGATGTTTAGGGTTTGTGTGTAGTGTTTTGTGTAGTGTTGTGTTTAGGGTTTGTGTGTAGTGTTAGTGTGTAGTGTTAGTGTTTAGGGTTTGTGTGTAGTGTTAGTGTGTAGTGTTAGTGTTTAGGGTTTGTGTGTAGTGTTAGTGTGTAGTGTTAGTGTTTAGGGATTGTGTGTAGTGTTTTGTGTAGTGTTAATGTTTAGGGTTACTGTGTAGTGTTAGTGTTTAGGGTTTGTGTGTAGTGTTAGTGTTTAGGGTTAGTGTGTAGTGTTAGTGTTTAGGGTTTGTGTGTAGTGTTTTGTGTAGTGTTGATGTTTAGGGTTTGTGTGTAGTGTTTTGTGTAGGATTGATGTTTAGGGTTTGTGTGTAGTGTTTTGTGTAGTGTTGATGTTTAGGGTTTGTGTGTAGTGTTAGTGTGTAGTGTTAGTGTTTAGGGTTTGTGTGTAGTGTTAGTGTGTAGTGTTAGTGTTTAGGGTTTGTGTGTAGTGTTTGTGTGTAGGATGTGTGTGTAGTGTTTGTGTCTAGTGTTAGTGTTTAGGGTTTGTGTGTAGTGTTAGTGTTTAGGGTTTGTGTGTAGTGCTTGGTGTAGTGTTGATGTTTAGGGTTTGTGTGTAGTGTTAGTGTGTAGTGTTAGTGTTTAGGGTTTGTGTGTAGTGTTTGGTGTAGTGTTTGATGTTTTTAGGGTTTGTGTGTAGTGTTAGTGTGTAGTGTTAGTGTTTAGGGTTTGTGTGTGTAGTGTTAGTGTTTAGGGTTTGTGTGTAGTTTTGTGTGGTGTAGTATTGATGTTTAGGTTTGTGTGTAGTGTTTTGTGTAGTGTTGATGTTTAGGGTTTGTGTGTAGTGTTTTGTGTAGTGTTGATGTTTAGGGTTTGTGTGTAGTGTTTTGTGTAGTGTTGATGTTTAGGGTTTGTGTGTAGTGTTAGTGTGTAGTGTTAGTGTTTAGGGTTTGTGTGTAGTGTTAGTGTGTAGTGTTAGTGTTTAGGGTTTGTGTGTAGTGTTAGTGTTTAGGGTTTGTGTGTAGTGTTTTGTGTAGTGTTGATGTTTAGGGTTTGTATGTAGTGTTTTGTGTAGTGTAGTGTTTAGTGTTGTGTGTTAGTGGTTTTTGTGTGTAGTGTTGTGTGTAGTGTTAGTGTTAGTGTTTGTGTTTAGGGTTTGTGTGTAGTGTTAGTGTGTAGTGTTAGTGTTTAGGGTTTGTGTGTAGTGTTAGTGTGTAGTGTTAGTGTTTAGGGATTGTGTGTAGTGTTTTGTGTAGTGTTAATGTTTAGGGTTAGTGTGTAGTGTTAGTGTTTAGGGTTAGTGTGTAGTGTTAGTGTTTAGGGTTTTGTGTGTAGTGTTTTTGTGTAGTGTTGATGTTTAGGGTTTGTGTGTAGTGTTAGTGTTTAGTAGGGGGTTTGTGTGTAGTGTTAGTGGTGTAGTGTTAGTGTTTAGGGTTTGTGTGTAGTGTTTTGTGTAGTATTGATGTTTAGGGTTTGTGTGTGTGTTTGTGCCTCAGACACATGTGCTATGCTCTGAAGAAGACGGGTATTTGATATCGATATCTAAGACAAACGTAGAGACACGAAGATTAGACTGAAGTTTTGTATTGTTAAAGTAGTATTGTTAAAAAAAAAAAAAAAAAAAAGACAGAGCTCTGAAACATAAAAGTCAAACGGGGAGAGAGAGATGGAGAAAAAGATGGAGAGAGCCAGACATAGAGAGACAGAGAGATGGAGAAAGAGATGGTCATAGAGAGAAGGAGGCAGTGAGCTCGAGAAAGAGATGGAGAGAGAGACAGACATAGAGAGAGTGAGACAGAGAGGGGAGTGAGAGAGAAACAGAGGGAGAGATGGAGAGAGAGAGAGATACAGAGAGAAAGAGAGCTGGAGACAGAGAGAGACACAAAGCGAGAGAGGCAGAGAGAGAGAGAGAGATGGAGAAAGGAATACAGAGAGAGCCAGACATAGAGAGAGAAAGGGAGAGAGATTTAGAGAGCCAGAACAAAGAGAGAGAGCGAGAGAGACAGAGAGAGAGATGGAGAGAGTGAGAGCGAGAGAGACAGAGAGAGAGATGGAGAAAGGAATAGAGAGAGAGCCAGGCATAGAGAGAGAAAGGGAGAGAGATTTAGAGAGAGCCAGACATAGAGAGAGAGCGAGAGAGACAGAGAGAGGGAGAGAGAGATGGAGAGAGTGAGAGCGAGAGAGACAGAGAGAGAGAGATAGAGAAAGGAATAGAGAGAGAGCCAGACACACAGAGAGAGAGAGAGAGAGAGAGAGAGAGAGAGAGAGAGAGAGGGAGAGAGAGATGGGAGAGAGAGCCAGAGAGAAAGAGACAAGGAGAGAGAGATGGGCGGAGAGAGAGACAGAGACAGAGAGAGAGAGGTGCAGAGAGAGAGAGAGACAGACAGACAGACTGGCAGAAGGAGGGAGAACAAGACAAGGACAGGAGAGAAAACAGTGAGAATTATGGCAACCAAAGAGAGGGAGGGAACAAGAGAAAGGGAGAGAGAGGTGGGGAGGCAGAGAAAAAGAGTAAGGTAAAGAAGACAGTGTGAAATAGGCAGGAAAAGAAAAGGGAAGAGAATAAGAGAGAAACACTGGCAGAGGAAGGGATAAAGAGAGAAAGAGAGGGGGAGAAAACAGAAGTGAGTTTGAAGAGAGATGGGGAAGGGGTGGAGATGTCTCAGAGAAGGAGACAGGAGACAGAACCAGAGGGGAGACAGAGAAATGAAGAGGTAGAGAGAGTGTGAGAGAAAGAGGAAGAAGGAGAGGTAGAGAGAGAGTAAGAGAGGATAGGCAGGTGATATGAGGTTAGTTAACTCCCAGAGCAGAGGTCTAAGCTGGCGCCACAGTTTGTGCATTCACCTAAACAGACACACGCCCTATTGCCAGACTGCTGCGCTTATGTAACAAAACTTATGTAACCCTCTGGCGCTCCACTGGGGGAGCTCAAAACTTTACCTCTGAAGCTAAAACTGGGCTTTCTGGAAAACTATTTTGTTTTGATTTGGGGATAATTACAAAACTTTCAAGTCGGTTGTGTAATGACTGTAGTGTTTCTGTGAGGGAGGTAGTAATGGCTCTTTGGGGAAAGATTAGTTTTATTGTCTTTAATGAGCTTTTATTAATCTTATTTTTTTCTCTTCAAATAACTGATTGGTGTTATCTAATTGTGCCTAATTACCTCCTCCACTCAGTCATGAAAAATCTGTCAGATGTGGGGGTTTTTCAGATGTAGATGCAGTTGACAGACTGGAGTGACTCAGTGCATGTGAGTCAGAGTGTTTGAAAGTGTCTGAGCTCAAACGTCTGCCATCGATCCTGGTTTGGCAGCAGCTCCTCAGCTCCAGTCTGTCCCTCTGACAGAGGCACAGACATATACAGGCCAAGTGGAGGAGAGATGTAGGAGCTAACGCAGGCAGTGACTAAGTGCAATCTGTTAACTTCAGGTGGAGGAAACTTTCAAGGTATGTGTTTAAAGGGCCCATATTACACTATCTTCCAGTCTGTTATAATGTTGTTTCCTCATCAAAAACATACCTAGTGTTGTGTTTTATTTCATTCACACATGTTTAACAAATTAGACTTTGTTCTTCTCTTAAACAGAAAACACTGTTCCACTTTGTGATGTCATGTGGTAATACAGGAAGTGCTCCGCTGTGTTTGAAAACTCTGTGCAACTTCAATCGAATCATTTGGATAATTCCAGCGCTGCAATTGAAAATCTCTACTGAACAAAAGGAAAAAGGAGCTAACTGGACTTATAACTTGAAAATTATTAACTTCATGACATCACAAGGTGAAACCCGTCATTTTGCACTTTGGAGATGTAGGCAGATAATAAAGTGTTACTCAAACACATGTGTGAATGAAACAAAACACAACTTTTTTTGAGGAAGTAACAACATTCTAACATGGCTTAAAGCTCACAAGAGTCATTTTATGTCATTTAAATCAGAAAGAATACAAGTGTTTTGTTAAATAAAGCTGTTATTTCACCCACCAAAAGTAATGTTTAATTAATGTTTTCTATGCAGGATCCACAGCCCAGATAAATGGAGAGACAGGTGACCTTTTGTATACGCATATATCTTCTAAATGTGTTCTGTTCAACTTCTGTCCTTCACTGAATACTGTACTGTTTGTAAATATATATATATATATATATATATATATATATATATATATATATATATATATATATATATATATATATATATATATATATATATATATATATATATATATATATATATATATATATATATATATATATATTGACCACTGCACCAACCTATTGTCCATATCACAATTCTGCAAAATCACTCAATAATATATAATAGCATCACCCACAAACTGTTGCTAATAGCGACAATAAAGTTGCGCCTGACTGGTCGACCATGAGTTACTTAACACCACTGCATTGCACAAAGCAGACCATTGGTTGACAACTCTCCCCAAAAGACAGTTCAGTGCTGCAACCACTAACTGTGACTCAGCAGATCAGCAGAACCAGCTGGACTCCCCGCTGTGCTCCTACAAAATATGACATGCAGATTACATCATCACTCCCAATGTCTAAGTACAGACTGTGTCTTATTTTTGACAGACAAGAGAACGATGACTTGATACGGGGAGGGAGAGATGGCATATGCTAAAGCTGTAGGATTTCAAAGTGTATGCTGTGTGCACTAATTAAACACAAACTAAATAGGCATGAAAGCAGCGGTGTGTTGGCAGAGAGACATGCAAAAAAACAAAAAATTGGCTTAGGAAAGACAGCTAACAAAACCATACCATATGGAAAAATGGTATAGCGCAAACACTGTTGCATAATATTTTTTAAAAGAAGCCAAGTAAACAAGAGCGATGGAGCAACAATTGGGCAAACAAAAAGAGAAGAATGTTAAGTGACGGAGGGAAACAGAGAAAGACAGAGAGAGACAGGGCGGAGGCGGGAGTGGGGGGGTGTAGTGCAGATGGGCGCAGAGGGGTGACCCAGCTGTGCCTGACACACTTGACCAGAGTTTAATGGGCAATTAAATCTCAATGAACACAGACAGACTGAGAGAGAGGAGCGGAAACATAACAGGAAGAAAGCAAGTAACGACAGACTGAAGAGTGGAACATACATAATACTAATGTGACAAGAACTTTGAGGAGACTTCTTATTCATTTGCTGCTATTTTCAAAAAGATGGACCAAAAGTGTCCCAGGCAAATAGATAATTTCAACATTTAAACTGTTAAAAATCTTGCAATTAACAATTTCCAGTTATATATGATTTGTTTTGTACAGGGACTTTTAATGAGATGTTATACACAAAATTGCAATAATTTATCTATGGGTTTTAGTGAGGAAAAATTAGCACTGTTGTCATGGCAATCAACAACTAAAAATTGTCAGTCAAAAAGTCAAAAACAGGAAGCTGAAGCCCGTGAATATCAACTAAGCTTAATTTCACTCACTTGCTCTCAGAAGGTAATCAGGCCCAGCAGCATTGAGAGATGGGTCAAAGGCAAAGTACAGATTTCTCTATGGACAATAAAATGTACCAACTCATGTACTGAAACATTCTATTATCTGACATTATAATAATATAATAATTATTATAATAATAATTATCTGAGAATACAATGCAGTTTCTTCATCACAAACTTACCTGGAGTTGTGTTTTGTTTCATTCACATGTTTAGCACACAAATCCTGCATATTTAGTTCTTTATAGTTCTTCTTTCAAACAGAAAACACTCTGTTCCACCTTGTGATGTGACGTGGTAATACAGGAAGTGCTCCATGCACCATCATTGGAATCATTTTGATCATTTTAGCCTTTTAACCTTTAACCTTAGCCACTGGGTAAACAAAGATACAGCAGTTTTAGGCGATAAACGGCAGGGCTTGGATTAAAAAGGGCTTCGGGATGGCACTCAGAACATCTCAATTTAAATAACACTGTCCAACACCTTTGAAAGTTTTCAACCTTGGACCAGTCCTGGATAAATGACAGATTACAATTGCTCTTGATAGCTTTAGACTTTAGCAGCATAATAGTCTATAGTAGTGGCTTAAGCAGCGGAACTACCTGTGGCTATGTGTGAGTATGAAAATGGAGGCTGTGAGTAAACACCGCTTAGATGTATTAACCGTGCCGACATGTTCATCTACTAATCTACTTATAGACCGTCTAAATTCTTGATCAGACAAATCCACACCACACACAATCGATGGCACTGAGTTATGACATCATCACTCTGATATAAAATCTGTGAACTGGACAAAACATTGTAGGAGTGAAGACCAGAAGGTCTTCAACTGGACAGAATGTACAAGGTCTTCACTCCTATAATGTTCTGTCCAGTTAACAGATTTTATATTTTTCTTTTGCTATGGATCAGTTCTGGACGACTGAGAGATTTCACAGATATCATGACTCCAAGCTGTGATGTCATGGACAGTCTGTTCCAACCAGTGGTACTCAATTTTGTTAAATATATGGACACAAATGTAAAGAAGTTACTCAAATAAAGTAAAAATAAAATTATATATAAAATATAAAAATGATATATATTTTGATCAACATATTTTTTCTTACGAATTTTCTGTATTTCTTTTTGTTTTGCTCAAAGCTGAGGCTTGAACTCAAGACCTTTAGTCAGGATGTGACCACAAACATGGTAAAAATCATCCCTCAAATCACATGAAAAGTACTTTTTACTTTTCAGGCCAGTTCAAAAATGTAGTGGAGTAGAAAGTACAGATACTGCTCTCAAATGTAGTGAAGTAAAAGTAAAAAGTACACACTGTAAAATCTACTTAAGTAAAGTACAAATACTTAAAAAATCAGTACAGTACAGTACATTACTACTTGTACTTTGTTACCTTCCACCAAGAAAATCCTCAAACAACTGCATGAAAATGGTGGCACGTGTGATTTGCTGATGACTTCTTCTCATTTCAATATATGTTTAGTTTAGTTTAGTTTAGTTTAGTTTAGTCTTTATTTGAAGGGACAATGTACAGAGACATTATGCTCATAAAACAGAGATGATCTGCACCAGATTATAGCTAAACAGCTAATTTCCATCTGCAGTCCCTGAGTGTGTGGTATTTATTCTTAGATTTGATAGGTGTAATACTTTTAATAAATGCTGTATTTTGCTGCAGTTGTAAAGTAAAGACACACCAAAATGGAAGTACATGAATTCATTCTGTTTACATAACTTAAAAATGTGTTGCATACACCGTCAGCTCATAAATAAAGCAGCTCTTACCTACATTTACTCATAAACATTTTTAGGTACAGTAGACAGAGGAAACTGTAGCAAGGGTGTAACCGGATATATCGTTTTCCTCAGCTCGATTCTCATGTTACCAGAAGAAATACGAGACACACAATGTCCACAGAGAAGTGAGCTCTGAGTGGGAAAGTGTAAGGACATATCAAATACTCACTACCTGTTCACAGCCTGTTCACTCTAATCGGATTACAATTACCAATGCTTTGTTATGGTCATCTCAAATATACAGATTCTATACAATTCATTAGTCTTTGTATATTATTTACAAAGACAAGGACACACCAGCTTAAACAAGGTCAGAATTCAAAATGAGTCTTGAACTGACTACACACATATAAGAGAAAGTACCCATGATAAATACTGACCCCAAAGAATATTGTTCCATTTGTCATATGCTGAAAGACAAAATATAGTATAGTAATTAATGTGACAGGTCTAATATATATGACACTGGTTCGTTTTCAAACAAGGAACAAAAAATGGTACCTACAACTTTATCATGAACCATCACTGATGAAAAGAGCCTTGTGGCACTTGATAAACAACTTTTTGAAGGAACTCAGTACATTTCAGTGGGACACACTGTCACTAAGGATTCTCATCATGGTTTCTCTCAGCCCAAACCATTCTGTGATTTCAGAGTTTGCAGTTGTTCCAATTTTCAAATTTCCCAAACTTCTTTAAATAGTGACTTATAGTGACTTAGAGTTATTATGCACATGTCAGTTATTTAAGCTGCCTTGACACAACTACGAGGATATAAAGAGAACTAGTCCAAATGTGTGCTGTAGCCCACTGCCTCTGGCCTCATTACAGTTAATGGTAAATGAAACAGGAGGCCATCTTGAAGACTTTGTGTAAGATCTTTGGGTCTACAGAGAGCTGACAGAGGCCTAGAAACCTACTTCAGCTCACAAGGCACATCAATGACACAGCTGAGAAGACCCAAGCATATGCCTCCATACCAAACACACTCTCTACTTAACCCCTGAAGTAACCTGAAACCAACACACACTCACTTAATTACTTCTATGGCTGCTGTTGATCAATAATGCAGGTTTGACATTATAGTTTCAAATGGCCACATCACAGTCCTACACTCCATAAACTCACTATGGACTTATGTTATTATGTGTCTATTGTGGGCTTGTTTTATTCCAAAGTCGCTAAACTTATAAACTGCATTTGTTCGGTTTATAAGCCATGTTAGAATGTGTTTACATCCCCGGAAACATACATACATGTGTTTTGTTTCATTCACACATTGATTAGTGATACATTATTAGTTTGTGTGCATCTCCAAAGCTCAAAATGCTCTGTTCCACCTTGTGATGTCATGAAGTGGTTTTACTTGTTTAGAAGAGACTGAAAATTCCAGGGCTGAAATAATCCAAATAATTGTACTGAAGGTGTATGGAGTTTGACATGACATCACAAGGTGAATGTCTGTTTGAGAGAAGAACTCAGTGTAAATCTGCAGCATTTGTGTGTTAAACGTGTGAATGAACCAAAACACAACTCCAGGTCTGTTTGTGGTGAGGAAACAACGTTATGACATATATCAGAAAAGGCATAATAGAGGCTCTTCAATAATTAAAACACAAGTAAAAATAAATAAGTAAATAAAACCAGATAAGATTAGATTATTCTCAAGGCATCAAAGTTTAAAAGCTGTCAATTGATAGCAAAAGTCACCAAAAATATTCAACATCCTACAACATCCTACAGTTATGCTGTAATAATCTGTCAAAATGATTTTATATATTGATGCACAAGTAAATAAGTTGCCCATACAATGGCAGTGAGCTTGTAACTATGCCTACAGACCCAATCAATATCATTTCTAAAAATAGCCTAACCATAACAGTCCTCCTCCCTGATACAGAAGTGCGAGAGCTGCAATTATTGTGTAATCTCCCGGACAGCAGCAGTAACCAATGGCGACCACAGAAAATAGTGTTTTTTTTCTGTGAAAAAGTGTGCCACTTGAGCTACAAAAAGAAGGATCGAGAATGTTCTGATCTTGTTTTAAGAATGTCTAAAATCAAAACTTTGATAATTAGTGAGTTGGGTTGTGGAAGGGCATCTAAGCATTTCAGAACCACTGGATGGACAGCTCCAGACACAGAAGATGACTGAACAGCCATGTCCATGCAATGTTCATAAACCATAGGGACAGCGATACATTTTTACAGGATGCACAAAATGGCAACCCTCCTATAGCTTATGTGCTCTGTTTAGCAGAATGACTCACAAATTATCCATTTACAGCATAATTACTGCTGTGAAACACTGAAGAGTCTGACGTCAAACTCAATTGGCTTTTCATGAAAAATGCTTATGCTTCCAAGATCATTTTTTAAAAAAGACACAATTTCTCCAATGAATCATCTGCCTACATCTAATTGTACCAAAGTCATTTTAACTGACTAACAAACTACTACATTTCATTATATCCATACATCTACTTTGCTCTTCCAGATATAATCTGAGCATCTTTTGATGATGCTATTCCATATCCCTCCTCTGTACCTGTGCCTTAGTCAGTCCTCTTTGACTCCAACACAAAACAATGCCCTTCTTCAGATCAACCATTCCTAATCTTACCTCATCTTTGACAAAATAGAGCACCCTTAACATCCTCTATATGCAATATATATGTAACATCCTAAATAGTAGCAGTGTGAGACAAGTGATCTTATATGGTGTATCTTTTGCATCTTTTTTATAGCCTAGCTCCGCTGCAGTGAGTTGCAGATGAAAAAGGTGGGTGGACTATCAAGGGGGTTGTGATATTTGTATTTGAGGTAACAGCAGTGTGAGAGGATTCCCACTCCATTCATAGATTTTAGTCAGCTGTACCCTCCTGTTTTAACCATGGCCTCTTTTTGTTCTTTCTCCGTGCGTGGCTGGTTTCCATTCACAAAAAGCCCCATGCTACAAGAATGAGCACTGACATTAAATATTAAGCTGCTTTTATGCTGGTGATCCTGATGCCTTTTAACTGACCCAAATCTAATGCACGACATTCACATACGATGTTAAAATAAGACTCCATTCTAAAATTCTCCAGTATCTCGGCAATTCAACTTGCAGTTCAATGGCTTGATGCCATGGTAACACTCAAAACTGGCCTGTAATAGGCCTACTTTTAAATAAAGTCGTACCGTGAGTGCCGTTTTAGAGGTGACATAATTTTACATTTAGAGTTTTACATAGTTTAATAGAGCAATAGTGCCTGTCCAAAATAAGGGGTCTTCATCACTGCAAACAATGTCATTTTCATATCAATTTTTCAGTTCCAGAAGACAACCATATAAATATGTTGACATATTGTACTCAACCTGACCTGGCCGAGCCGTCAGAATCACAGCTGAAATCCTCCTCCAATTGGCATTCCTTCAAATTCACTTTTTCACTTAGGCCATTAATTTGACGCAAATCTGTCAACCAAAAGCAACCTTTGATCTTGGACATAGCAGATAGTAGAATTGCTTTTATATTTTTAGATTTTTTTGCCACAGTGCTGCCTGCCTTGGACCCGGATGTGATATCACACTTAACAAATCTGTAATATGATTTAAAAAAATGTGAATTTCATAAACTACTGCTGCCCCAAAGTGCAACTGGTTTTGCTACCCTTAATATTTCAGGGAATGTAATGTAATGGTAACATAATTGTGCCTCCACATGCGTTGTAAGTGCTTACCATGACAACTACAAAGCAGTTTAGTGTTGTTTAGACACTCACCAGTTTCCCCTCCAGTGTGTAGATCTTCTTCACCACTCCAGAGTCCAGCTTTATGGCGTCTGTGATGTCCGTCAGCACCTGTTCATAGGAGTGTGCTGTCTTCTTGTTGAGGAGGATTCTCACGGCTTTACGGGGCTTGACTCCGCTCCTCACCACAGTAACCAGTTTGGGACGGATAAAGTCCTTGCACTCTCGGAACTCCTGTTGAGTCTTGGCACTGCCCAACGACGCAGGCCCGCGGGTGGCTGCTGCTGCTTTGACATTCACAGACCAGTTGGGGTTAACGTTTTTTGTGTAATCCAACTTTTTGTATGCTTCAATGGAGCTGCAGACGTAGCTGTCACCTGTCAAGTGTTTGCAAAAAAAAAAAAAAAACAGTGGGGTTGTCAAACTGCCAAAACACAGCTCCCATGTGTCATAAAAATACTGGGACAAAGAAAACTTTAAGGTTTAAGTATGAAGCTAAAGGTATTTGGGCATTTTGATTTCATAGATGTCCGTTCTTTATGTTTTAGCAAATCACCTGGTCACACTAATGAATGAATGTTTGTGTAGTTGATACATTGATTAGGAAACGAAACAGGGTAAGGATTGGGTAAGTTTGAGCAGAGCCAAACTGGGATCCTGTCAAAGCTGTAAGTGCAGCTCTAGAGCAGTGTTCCTGACCTGTGGAGAACAGGTGGCATGTGTGTCTTCCCTGATCACTGTATTACAAATACTTTTAAACAGTACATGACACATGTTAGGAATGATCACAGCTAAGTTTAATTATGTTCAATATAGAGAAGATGTTACCATTAATATAAAGCAATGTCTGTTGAATGTCTTACTAAATTTGGAATTTTAAAGTGAATCCTACAGCAACAATACTACATCTATTTACAGTGTTTTAATCATTAAGCCACAAAAGTACTGCCTGTAGGCGGTAAGTAAAATAGCACTTTGAGGGGGAGTTGTTTGTATCATGTAAACAGTTTTGTCCTGTTATTTAGATCACATTTTGTAATGAAGACCAGGACCATTTTGATCAAACATCCCTCACTGCATACAGGATGGACACAAGATTATAGCCTATGCACTTTGAATAATTGATCTGTTTGCACAGGATACAATGGGGACAGACATATCAAGTAGTTTTTTACACTATACAGTACCTTCTACAAGCTGCTCAATGTTGGAGATCTTCCTGGAGCCGTCCAGAGTGTAGATGGTGCGCACTCCTTGGGGTAGATTCACATTATCGGAGAGAGAGCGCGTGAGGTCAGCCAGGAGCGCGTCAAAAGTGCGAAACCTGTCTACAGAAATGGCGTAGACAATCCCGTTGAAGTACCTGTCCCCATTGCGGTAGAAGCGCACTTTCTTGGCTCTCTTCTCGGCGCTGAGGGTCTTCAGGGTGCGTGTCCGGTACAGGCTGCAGTGGGCGCTGTGCGTGGGGCTCATGACCCCGTTCATCTTGGCGCTGGATCTGCTGTGCCTCTGTCCCTTGTCCCGGTCGTCAAAGTGCTCTGTCTCCATGGCGTATCCGAGGCTTACAAGGACACCGGTACTATCTGCAAATCGCAACAGAAAAACCTCTAAGAACCTAAAAAGTTCCCCAAGTCAAACAAGACAATGAGCCGTAACGCTGCGCACGTCCGGTCTGCGCGCGGCCCGTCTGAAAATAACCCCCTAATGACAGATTAAGAGCAGTTAAGCCGAACAGAGGACTGTGCGCTACGGCAGCACCGTCTGACATGGGGCAGGTGGAGGGACGCACGGGGGCACGCACACGCAGCGCGAGAGCACGCACACGCAGCGCGGTCACGAATTGATTAGAGAAAAAGAGCCATTGTAGGAGTCATTGTAAGAGTCATTGTAAGAGCCACTTAATGAATATTCAACAACTCCATGGCACACTACAGCCAAGCATTTGATACTGGATCTCTAAAACAGCCACATAAATCGTGTACTTCGGTTGCAACTTACTGTTTAACAACAATAGCACTGTCTACATCCAGCACAGGGAAAAAACAAAGCAGAACAAACAAACAAAAAACAAAAAAAAGAGGAGGGGGGGGGGGGGGGGGCATTTGTGAATAAATATTGCTAACGAGCTCATTGCAGCTTCCGTAGCCTGTTATTTCTATTTATTTGCTTAATGAATAAATAGTGTGTGCATGATTCATATAAAACAAAACTAATTAACACAACTATCCTGCCCCTGGAACAAAATGATGCTATAAATGCGCACCGTCGATGGACTGAATCTATTCTAAAAGTCTTGCTATGAATATGGAATCAATTATGAAATTACTTGCCAACTCGAGAGATCAACTCCTCAGTAACCTCCAGCGTGACAGTCCGTAATCAAACTCTCTCTACAAAGAAACTACAATTGACAAAGTGTCGACAGTGGCCCACGGTGCAGCAGCCCACCCCCTTAAAGCCTGCGTGTGCCCCTTTGTCAGCGTGAGGAGGTCCACACCACGCCACACCACCGCGCACAGGAGCAGTCACGGGCTGGAGGAGCAGTGGGTAGCAGCTGTCTCTCCTCCCATACCTCCCTGCCTCCTCCACCTTCTCTCTCTCTCTGTTTGTCTGTAGCTCGGTGTCTCTCGCGTCCACGTCACTCGCGTCGTGATGTTGGTTCACCCCCACCTCATTAGGATGCGAGTCCACGCTCAGCCACCCGCTCCTGGGATGCGACTGGTCCTGCACGCCCCTCTCCCACCACGGAGAACTCAGCTGGGTGGGTATACATGATTCTCTTTTATTGACCATTATAACAAGAACCTTCACTCTGACCAGTGCATCAGTGAGCGCTCAGTCTGTGTCATACTTTATTAATGAGACAAGCAGATAAGTTTATTTAAACAAAGCCAATCAATCCTTTACAGAAGAAAGAGGGGAAAAACCCACAAAACATCATTGTGTTCCATCTCCAGCCATTCATTCAGAGAAAGAGCATTTCACATTTCACACTTGAGGCACTTACCGAATCAACCTTTATTTATTTATTTTTATTTTATTTTATTTTCATGTATTTATTTACCAGGTTTGGGGTAGTACGAGTAGTATGTGAAATATTTGTGGTTTGACCTTTAAACAAAACCATAGGACTAGAGCAGCTTTAAGTGTAGCATAGTGGCACGTGAGATGTTATGCAACCACACATTTATCCACTGAAACTCTGCAAGTCTCCAAGGAGCTCAGAATCAGCTCAAAATATGCTGCAGCTTCAAAGTAATATGCAGCACGATAACAATTAGTTCTCGCTGAGCATTAGTGTTTATCTTACACGAAGAAGACAAGCCCAAGGGACCAGTAATCATGGGAGATTAGCAAGAAGAGGAGAGTGCTGTATGAGAGGTTTACGAATGACAAAGGTATGCCCCAAACGTTGAAATGTGACCAGAGTTGAAGATTTTTTCTAAAACAAGGATCTATTTTGGTAAATGTGTGGGACTCCCGTGTGCATCACAAACAGACCCTGCTAAATATAAACTATGGAGAAATGCAGCAGGATTTATAGACATATTATACGAATAATCCAAGTAAAGTCTAAACTCTGGTTCCCAAAATGTGGTAGAAGGATAAATGTGGTACAAATGATAGGTTTTCCCTTGGTAATGCAGTCTATTCATACTACAGTCAATGTTATGGTCATTCAAAATGACTGTTTTTGGGAATGGATTTGGGTCATTGGGGAGATCACGGGGAAACTCACTGAGATAATGAGACATGAGCATCAGACAAACCAGCAACAAATCAATATGGAAATTATGAATGAGGAACGATATCATGTGTTGCAACCCCACAGGAGAAAACCTGAATAAATACACTCTATACATTTCCTGCAGAACCATCAAACTGTAATATTTATTATTGCTTATGCTTCTCCTGAGAGGAGTTTGAAAGAACTTTAATAGAGCAATCAAGCTCAATTAAGAAACATAACAGTCACATTGTGAACATTGGCCAGGAGTAATGACATTTGCTTTGGACATTTGCATCCACAGTGGACTGGGCTGAGAGCCTAAATGAGACTGGAATATTTACCTCTGCAGTATGACTAAGACATTTTTAAAGTGGTGCCTGTGTTTATACATGCCTTACATGCAGTAATTGACCTTATAAATCATGACATTTTACACACTAATCCTAATACTACTGACTGTTGGGCCAGAGCTTCCCATAACAATATTAGATTTTACTCAAAACACCTGCTACTGACTCTCACTGATAAGGTAAAAAAAAAAAACATCATTAACTGTACAACAAATGAAACTTTATTTACAAGAGTGCAGAAACACACAGAACCGCACGGAGAGTCGCACGGAGCCGCATGGAGCCACACGGAGTCACAAAGAACCCACAGAGCGCTGACTGGATTAAGACAACAGACAAATGACACTGGGAGAGACACAAACTGAACCATTTCAGAATCAGAATCAGAATCAGAAGTTTTATTGCCATTGTCCGTGAGCAGAGCTCACAGACTAGGAACTTACTTCGGTGATAAAGTGCGACATAGAACACACACACAAAAATCATACTGAATTTGTCACTGGGTGTAGCCACTTTAAGATGTCCTGGCCTGCCGCTCTGTGATTTAAACCCAATCTGTAAAAAAGGTTTGTATATAAATCTGGAAGAAGGCACATTGCACTTTGAATCTGCTCAGTCTCATCATCAAGCTGCTGTCTTTAAATGAAGTTATTAATCTGAGCCCAACTGCCTGTCAGTATGTCATATTTAAGATGGGGCAGTGATTAGCCAGCCATTTAAGAAATATGAATGAACCTCTAGAAAAAAACGGGCCATAACGCTGCACGTAACACTGATTATTTTGCTATCTAGACACAGGGCTAAGGGCCCATACCAGTGAATAGTTAGCCTGACCTGAAAATCTCTTATGTTTGATGTTGAACCATGACAGCGAAACAACTGTGGCTTGGTCAAAGGGAGTTGCTTCCTTATAGTTCTTATCTTACAAAATGCCTTTTATAATGTATAGGCAATGACATTCATTCTCATTGTCTTTTTCACAAATAGTTGCTATTTCAATATAATGTATGGAGTACAAGGCCATTTCCAGACCTAGAAGACATTATAGTCAGGTACACTTTCACCATACTACCATATGGTATGGTAAATTGTTTTCTCATCATAAACATGCCTGGAGCTGTGTTTTGTTGAGTTCTTCTCTCTAACAGAAAACACTCCACGTTGTGATGTCATGAAGCAGTAGTTTTCATGACATCACAAAGTGGAACAGACATTTTCAATTTTGGAGATCTAGACAGACTAAGAATAAAGTGTTACTCAACCATGTGTGAATGAAACAAAACACAACTCCAGGTATATTTTTGAAGAGGTAACTTCATTATAACATGGTTTAAAGCCCACAAGAGTCCATTTTGCATATTATAGGGCCTTTAATGTACTATGTGAACCAGCTTGTTTGAAAGTCCAGTTCTGCACAAATTTAGTTTGATCTGTAGAAGCAGTTTTAGGTTTTTGATTCTACCTCTAATATGTTTTGAACAGCAGTTTTATGTTACCCAGACTCAAAAGTAAGTCAATTTCAGCTTCACTAAAACCTCACTTGGTGTCATTGCTTTCAGTAATATGTTTCATTATATTTCATCCCTAAAAAGTGTGTAAAATAGTCCTGCCCCAATCTATGCTATTTGTAAAAGCAGAATTATAAAAAACAGTATGTAACAGTATCAAAGCTTAAATGCCAACGATGATTTGACAGGCAAGATCTGATGTAACAACTTCACTATATGTCAACAATAGATATTTAAGTTATTATTTTTAAAAGCTTTCAATATGAATCAATCAACCATCGTTCAGAAGTAATGATGAAAAATACTACAGTAGTCAGTTTAGTGGTAAAAAGCTAACTTTTACAATCAACTGACAAAAGAATAATCATTCATACTCCAAACACGTTTCTTTGGCCTAGTTAAAATTCAGTGTTGGATAAAGATTTTCTTGTGCCCACGTGTGAAAAGGCGGTCAGTAGGTGGAACAGGAGCTGGTTGCTCCGTGGGTGAACTACACTTGAAGAAAGCGTTGGATGGTGTGTGGTTATGCGTAATGCGAGAGGTGGGAGGTGCCTTTAGAAAAAATTTGTGAAAATGTCAAACTCAGCAGGCTACAAATGCATTAGCAGACGACCTCCTGATCTGACAGCATGTAATCTTACTCATCTTGGAGAACATGAAGAGGGAAGACAGGATTGGTGGTTGAAAAGTGGGTTCATTTATATTCATGGTGATCTAAGTCAAGTTAATATGGCACTTTGCCTTACAATGTACAATATTGGACAAAAAAAATTACATTTAAAACTGGCATTTACTTTTAGGGTACACAATGAATTTGACTGTTCTTTTTCAACATAATTTAAGCTACTGTGCAGAACTGTGTAAGCAATCATTCCTGGCTCATTACAATGAACTTATATAAATAATTGGCATGGATAGCATTGATATTTCTTTTGAACCACAAGATTTAACTGAATGTTGAGCGTTTTCCTATAATTAGATACATAATATTAACCATAGATGGATATTTTAACTAATGTAATCTTTTCACAATCTGGTCTGGTCCTGGTTTGGTCCCAGTTTGAGTCCTAATGTAGACTTGGTTTGGTCGTGTTCTAGTTCTGATTTAGTCCCAGTTTTGATGTGGTGAATGTGAAAGTGTGAATGCACTCTAAGGCTTTTGCACAAAACTGTTGAGAGTAACAGTGGCCTCCAGCAGCTGCATTTGGTTGGGGCTAGTCTTTCAGGTAGTGTTTGAGCATTGGTAACCTGCTCCCCCTCTGGGACTTCTTCTCTTTTCTCCTCTCAGCTGTCACTCCAGTGGCAGTGGCTCCGCCCACATCACCTCCAGGCCCCTCTGGCTCTACTCTCCGGCTGCTTGGCTTCACTCTGTTTCAAAGAGACACTCATGAGAATGAATAAATAATGCAATTCAATGTAAGTGTGTGCATTACATTTACAGAATGTTTGTCTTTGAATTCAAGCAAGTTTATTTGACCATAACCATTATTATCCTAATGAGGTCAACTAGGTAGATACAAGTCTTTGTAAGACAAAATTCATGAATAGCACTATATCCAAATAAGCTTAGCAAATGTATGTATGTAATGTATGTAGCAAACGTGCTATCATGCATATAGCATCATGCTCCCTTTCCAGTTCTCTTTAATAGCAATTCTAATGTCAAGACATGCAAATAGAACATTTTTTTTTATCATAAATTCTCTCATGCAAATATGTCTTTTCCTCACCTCTGTTTGTTTTTGAATGGTCTATGTGGTTGGGTGGTGTACTGTCTTCTTTGGACTTCAAGTGTTGAGGACAACTGTAAATATAAATGATTGCATATAAACAGTAACTAGTAACAATCTAGACTGACCCAAACCATGTGTGACACATTTTTTATTTAAAAATATTATTATAAAGGATTTGGGATACAGATTTGTTTTCAGACAAATTTGAATGTACCACAAGTGAAATGTACAGCTGAATGCCCTTGACTCCTGTTCTGGTTCAACACTCACTTATTACATAACAGCAGAAAAAGATGAATGAGACAACTGTGCCTCAGAGAGATGATGTAAAGCAAGAATCTCTCTGCACAACTATCCCCAAACACCATCTCAGCTTTGCAATATTTATTGATATGTAATAAATAGTTTCTGGCTCAGTTATTTTAACTTTTTTTTTTCTTTTTGGCAACCATAGGAACAATCTAGCATGGCTTATTCTAATAGTTTTCAGTAGGATGCCTCTTCTTTTATCAAAGTTTAGGAATAATAGTATGGACATTTTGGCAGGTATTGATATAGAAAAAGCTACTGAAAATACAGAAAATAGAAATGTCTTGACTTTTATCATAAGTATAGTATAAGACCACATTCAAAATGAAATATACTAGTACAATACAGCATTTACAACATTATATTGTATGGAAAATATGATTCATTTATGAAGAGGTTAAAGGATATTGGAGTTTGTTTTATAGGACTAATGCATCGTTGCACCTTTGTGTTTATGAAAAATATGTTTCTCTTTCATTGTGGTATCAAAATTAAATGTAAACCTTTTTCCATAGTATCAAAACTGATCTTGAAATTATAGTATCGTGACAGCTCTAATATCAAATGAGAAGTGTGAGTCATTTGGTATCATTTCCTTGGCTTCTTACCTTTGCTATTTCAGACAGATACGCACGCCTCTCATCGTTGGTTTTATGAAATGCCTGGGATTAGAAACACACCACACAATATCCAGTTACACGCTTGGCTCTAGGGATTATGATTGTTTTATCAGCAGCCATAATCTGTCTGCTCTGGTTTATGATGGGGGTGCTGGCTGCATATTTGAGGAGGCCTTCGGTGTTAATGAGCTGAAGATTAGGATTTCAGCTGCACGTGCCACATATTCTTTCCCACAAGTTGTGTTTGTTTCAAGGGAACAATAAACAAAGAAGTGGCTATAGAGCCTAAAACCATGTTGGACAAAGGTGGGAAATTATTAAACTGATTAGGAACAGCAGAAAATAATTAAATCATAAATCATCTACCTTCCCTTCTAGTTCGATTTGGTGTTGACAGTCCTTCAGCTGGGTCTGGAGGTCTGATTTCTCCTGGGTCAGAAGCTTCAGCCTTTGTCTCAGTGTTTCCTGAAGGTACAAAGACTTATATTATTATATAATAATAATAATAATATATTATATATAATATTATTCACAAGATTCCTAACTTTCAGATAAAAACCCAGGAAACATTCAGTGTTCCAAAACTGTAAAACACTGTGACTCCTGCCTCAGGCTTCAACAGGCTCCCCACATAGACTTTCAATTTCTAGCTCTGCTATTGAGGTGTTAATCTTATATTATATTCAACATGGCCCTATTGGACACTAATAATAAACAAATGTATATCTGGTTAGTACGTTATTATGTACTTCTAAACACCTTCGCTGGTATTGCATATACACACTAAATATTGAACATATGTATGTAGAACAAATGAAATGTCCTCGCTTATGAAAATGTATAACCAGCAGAGGGCGCAAGAACTCTGCTGGTGTACTGCAGGAATAGGAACAAAACTAAATGCAGTTTAGTGATGGGTGTGATTAGCTCAAAAAGATGTAAACCAGAAGAAGTCTTAAGTAAATACTCAAACATGTGGCTGTGACAAAACACAACACTTATGTATGTTTTAGCTCACTTAAAGGTGAACTGAGTAACTTTTCTGGTGGAGGTTTTCCTTTATGTCTCCATGTAGTTTTATCTGGAATGTCCCACAATATGACATTAAACACATATGTCTTTGTGGTAAAGGACAATTTACTCATCAGATCTATGGAGATGTGATCCTGTTCACAGAAAGCATGTGTGTTTTTCAAGTTCGCCTGAGCAAGAAAAACATGTAATTGAGTAATAGCATGATTAATAAGTATAATGCTAGACAGTGGAACATTTCTGGCAAAGTAATAACATCTCCATGAGAGGGTGGTGGACATCCTTACACAGTGCTCCAACAATGTATGACTTGAAAAGCAGTGATCATTCCATCTGGTACAATTGTAATTTGTGATTTGGTTGTGGTCGAGTAGACTTAAATGGCCGGTGCCTGTAGAGTGTGTAGTGTTAAAGAAGCATTGTAATTAGTGTGCATTACTCTCCCATGGTTTGTAATCCTGTGATTACAGTGCACTGATTAAAGTCGGGTTTACTCAGCTTCTCACTAGCCATGGACTGGACAGAGCAGCTGGCAGCTCAGTGCAACTCTGGTAGGTGATAGTGCGTGTCTACCTCCCTCTAGTGGTGTATTTTCAATATAACAAGTTCAACACCAAAAATGTAAATACATGGATTATTACATTAAACATTAAACGGTTCGAAAAGTAAGATTATACTTACAATTGACATCTCATCATAGGACCGTATGGAGGCTAAACGATCTGGCAAAGAACAACACACAAGACCCAGACAATCGCAGATCCACTAGTATAAAGTAAATTACAGATCCAGAAAACTATTTGATCTTACCTATAGGGTTTCCTCGTAGGTCTTCTAATCTCTCCTTTATGAGAGAGATTTGTCGTTTTAATTGTCCATTCAGCTCTACTTGTGTTTCGTACCTTGTCTTCCATTCATTACCTAGAACATGGAGATGGTCAACACAAAACACAAGCGTATATGTGAGATCACTTATGTGTGGGATAACATCATCCACTTGAGTTCCTCTTTGAGGAACATGTTCCAGTACATGAGGAACCAGGGGGAGCTATGTATTTATCCCAGTTACTGTCTCCTGCATTATATTGTAGCCTCACTTAACAGCTTGTATTCCATCTATAAAGTGCACTTACCCTCTCCATCCACACTGTGTAGTCTTTCTTGCAGCTCACACAGTGTGCTCCTTAGGTCCGACACAGACTCCTCCAGCATTTCTCTGAGAGCCAAACAAAAATGTAACATTTCCTCCATAGAAACAATATAAATCTTAATAAACTACAATCCAATAATCTTACTTAACTTCCCTCTCCTGCTCCAGCTCTGCTTGCAGCCGGGCCAGGTCGTATTTGTGGTACTCGTTATCACCGGTCATGTTTCTGGACAGTCTGAGTAAACTCATGAGCTGTGGAAATGAAGTTTGGGCCTCGACGTTTCCATGGAGACGCGAACTTCCGGTAAAAGCGGAAGTGGGAATAGATACGTAAACAAACCAGCTTCTTGTCTGATTTTTTATTTTTTAGCAGCATAAAGTAGAGCAATATTGATCACAGCAGGTGTATGGAACTATAATACAAATTAACCAATCACATTTACTAAAGGTAGCTCTTTTTTGTTTATTTACTGTGCTGTCATGTGATCACATCCTGTTTGTGATCACATCCCCCTGAGCTTTACCTCACACTGAGTACATATATACATATATACATATAAACATACATGTCATGCATGCTGACATGAATATTTCATTATAATATAATCCATAATCACACTCCAAAAACATTAAGCGTGTAAAATGTACTCCAGAGAAAATCTAGTATTAATGCATTCGCCTCATAGGGTCTATTAGTCCATAAGTAAATGGTTAAGCCTGTTAACCATTTACTTATAACAAAATTGTAAACAGGATATAAATGTGTTCTGGGTCAGTCTACAAAATTTACATTAATATGACACAGGCTAAATATAAACAATCACATACACTTATTTGTTTTCCTCCTCTGATTTTGTCTGCGTGTCCTTTGCTTCAGTGTCTGTCTGAGGACTCTGTGTTTTTGTCCATTCTACCTCTTTTCCATCTTTTTTTACCACCATGGCTTTTGCCGTCGCTTTTCCAGCAGTCTTCATGATGGCTTTGATTCCCAGGTTGTCAATGTTATAAGCAGTCACTCCAACATTGATGACTGATTTCAAAGCTGTATCTGTGGCTTCTCCAGCATCCATGCCATACCTTTGTCATACGAAGTAATGTCATTTTAAAATGTTACAATTTGAAATTGTGCAAACTTTTAAATTGATGAATGCAATGCAGACACCTTTAAGAAATAGTAGTCATTCTTTTGAAGATTATTTATTACCAGTTAGCAAAGAAGACTGATATTAGCCCAAGCATCAATGTCAAAGCATACAAGAACAGAGAAAGAAAAAGGCACCCACCACAATTAAACATCACCAAGTCAAAAAGATCATTGCACGCACAATATATTGTTAAATATTGAATATGTTATTTGTTAAAAAATTATGGATCTTTAATGACTTGATCATGATTAAAGAAAAAGAGTATGCAAGAAGTTGTAAGCCCCAGATATTTGCCCTTTTCCCCACTGCAGTCAAGTGGCATTGGATTTGTTTAGCAGATTCTCTAAGCCCTTAAACCTGAAAGACATTAGAAATTAAAGCCAATCCATTCAACGAAATATCAAGAAGAAGTTAACAAGTTTAACTGTTTCCAGTTTAGCTTCAGTCTATTCCTTCATTCATAAAAAACTTACTTGTACTTCACTGTTGTTACTGTCTCTGCAGCAACACTTTTTCCAACAACTTTTGCACCCGCTTCCAGACTTGACCAGAGTGTACTGAAACCTGGTTTCATTGTTTAAAAAAAATTATAGACCAATGTCAATTGTGAATCTATGTAAAGTATTTTAATTTAATAAGATAACATGATAACAGTCTATTTGAAATACCTTGTACACTACTGGCAGCAACATGCTTGGCTCCATCAAGTTTAGATGGACGACCATCTTTGCTTTTTAATGATTCTGGAACCAACTTGGATCCATGTTTCTTCACATGCGGCACCACTTTATCTGCTACATGCCCTGCTACTGCACTTACTCCATCAACTGTAAAAAGAAATGCATATTAAGAACCAAATAATACTCTGCACAATCAATTATGGAGTGTAAACTAGAGTGAAAAGTACTGTATTTACTTACCTAAAAACTTACTGACTCGCACAGCTCCCCCTGTGGCAGTCTGGGCGGCCTCTAGTCCTTTTGTGACTTTAGGGCTGACCTCTGAAGGGGTTTCCTCTGGTGTAATCCTATCTCGGATCTTAAATCCAGACCTATGAATGGCCCGACTTGTAGCGTCTGCTCCTTTTATGAACTCTTCACTTAGCCAAGTCGCTCCTAAAGAAATAAAATTGGAGCAGTAGATGTGTAGTAACTACATTATATAGTACTATAGTATTATATAGAATCTGTTAATAATAAGTGTAGCTACACTGCATAAATCTCCCCTCTACTGGTCACATTTAAAAATAGTTTGAATGGTAAGATATCCAACACAGACAGAGATCGAAATCTAGCTGTCAGACTTGTCCACTTTTCTCTTTTGATTAAAAAAACAAACACCAAAATGAAAGTGTCCCTAAAGGCTACAACTTAATTTCAAAAGAGTATAAAAGGACTTTACTGTTGCAAACACACCATGCAGAATGCGTTCGGCCATCTTCTCACTCCACTTGGGAAGAGGTGGTTTCACTTCCTCTTCATTTTTTGCTCCTGGTCGAGGTGGAAGAAGAGGGACTTTCTGGCTCAGGTTTATCACGTCTGAACCAGTCCCTTCTGGGTCCTGAAATAAAGATATTTAAGTGCAGTGCTCCACACTGTTACGTAGTTGTTGATGTGGCTAATAAATTTAGTGTCAAAGTACCAGGAAATAAATAACAACACACGACCCCGCCTTTTCGATTCATTTGTTTCCTGAAAGTAGCTCAATTTTATAAAGGTACTTTTTTTTTTTTTTAATAAAAGGTTAAGAGCATATTCGGCATCATTAATATTTTTAAATACCAAACCAGTTGATAGGGTTTCCTTATTTTGACATTTGACACTGACCTGAATCCTGAATTCAACAATCTGTGCCAGGACATCCTGAAACAGCTCTTGGTCTGCAGTGGGTAGATCAGAGGAGAGCACAATACCCACAAACGTTCCCGGGACTGCAGTCAAAGTGTCAGGGAACATGTAGATGCCAGAGTTAGCCAAAAGCACAGGAGTGTCAGGAGGCAGAGGATACAGCCATTCACACACCTGGGAAAACAAGATGGTTTTAAATATATGTTTGCTGTGAATTTACACCTTGCTTCAGTCATACTCAAAGTATATATACGTGTGCGCTTGGTTCAGGTTTCTGTTCAGATCAAATGTTTTCAATAAAGCATGCACTGAATCTGAAATGCTGAATACTGTTTCACCTCAACTAGGCCTATTTGTAATTTATTTAACAGATTTGAATTTCCACATCAAATTAACTATATCATAAGATTGTTGTTGTGATATAGAAATCTTTGATATCTAATGAATTAAAGATTAACATCTGTATACAAATTGAAATATATTTATAAAGAATGTCTGTATTTCCACATGCTGTCATTGCCCATCGGTATGCTGGTCAGTGTTGGGCCACAAGAGAAGCGCAGAGTCATCTGTTAATGGGACCATTGTCTGGCAGCAAAACAAAAGATGAGAAAGGGCACATGGTGGAAACAACAGTCATGGGTTACACAGCAGTAGACAGTCCTTCAGAATAAAACCTTTGTAACAAGACAAAGAACAATTGTTATCGCAAAAATCAATCAACATTTATCTGAGGAAATGTGAGCTGACCACAAATACAGCAGCATATCAATGAAGTTACAGAGAGAAAGACTTAGTATACTTTTATAACACGTAAAGTTTACTCATTCAAATCTCAATTACACATTCAAAGTAATCACAAAAACATATAAGTAAGCAGCTCTTGTCAAAAGCTTGTGTGTGTACTTCAGTGCTTGGTTATTACTAAGTTATGGCTATAAAATTTCACATATACGCCCAAAAGTGTCTGTGTCTCCACCTGCTATGTGTGAGTGACACTTACATGTAAAAATGCTGAAGGTTGCTCAGAGTCCGTTTCCTTTGAATCCATGGTAAAAATACGTAGAAATCCAGGGGAAAACAGCGAGCTCACCTGACCATTCTGTGCCACAAAAAACATCTGGACCCCTGCGGGAATGTGAATAAGTTCCCTTTCATTTGTTGCCACTGCCACAAGTCTGTTATTGGCATCATAGTAGAGACTGTGTTGGACTGTGGGCCGTGGGGTATAGGCTGGTGGTTGATCTGCAGGATTAGCCATGGCTGTAGCAGGATGAGCTGTAGCAGACTGTTTAGGGACACTGGGAGAGGGAGGCCTGGGAGGGGGCACTGGGGTGGTGTCATGGTTGGTGGCAGGTACAGAGGGGTACAAATGAAGGAGGGAGCTGTTTGGAGGCTGGCTGTTTGGACCTAGATCTGGGTAACAGTTCTGGGGCAGATTCATCAACATTCTGCTCCTCTGGTCTCCTGTCACCTCCTGAGACATCTCCAGCTCGTACATGCGAGAGGTGATGGTCTGTATAGTGCTCCTCATCTTCTGCTGGAGCTGCCGGGCATTGTCCCAGCACTGTCCCTGGAACCTGTCCCCCTCTGTGGGGACCTCGAGACCTTGCTTTAGATGTTGTAGGCCTTTTCTGTAATACAACAGTGCGTCTGATTTGTGACCAGCCTCCTCTGCTGACAGCCCACGCTCCAGAATGTGGAAGGCAGACTCGTACTGGTCTTTGATCAGTAGGACCTCTGCTGGATCACTCATCTTCAACTGCTCACTCATGTCTGTCTTGAAATGAAAATAGTGGTTAGAGCTTCAAACTGTTTAATTGGGGATGGAAAGTAACAAAATAAAAGTCCTTTTGAGGTTCCATTTTACTTTTCCTTCTCTACATATAGACAGGTACATGTTCTTCTATTCCACTACATTATTCAACTGTAGAGAAAAGTACTTTCCATACTTTCTAGAAAATGGATAAGGATATTGATTCTTCTACTGCTGGCCAAAAATCAGCACCATTCTTTATCAAGAAAGCTACATTTAATGTTTTAACAAGTCCCCAAAATACTTTTTCTTAGTACATTTTAAATGCACTTTAAGTGGGTACTGCAGCATGTTTGTTATTTAATACTTATATTTCATACTTGATTTCTATGCTCATGCACTTAACTAAATTGAGTGTTTCTTCCACTGTACTACAATACTTAATTATTTAATATTTCTTACATTAATGGTGTATGCCATTCAAATATAATTACGATATGAGAAGGCCTACTTTTGTATCAACAGAAAGTGCTGAAGTAATCTCCAGAGACAGTATTTCATGTTCATTGGTCATGCTGAGTGTTAGTATAACCAGTCACTGTTGTATTTTTAAAAGTCGATTCAACCTCATATATTAAATCAAAATGAATAATAGAAAGTAAATAATAGAATAATAGAAGTAAAAAGCAATAAAAATGTGTTGACTAACCAGTGCCCAAGGCGCGCTGCTCCTGGTCCACGTGTGACGCGCGGGGTCCGGGTCTTAGAGCGGGTCACTTTGTCTCCTACTTTAACAACATCAACTGCGACACCTGCGGTGCGTCTTTGACCAAAGCCACGCGCTTTAACGCGGTTCACGCGATAACACACATACAGCCTGAACACCGCACCAGAACACCGCACCAGACACTGCTCTGTCCGGGAAAAACCGACCCACGCCTCCCCTGGACCCGCACACGCACTCCTGTGTGCGGCAGGGCCTCCCCTGGACCCGCACACTCCTCTGTGCGGCAGGGGCACTGATCTGAACGAGTGTCTGAGTCTTGACCCGCGTGAGTCCCGCACGTGCAGTGAGTGCGCACAGCGCGAGGGAAAGTGCGTCTGTGGTTTTCATGTACATACAGCTCTGGCCTGTGGAACATGAGTAACTATGAAAACTATGTGTTCTCCACCGCTGACTGCTGTCAAACGAGAACAATTAAGGAGCAGGTTTGACCTGTCCCGCCATAGCACAGGGCACAGCGCCTCTTATTACTCACCATGGAAACATTACTGTCAGCCTCTACTGAGCAGAGGAAACACTCCTGTAAATAAAACAGGTACCTGTTTTGACCACAGATATAACAATAAAATATAACACTCTTACCTTTTTTTTTTTTTTTTTTACTTCCAATAGCCAAAATATACCATCATAATGACAGACTGGGTGTATGTTTTATTTACTGCTGTACAGAATAAGAGTTTGTCCTTTATTATCCCATTATAGAAAACTTGTTTTGTCTTTTTTTACAACATCATATGTCATACTTAAGTTTTTAGATGATTCAAACTTGCCATAAGGCCATTTTTCAACACATGTCATTTCTGTGGGTGTGCCCAATGTGTAACTAGGTCTTCTTTCATTATCCTGAAGCTTGGAGGCGAAGCTGTGGATTATTGGAAAGGCAGAGCGGCAGGTGCAGTTATCAGTGACACTTGACAATACCTGAAGTAGACAAACATACAGACACTGACTGATGGCAAAGTGACATATACATGAGTCAGCAGCAGAGGCCTACTTTGAGCTCTTGTATTTGTCCCTTATGGCCTGATGAGGAAGGCTCTCTGCCTTTATGTAGAACTTATGGAGGTCAATCAGACAGTCTTCAATTACAGATAAAGTGTAGCCAGTAAAAGCTTGCAATGCACTTGGCTAAAATAGAAGAAGTGATTGGTTTATGATATGACCTTCACAATAGCCACAGTGCAGTAATCCAGTTGAACTCACCCACAGAGATCTGGACACGGTGTAATTGGCTAAGCAGTAGGCTGAGGCTGCCACTATAGACGGCCTGTACTGAAGAAATGGATCCATCTCCAGCAGGCTTAATTCTGACACATACTAAAATACACAACAAGTAAAAACAGAAAACAGATTGAACTCTTCGCTAACAACAGATTAGTTGCATTTCCACTCACCATGGCCAGATTCGCTGTGGTAGCATCGACTGGGTGCACTACTAGGAATTGGTGCAGAAATAGTTTTGCAGTCGCAGCTGTCATCTTAAAAGTGAGCACTTTTAGAAGAATGTGCTCCATTCGAATCAATTGTCTCTTAGTATAAGTGTTGTCCGTAATGTACACAAACTCATTCAGCTCGGGAGGAAAAATCTCTTCATATTTGCTTCAATATCAAAAATATAAAAAATAAATACCTAATTGTCTATGAAAAAAAATGCTTTCAGAAGTACAGCTCAAAAAGTTAGAAACCACTGCAAGATGCATTATAGATCATTCATCCATTTGTCATATGTTTATTTGTTTAATTAAACCCTTTCTGAACTGATTTAAGTGAAACTTTTAAGGGAAGTTATATTATGTTAGTGAAGCCAAACATACTTATTTGCTATCATAACCCTGAATTCTTTTTTGAAATTTTTCAGCCATGTGACTTGGCAAAGTTGAGGCTTTGCGTGAATTAAACACTGGCCTGGATGAGCTGCCAGACCCAGAAAGAGGGACTGACTTAAACTGCAGTGGGTTCTTACTTGTTTCCAAAGCTGTATATGATGTTTTTCTTACGCAGCGATCATTAATGCTGCTGTGCCAACCAGCTGCAGCCTTCCCCGTTTGATAAACGCAGTGTCAGAGAGGAAGCGGTCCAGGTAGTTGACAGCAAGATACAGTGTCTCTGAGCGAAGTTTGTACTCTTGTGCCACCTCCACCAGCCAGTCCACCAAAATACCACGCATGCCAGTAGTGATCTCCGGGTGCTTCTCCAAGCAGTTAGGCCGAGGGCGTAACTGAACCTGACAGAATAGGACAAAGTAAAAAATGTATTAAAGTGTGAACAAGATGTGTAGTATGCAAACAGTGTACTCAATACTTAATGTGGTTTTAAATGTTAGCTTGAAAGAATTAAGGAGCAAAACGTAAGGCTACTAGTCCAAGATATTTGTCAAGGGAAAATGAGAGTGAAAAGACTATAGTGAAAAGCTATACAAAACATAAAAAGAATCTTCCAAATCTCATTACATACCTCATTTTGTCGTAGATGCCAGTAGATGTCCTCGTCATACTCTGAACGACACTGAACTTCTTCTGACATGTGGGAGTCATTGTGGTCAGACTGCATGGACCTGTTCTGACACGAACCTGGAAAAAAGAACAACATTTGTCAGTATGTATTTACTTTTTACTTTTTTACAGTGTTGGTACATGTTCAAATTTGCATTAATGATTTGATTTAATTCATTCAATGATGCATCAACAGAAGCATGTAGGCCTACACCAACAAGAGAGGCATCAACAGAAGCATGTAGGCCGACACCAACAACAGAAGCATGTAGGCCTACACCAACAAGAGAGGCATCAACAGAAGCATGTAGACCTACACCAACAAGAGAGGCATAAACAGAAGCATGTAGACCTACACCAACAAGAGAGGCATCAACAGAAGCATGTAGGCCTACACCAACAACAGAAGCATGTAGGCCTACACCAACAGAGGCATCAACAGAAGAGGCATCAACAGAAGCATGTAGACCTAGACCTACCAACAACAGAGGCATCAACAGAAGCATGTAGGCCTACACCAACAACAGAGGCATCAACAGAAGCATGTAGGCCTACACCAACAACAGAAGCATGTAGGCCTACACCAACAAGAGAGGCATCAACAGAAGCATGTAGACCTACACCAACAACAGAGGCATCAACAGAAGCATGTAGGCCTACACCAACAACAGAGGCATCAACAGAAGCATGTAGGCCTACACCAACAACAGAGGCATCAACAGAAGCACGTAGGCCTACACCAACAACAGAAGCATGTAGGCCTACACCAACAAGAGAGGCATCAACAGAAGCTTGTAGACCTACACCAACAAGAGAGGCATCAACAGAAGCATGTAGGACTACACCAACAACAGAAGCATGTAGGCCTACACCAACAAGAGAGGCATCAACAGAAGCATGTAGACCTACACAACAACAACAGAGGCATCAACAGAAGCATGTAGGCCTACACCAACAACAGAGGCATCAACAGGAGCATGTAGGCCTACACCAACAAGAGAGGCATCAACAGGAGCATGTAGACCTACACACCAACAACAGAGGCATCAACAGAAGCATGTAGGCCTACACCAACAACAGAGGCATCAACAGAAGCATGTAGGCCGACACAACAACAGAGGCATCAACAGAAGCATGTAGGCCTACACCAACAACAGAAGCATGTAGGCCTACACCAACAACAGAGGCAGGCAACAGAAGCATGTAGGCCTACACCAACAACAGAAGCATGTAGGCCTACACCAACAAGAGAGGCATCAACAGAAGCATGTAGGCCTACACCCAACAAGAGGCATCAACAGAGGCATGTAGGCCTACACCAACGACAGAGGCATCAACAGAAGCATGTAGGCCTACACCAACGACAGAGGCATCAACAGAAGCATGTAGGCCTACTCCAACAACAGAGGCATCAACAGAAGCATGTAGGCCTACCTCAACAACTGAGGCATCAACAGAAGCATGTAGGACTACACCAACAACAGAAGCATCAACAGAAGCATGTAGGCCGACACCAACAACAGAAGCATGTAGGCCTACACCAACAACAGAGGCATCAACAGAAGCATGTAGGCCTACACCAACAACAGAGGCATCAACAGAAGCATGTAGGCCTACACCAACAACAGAGGCATCAACAGAAGCATGTAGGCCGACACCAACAACAGAGGCATCAACAGAAGCATGTAGGCCTACACCAACAACAGAGGCATCAACAGAAGCATGTAGGCCTACACCAACAACAGAAGCATCAACAGAAGCATGTAGGCCTACACCAACAACAGAGGCATCAACAGAAGCATGTAGGCCGAAACCAAGAACAGAGGCATCAACCGAAGCATGTAGGCCGACACCAACAACAGAAGCATCAACAGAAGCATGTAGGCCTACACCAACAACAGAGGCATCAACAGAAGCATGTAGGACTACACCAACAACAGAGGCATCAACAGAAGCATGTAGGCCGACACCAACAACAGAGGCATCAACAGAAGCATGTAGGCCTACACCAACAACAGAAGCATCAACAGAAGCATGTAGGACTACACCAACAACAGAAGCATCAACAGAAGCATGTAGGCCTACACCAACAACAGAGGCATCAACAGAAGCATGTAGGCCGAAACCAAGAACAGAGGCATCAACCGAAGCAGCATGTAGGCCGACACCAACAACAGAAGCATCAACAGAAGCATGTAGGCCTACACCAACAACAGAAGCATCAACAGAAGCATGTAGGCCGAAACCAAGAACAGAGGCATCAACAGAAGCATGTAGGCCTACCTCAACAACTGAGGCATCAACAGAAGCATGTAGGACTACACCAACAACAGAAGCATCAACAGAAGCATGTAGGCCGACACCCAACAAGAAGCATGTAGGCCTACACCAACAACAGAGGCATCAACAGAAGCATGTAGGCCTACACCAAACAACAGAGGCATCAACAGAAGCATGTAGGCCTACACCAACAACAGAGGCATCAACAGAAGCATGTAGGCCGACACCAACAACAGAGGCATCAACAGAAGCATGTAGGCCTACACCAACAACAGAGGCATCAACAGAAGCATGTAGGCCTACACCAACAACAGAAGCATCAACAGAAGCATGTAGGCCTACACCAACAACAGAGGCATCAACAGAAGCATGTAGGCCGAAACCAAGAACAGAGGCATCAACCGAAGCATGTAGGCCGACACCAACAACAGAAGCATCAACAGAAGCATGTAGGCCTACACCAACAACAGAGGCATCAACAGAAGCATGTAGGACTACACCAACAACAAGGGGCATCAACAGAAGCATGTAGGCCGACACCAACAACAGAGGCATCAACAGAAGCATGTAGGCCTACACCAACAACAGAAGCATCAACAGAAGCATGTAGGACTACACCAACAACAGAAGCATCAACAGAAGCATGTAGGCCTACACCAACAACAGAGGCATCAACAGAAGCATGTAGGCCGAAACCAAGAACAGAGGCATCAACCGAAGCATGTAGGCCGACACCAACAACAGAAGCATCAACAGAAGCATGTAGGCCTACACCACAACAGAAGCATCAACAGAAGCATGTAGGCCGAAACCAAGAACAGAGGCATCAACCGAAGCATGTAGGCCGACACCAACAACAGAAGCATCAACAGAAGCATGTAGGACTACACCAACAACAGAAGCATGTAGGCCTACACCAACAACAGAGGCATCAACAGAAGCATGTAGACCTACACCAACAACAGAAGCATGTAGGCCTACACCAACAACAGAAGCATCAACTTTAATTGACTTTTCTCTCTGAAACTTGAACATGAAATGTTAACAGCAGAGCCTAAAACTGTATAGTGTCAGCTTCACCAAGAGCCAAATGGTTCAAAAGCTCCTTTCATTTATATTTTGGGGAGGGAGGTTATAATGAGGCACAATAAGCCCTAAAGATAAGGATAAGATAAAGATGCATTTTTGCCAAATTATGATAAAACAACGACAAAATTACTTGTACTTAGCTCCAGCAGAAGTCTTGCATCTTCATTCATCAGACCTTCAGTTTGGTCACCACGGTGATAATTGTTTGACACTACTTCCTGTCCAGAGGCGGCCAGTACAATCTCGCAAACCTCCTCCACGTAGATGTCGTAGCTGGAGCTGGAGGTGCAGCTGAGAAATGTGAGCTGAGTGCTGTCAGTGAACGAGCTGTGTCTGGACATCTGGCTGCCCTGTGGGAAATATGCTGTGATAATACAAATAAGGCCAGGACATGGTTTATTTGGGGTGGTTGTATTTTACCACGTTATGGGACCATCCGTGCTGATCATTCTCATTCAGGACACCCAGCACTGTCCTCTGCCTGGGCGGCTGAAACTGGGATACAGTAATTTTGGACAAGTGACTGTTTTCTTTCATTATTTGAGTGCCACCAGGAACATTTGTGGAAAAATTCATCTGTGGAAAAAAAAAAAAAAAAAGTTAAAAGCTATTGCTCTGAAACATTGATTATTTAACACCTGGAACTGGCAAGAATAGAATGCAGACCAATCAGTTACCACATTGTTACCACATTACTCCACATATTTCCTCATATTTCATGTGTAAGAAATGGAAAAACTTTCAGTTACTTTAGAAATAACATTTTAATGTAATGATTGTTTTTGATAAAGGTTTTGAATCACTGGAGCTAGTGAAGTCCAAGATTGATTCCAGTGCTCCCATTAACAGAAGAGATTATGGTGGCCCCTCAGAGCCCCTTATTCTCCCCCACTGTCTAAGAAGAACATGGACAAAACATTGCCATAACAAATCCTCACTTTGTTGCTCCTGGTACTGTTAATGTCATTCACATAAAAAGTAACTACTCTGTTCAAAAAGCCTGCTTAAATATGAAATACAGGCAATGACTGTCATTAAACTCCACAATCTGTATGAAAGTCTGAGAAATCTGTGGGAAACACTGATTGATTCCATTCTCTGCACGCGCACCACGCGTCTCCATGGTTACACAGTGTTGAGTTCATCAAACACACACAAAACATCACATCAGTCTGAGAAAGCAGAAAATGAATGGGTAATTGAGCAATAAAGGGAGAAAAGATCAGTTTTAATGGACAAAAACACTCACCATGTCCAGGCCTAGTACCGCGCTCACACGCGATCAACTCACGCAAGTTGCGACGCAACTCTCAGCCTTACTGGAAAAATTAAACTAAAAACGGAGGCCTAATTTGATAAATCGCACCCTGCTTTTTGTCTGGTAATCACATTCAGATAAACAGCGCCAACCTGTGTCCACAGCCTGAAATAAGCACAGTCACGCGTGTTGATGTTTGTTCAGCTGTTTGGATCGAACACGCCCCTCATATAACCACGTGACTGCCGTGGACCACGTGGGCTGACTGACTTATTTGATTTGATTTTATTTGATTTATTTTTATTTTTGAGTGCTGCCTGGAGACTTTGTTCTCGTTCCAGTGCCATGCTGCACACGCGCCAACAGGGGGCAGACTCTCTCTTCACTTTACATTTGTAGAAAATAAAAATAAAACACGTGCCACTTCTAGTTTCTAGTGTACAAAGTTCCTTTAATTAAAAGCCAAAGGTGGGTGAGGCAGGTGAGAGCAGAGTGAGACAGCTGCAATACGGATCTAGAGGCAGACAAAAATCATGATCTTAGCAGCTCAAAGCACAGCCCTGAGGCACTTGGGAAATGGGAAAGAGCAAAGTATTCACTGAGGAGTTAAAGCCTAGTGTATATCAGCTTCACTGGAGCAGCCCGGGATTAACTTTTCCAATTTGCAACAGTTTGGTGTGAGCGCAGCCTCTTGAACCCTCAGTCTCACATCACTCCTAAAGCTCGTCTGACAGCTGCATTGATGCAAACCGCTGTAACTTCACTCTAATTGTCAGGCACGTAGCTACTCTGGTATCAGCTGTCTGTGGAGAAAACAAAAATAACCAAAAGGAAGTGTGATTTTTTTTAATTTTTTTTTTAAGATAGAATAACATCTTCAGACTAAATTAAGTCACAAAAATAATTCAAATTCTGTAAACGTTTCTCATATTAAACAAACAAACAAACAAACAAAAAAAACATTGTACAAGTAATTTATCTTATACAGACTTTGAGAATCAGAAAGTCACATTCATGGGCAAGGTGGATGGAGTGTCTTGCCAAAGGACCCAGCAACACTGATTGGAGCTGGGATTGAGCAGAGCCACTGAGGCATTGTAACACATATTTCAAACCACTTCAGTAATACAACTATTTTATGTCTTGACAATACAAAGCATAAAAACAACTGTTCATGTCATTTGATGTGTATATTTATCTTCATCTCTAAATTTAACAGCCACGTTTTTGCACATATTATGGCTATTATGCAAACTCTTTTGTCTTTTTGTTTTATCTGTGAAGTATTTTTGGTCTGAGATATTCAAAAGAAGAACTATCGCTCTGTTTGAACGTACTGAAATAACGGCGTCAGAGTCGTGCAGTAGAGATGGGACACTGTGCCCTGCTGTGGATATTTTCCCCTCTCCAAATGAAATCAATATTTACTGAAAATGTGTTGAATGAGACCCAAAGACTCCAACATGCTCTGTACACAAACACAGCGGCTGGAGACTGTCCCTGGTCTTATCTGTCTCAGCGCAGATGCAGATATGACAGATAACAGTGGACTGATGCCGCACCAAAGGCAGGATTTGGGCCTGATTGTATGCTGGAGGCGGGTCCCTAAACACTGTGTTTTAAGGGGAGAGAAGGGGGGTCCAGCTCAGGGGGAACCTCAGATTTTGGCTGTGTTCACCAAAATGTGATAAGAACATGTATTACAACTGAGACTGGCTAAAGTCCCTAAAGATGCAGTCAGTATTGTCTCTTGGTGTAAATTCAGGGTGAAAAATACTGTTACTGCTATGGTTTCTGTGTTCTTATTTTCTATTCACTATGTAAGACTAATACTGAATAAAGCACTGTAAAGCGCTGTGGGTGTCTGGAAAGGTGCTATATAAATCCAATGGTTTATTAATTAATACAATTCAGGCTAATTAATACAAAATAGTACAATAACATGAAAGAGAATTGCCTTTAACCTAAAAAAAAAAAAAAAGTGTTTTATTAAATACATTTTGTCAACAATAATCTATACTTGTATTCCTGCATAAAATCTGATGTCATATTTTCTTGATATAAGTATGAAGTGGGCCCTGATAGTGGAAGCAGCAGTTGTTGTGTTATGTAGCTCTTATTATATAAAGTCTTACTATGTACTGCAGCTCAGAAAATGTTAGTTTTTACCTACCTACCTTTACAGTCTCCAGGAAATACACAAATGTAAAACATGGTGCATAGTACACTTTTCAAAAATAAAAAACTCCATAAATACAAAAACAATTAGGGTAAAAAAATGACACAGCTGACAGGGAGAGTCAGCAGCAGCTGCTGTATGACTGAACACCAGAATAATCCTTAAAGTAACTGTGGAGTGAGGTTCATGTCTGCTGAGGCACTGATGTCGTCACAATCAGATTTACAAACATATAAACCAGGTGTCAGCACATTTTGCCCCTGGACAGTTTCTCTCCCAGTGACTTGGGGCCAGAATAAAAAAGAATTTCAAAATAAAAGTTTCGAAGTCCGTATGAAATAGCTCTAATAGTATGAAATAAAAAGCTGGTTTTGTATTGTTTTTTATCCTTATTCTGGTTCCCCAATTTTCAAGGTATTAAAGTCATTAAACTTCTTACCATTTTGTACGTCTCTGTTTGTCTTTCGTCCCGTCGTCTGGAGCAAACCATTTAGCTCCTTTAGCGTTGGTCTTCTTTTAATTAAAACCTCCTGCTTCGACTGAAAGTCCAGTTTAGAAAACTGCTTGAGCTCCGTAATCTTCCTCCCACATGAAGAAAAAAGTTAATTGCTAAAGTTGACTTCCATCCATCCATTTTCTTCCGCTCATCTGGGGCCGGGTCACGGGGGCACCAGTCTAAGCAGGGACTCCCAGACTTTCCTCACCCCAGACATGTCCTGCAGCTCCTCCGGTGGGAGTCCAAGGCGCTCCCAGGCCATCCGAGAGACATAGTCCCTCCAGCGTGTCCTGGGTCTTCTCCAGGGCCTCCTCCCGGTGGGACATGCCCAGAACACCTCCCCAGGGAGGAGTCCAGGAGGCATCCTGAGCAGATGCCCGAGCCACCTCAGCTGGCTAGTGCTAACTCTAAATTGTAGTTTGCTGTCACTATTCTGTGTCCCCTTTTCTGCGGGAGTTACAAGAATCCCTGGGCTCACGAGCGCCCCCTAACATGAGGCAGGGTAACTGCGTGCCTCACCCCGGCGCCTTTTCACAGCCGCTTAAAGCAGCAGCGTCACTGCTGAGCTTCAGCACAGTCAGTCCATGTGAGGCACGAACGACCGGTGCTTCTCCACTCGTCTCTTCTCAGGATTTCAATAGTAAATGTAAAAATTCAGAGATTTTTGGGCGACAGTAGCTCAGTAGGTGTGAGTGTTTGTCCACTGATCCGAAGGTTGGCGGTTCAAATCCCGCTCTCTACATAAACATCATTGGTTGAGTGGTTAGATCCACTGACTTGAAGGTTGGCGGTGCAATTCCAGCCCTCACAGATGAATGCTGTCGTTGTGTCCTTGGGCAAGACACTTAACCCACCTACCCCAGCCCTTGGGACAACGGGTGGAAATTAGCCTCTGGCTATAATCCGGCGTGTTTACGTTCATGTCTGTCATGTCATGTCTGTTCATCAACATGCACTGTCCCAACCTAATAAAATAAAATAAAATTGCAAAGTTAAATAGAAAATAACTTTATAGTACAAATTATGGGATAAATATAAGCATTTCATTTCTTTTTTCTCTGTAATGAGGCACGGCCTCACCTGTCATCACCTGACCGCACGTCACCGTGGATACCAAACTCTGATTATTGTTTGATTTCTGGACTTTTAAAATGACTTAAATGACATGCAAACAGAAAAATCTCATGTGACTGATCAGAGGGACTTTGACCAGAAAGAAATCAGATGACTTTGCTGTTTGTCAACTCCAAAATGTGCATGTAATCACAGAAACTAGAGCAGCTTTGAGGTAGGCAGACGTACCTCATCCTATTTTACAGATGTTGCTCATCGCTGCCTTTGCCACGTGGATGTAGAAGTAACAGCTTATTACGTTCTCTTGACCATTCGACTGATCAGACTTGAATAACTGTCATGACATTCTGCACTTCTCAGTCACTTTGAGCCATCCCAGACTGATAATGCGTAGAAGTCACTTCAGGGTGTGACACATATGAGTCTGGTGTGAGGCGGGTTGGTAATGGACAGGTCCTGACTGAACAGCGACACATATTGTCACTGACATGTTTCATTTGGCTGTGTGATCCTGGCTTGGAAACAGGATTGGCTCCTGGTCCCTGGAGAAACAGTCATAAAAGCAGAGTTTTCCATGTGTAAATTGAAAATGAGAAGGTGAGGAAATGTTGTTATTTTTCAGCCAATCAAATTATTGTTTTTTATCCTTTTTTCTTTTATCTTTTGTTATGTCTGTGGTCAAGTATACAAAGTTAAGAGAGTTATTCACTTAAAGTTCCTAGATAATAAACATCACTAAAATACAACTTCTTAAAACATTTTTTTTCTAAGTTTAATATTGCAAGTTCATAGGCAGTCGAAAGAAAGTGGCTGAAAAGGAGATGAGGTCCTAGCCACTGAGATTTATGGGTAAACAAGTCTCTTTTAAGAACATGTGTGGAATTCACTAAACACCATTAAAAATTCATTGACATCAACACGTTTAATGCAATATGTTCTGATGTTTTATGGTGAAGTTATTTCTACTCTATTTTCTACACTGTCTTCTGTGTAATATTAATGACTTATATTTTTCCCACAATGCACTGCTCTCCACTCTCGTTCTTCAGACACAGCTCTGCTCAAAGAGTGCTAGTAATTATGCGGCCAGGTTAGAAGATATTTTGAAGATGCATTTTATGAGGGACTGCACAACATCTGAGAACTGGAAGAACACAGGTTTAAAAGCTTTTTGAATTTTTAAAAAGATTTCAGGAGTGTGGAGAAAGAGACATTTCTTTTAACGATATGACTAATACATTACTTTAACTATTGCAACTGCTGTCTTTACAATTGTAATTCTGTTACCAATATATGTGCATTTATGTTACCAACTTGCCATAGACTTGCCATAGACAATAAATGTTCCCTGAAATTTATTTTACAAACAAAGAAAAAGCATATACATGAAGCTGTACAGATAATTCAACTAGAAATCCAGCAATACTGCCTTCACCTGGTAAGATATCTTAATATAACCTTTGGGCCCCAGTTCCACTGCGGCAGCAATACCATAAGTCCTTTCATCTCCTCCTCTTTTACCATCCCATCCCAGGGAGTCCCACAAAATATATCTCCAACAAATGACACTTCTCCTCCAGCAAACTACACTTGTACTGGGAAACGTCTTCAGAGTACTTTGATTATAGTTAACCGTAACTTGAAAAGAAAATGAAACGTCCTATCCCTGAGTGTAAATGAGGTCAGCCTAAATACCTTATTATGTGGTCAGATTATTAATCTGCATGAGCCTCATCAGTGGAATTATTTCATCTGCATATTTTAATCAGTTTAATCAGTCTGGTCTTTTTCCTCTCTGTGTTGTGCGAAGGTCAGAACTTCCAGTCAGCCTTTGTTCTGTGGTAATGTTTTATTAAAAAGACCTCATTTGTTCTGATCAAAGCTCTTTTTGTCGGGAGTATGATTGTGAAATTTGGTGTCAATTGGCTTCATTAAGAACCACATCACTGTAATGAGCCAAGGGCATGAAAGAGCTCTGAGACAGACTCTGTCATAACACCGGCACTATTTAATGCTCTCAGATCCAGGGGGCAACGATTTATACCATAACAATACATGGCTCTATTTACAACAATGCAATAATGCTTTGATGAATGATTTATTGTTTATTTTTGGCTTCCTGGTTTCCCTTTCATTAAAATGCTGCAGCGAAGAGGCAAGTTGAACTATTTGATATTCAACAGGGGACTCCATAGACAAACCGGCAGTAATTACTCCCTTAGCCACCGTAGCCACCTCGCTCCAACCTCCACTCCTGCATCCAAATCCTCTGCGTGTGAATTTGAAATGCTTGGTGACTTTTTATTTGCAATTTAGAGAGTCAAATCTTTGGCTGCTCAAAATTATTCATATATTCAAATAGCACTGTGGACAGTTTTTCTTCTGCTTTCATGAATTTAGAAAGATGGGCGGAAAACTTGGCAAGACTAAAAAAATGAACACTGCTAGCTCTATATAATAACACTAATAAGCTAATAATAATAATAATAATAATAATAATAATTATTATTATTAATTAATTAATAAATAAATAATAATAATAATAATAATAATAATAATAATAATAATAATAATAATAATAATAATTATAATAATAATAATAATTATTAATAATTATTATTATTATTATTATTATTATTATTATTATATTAATTATTATATGACCAGTTACCCATTACCATGTTTGTTTTTAATGCAGTCCATGGTCTTGCACCCTCCTACCTGTGTGAGATTTTGACCCCTCACCAACCCAGCAGAGCTCTATGATCTGCTGGGCAACATCTGCTGGAGGTCCCCCGGTCCCGGGACAAACAGTGGGGTGATCGTTCCTTTGCAGCGGCCGGTCCAAAACTCTGGAACTCTTTGCCCATTGAGTTACGTTCCATCACTGACCTTTGTTCAAAGCCAAACTTAAAACCTACCTGTTTAGAACGGCTTTTAACACTTAATGGCCCTGTGACACTTTCTTTATTTTTTAATGGTGTAATGTGCTTCGTTGACTTATTTGTATGATATTTATTGTTTTTTATCTTGTTTTTAATGTTGTGCAGCACTTTGGTCAGCTTTGGTTGTTGGAAGGTGCTATAGAAATAAAGTTTGATTGATTGATTGATTATCAGGTATCTGCTTTGTACATATTTGTACACATATATTGTAATATATATCATATATCGCAGTTCTGTTGTTTATTAGTTTTAATAGACCTGTCTGAATCTTTTTTTTTAATTGAGATGTCTTTCATTTAGATCTGGGAGATATACTGAAAATGTATAAAATATAAAAAAAGAATAATAAAATAACAAAAACAACAACTTGAAGCATAATCTAATTGAAGCATACCTATAAAATGATATTTCTGCAATCCTGTGGTTAAGTGTAACCCGATTACATTTTGAATTATACTTGACAATTAAAACACACTTATATTTCTGATGAATTGCCTTAATATCGCCTGAATATTGTCATTAGGATAAAAAAAAAAAAATCCAAATCAATGATATTTTTTTATCAATATTACACAGTCCTATTGTTAAGGAAAATAAGTGTTGTCCTAACGGTTCCTGGAGACTTCTTAGCTCCTATTTAAACCTCTGTGTGCAAGCTTAGTCAGACTTGGACGGCCCTTTAAGATGCAGTGTTGAGTATTCAAGCCACCAGGTCCCAGACTGATGGTAAATAAACTTCTCCTGCCTCAGACATCCAGAGCCTCCTGCATCACTTTACAACTCTAGAACTTGTTAAGATAGCACTTATTTCCCTTAACACCTGTTTTTTTATTCCATTATTACTGTTCCTCTGGTGCTACACTGCAATTTCCACAAACAAAAAAAGCAAAACACTTAACTCAGTTTGTTAAAATTTGTATTGCGCTGGATTTCTGACTTGTTTTTTTGGTGTGATGGCAGACGCCTTAGAGACGCTGGGAGCTCATTGTTATTCTGGACCAGCGCTGACCTGTCGAGCGCCTGTCCAAAGAGTGTCACCGCCACGGCTCAGCATGTTGCTCCGCTCGCTGCCCTCAGATCTGCAGACAAAAAGTTGGCTGCACAACATCACCCGAGACAAAAGCACAGAGCAAAAAAATAAAACTTTCAAGTGTTCACCTCTAAAAATAGATGGCTATTCCAAGTCACTCTTGAATAACTATCACAGATCAGTGTTTAAAAACTGCACACAGACTATCCGGAAAACCTCAGTGAGTTACCTAGTACCACGTCATACATACATTTCCCACCAGGCCTGAATTTGGATTTTGCCAACACAAATATAACACAAGTTGCATGCTTCCAAGATTTTATTTGAATATCATGCAAATGCTGTTAATTTTATTTATTAATACTGCATAGTGCATAGTACTACTACTACCACTACTACTACTTTTACTACTATTATGAGCGAAGCGCAAAACTTCAAGCTCCAGTCTGAACACCAGGGCTCATTCTCGCTCCTAAAGTTTCTGAAACAGTGCAGCATAACTGTTTCTTACTCACGGGAATATGCTTTTTATTTTATCCAGCAAGAAGTTGACAAGTCAGCTTTTCTCCCAGCTTCTGCCAAGTCTGCCAAATTGCCTCTCACTCAGTAGGGAGCTTAAGAAATAGTTTCAGATTACCAAGCAGATATCAGCTATATCTGGTAAAGTCGTCTAAGCGCTGTATGAATGGATGACATATTTACAGTGCAAATCTTGACACATGCTGTCTGGCATTTCATAATTTAATTCTGTTCTCTCCAGTTTCTGGCAAATCCCTGAACATGTCTTCACCCCAAAAATAAACACGTGTGAAGCGTTTTGCATACAAGTGTTGACTTTCATTAACATGCATAGCGACGGCCGATGTCCTTACAAGGGCAGCTCCCCCCCTTAGCGGGCAGGGCTGGGGCCTATGTGGGAATGACACAGAAATGGCGGACACTTCTTCGGCTCGACGGGATTAGCAACAAAAACCATCTGAGGCCGTAGCTCTTATCGCCGTCCTTCAGTCCTCTCTAATGCACAGACAATAGACAGAGAGAGAATAGTCAAGAACACACTTACACACAGTCTTAATTAGCTTTACTGAGTAAACTATATAAAATGGAGAGTTTCTTTTGTGAGAAATAGCCTTGCAAAGTGTGATTAGTGTGGAATCATTATTCATATAATTAAATAAGGGAGAATGTGCATAATCTTTACTGGGCTGTATCGTGCAAAGTAAGATTCAAGCTAATTAAAGATGCAGTATGTAATTTTACTGGAATGTTATCACTTTGCCTGGAATGTTCCACAGCAAGGCATTAAAGTTATCCATCTCTATGGAGACAACCAGGTGATGCTGTCAAGTTACAGGTTTAATCTGTGGAGAAGCACAATCACCATAAGATGCAGTTTGTCAAGGTATGTCTCATCCATAAAAACTATTATAACTGAATAAGTACAAGATGGATAAGTAATGCCGCAATGTGGAACATTTCAGACATGGCAAAAAAGTCTCTGTGCATCTTTAAATACTAAATGATCTTAAATGTATTGGTTCTATAAAAACAAAAAATAAAACTAGTGCTGCTTTTCTACTTTGTTTTGTTTAGACTGTTCACCTTATTCTGGAAGTTGCCGTGGGCGACGCCATCGTTATTGACAGCAAATAAGTTCTATAGGGACAACAAAGCCGTTTTAAAGCCTCTCAGAAAATCAATGCAGCGTTGACTTGTTGGTGCACAAGAACATAGAATGTTTTACACAAATCAACACTACTTTATATCAGATTTTAGAAGCAAAACCTTTCCCAAATCCTCCACTGAACTGAATTGAATTCCCACCAGAAGTACCACCACAAAGAAGGTGTGGTTTTGTAGCATTTAGAAGCAAAGGGGGTGGGGTGGAATAAGGTCAGTACGAATGCTCAGTGTAATTTGTACAAATGGGTAATGATGTACATCATCTAATTTCCCCCCAAAAAAGTACAATCCAAACACAATATTCATGTCATATCCCAAACAGTGATTTACAGGGGGAAAGTCACTGTGTTGAGTTTTAACAAATAATAATTTTATAAGAATGAAGTTGTGATTGCTTAATGTTGTATTATTTGTTTTTTTTATTCATTGCACATCCTCCTAGTTATCATCATAATCAACACAACTATTGAGACTTGCTTGTATCTAAAGTTGTGCAGCCAGTGTATCAGCCCTCAGCCTCAAACTCTAGCACCACACTAAAATATGCATCAATAAATGTTCTCTTAAGTTCAAAATATTCCCAAGTGGTTCTTTAGATCCCTGTCAGATCTGTGTATGAAGTGCATATGAAGTCCCCCACAGGCTGCGTTTGGCTGTGCGGTAAAGTGGTCCTGTCTCGTCTCTTCTCTGTGCGCTGTGATCCTCAGTCAGAGCACAGATGGAGCCGACAGGAGCAGACAGGGGCAAAGGAGGCCTGGACAGGTGTCATCTGCTGCACAATTAACACTTTCATGAATAACATTATGGAGTCTAGGAGCTAAGAGAGATGCATTCACAGACAGGTGGAGCTAAAGATGTGCTCAGGCTCTTTATTTGAAAAAACATAACTTTGGGCTTAAGCTTGTTTTAGTAGTAATAACGTTGATAATCCCAGGTGTAATGTAGAGTACCAAATGACTTTTCAGGGGGCCCACACCTGACTGTGTCCATGACTGTGTCCTGTTATTGCTTTGCCTTGAATGTTCTGAACAGATCTATTCTACATTCATTCAATTGCAGTTTGTTTTTATCAGCCAACAAATGCATTTAAAAACATGCCTCCTTACTGTGAGCGCCACCTGTTTATGTCCATAGAGGTACATAAAGGTGCACCATGTCACTTTTCTGGAGGGGGTCCGCCACCTGCTTGTCTCCATATAGATTGATTGATAGGCATCACTTCTTGCATTTGTTTAATCACAAGTGCATTTATTGATTAAAATACATGCATCTTACTGTTAGTGGGGTAGCTTCTCCACAGAGCTGACCTGTCACTTGGTCGTTATCTTACAGTCTGGGGTGTAGTGAAGTTTAAAGTTGATCTGTGACAAAACACAAACAGTTATAGCCAGTAAGCGTGTATAGCTGTTGCTATATTTTCTCATTGTTGTGGACTATGGGGTTGTGTAAAGTTCAAAGTAAATCACTCTCTAAATCCTTATCCGCAAATGTGCCTTATGGCAAGTCTTAAGAACCTCTATTATTTACTGTAGCAAATTCGCTTAACAATTTTTGGGCTTACAAATGTTGAATGCCTTTTAAATCAAAATTTTTGTTTTTTGGTCAACAACAGAGGGAGAATGATAAAAGCCTCTGTTATTAAGCTCTTGTGAGCTTTTAGCCATGTTAGAATGTTGTTATCTCCTCAAAAACATACCTGGAGTATTTTGTTTCATTCACACATGTTTGAGTGACCTTTGCTTATTGCATCTCCAAAGCTCAAAATGCTCTGTTCCACCTTGAGGTGCTACTATTCAAGTAACAGGAACCTTTTGCATTTAGTTCAGTACATCATCAGTACATGGCAATTTCTGGGTCTGAAATGATCCAAATGATTGTAGTGAAAGTGTATGGCCTTTAAAAACACAGTGGAGCACTTTCTGTATTACCACATGACAACACAAGGTGGAACAGAGTGTTTTCAGTTTGAAAGAAGAGCTCAGTCTAAATCCGCAGGGTTTGTGTGTGAACGAAACAAAACACAACTCCAGGTCTGTTTTTAATGAGGAAAGAACATTATAACAGATAGATCAGAAAATAGCATAATATGGGCCTTTTAAATAACTCTAAAATGCCGTATCTTCAGATTAAATTCATAAAAGTGGCTCCCGTTTGCCTGACAGCTGTGCTCTGGTGCAGTAAAGGCAGGCATGGCCCAGAGGGGAGAGAAAGAGCAGACAAAATGAGAGCTTTAGCATGAATAAAGGCAGGGACACTGGAGAGGTGTGAAAGCTGTTCCTGTCTCGCCTGGTTCATTTGACAGTCTGGGTTTGATCCTGGCACTGGGCCCTGGCAGAGACACAGCACAACGTTATTGCTCTCCGCTGGATACTGTCGACTGACGCACTTCACTGTAAGAATAGGCTCATGACTGTGTGTGAGCTAAAGGAAGAACAAAGGCTGACAATGATGTGGTCCTGAAGATGTGGACTTGCTTTAGACATGTCACTTCTGGTTTAGGTCAGATTTCAGATTTCATCTAATCTTTAACATGGACCTGGCTTAGTACTACTTAAGATTGCTTATGGAAAAAACAAAAACAAAACAGTATTATTTGGATTATATTTAAAAGCTTATGTAAATATGCACTGTCAAAAGTTAAACTGTGGAGGAAGAAAAGGCGTACTATCATGTATTAGTAATGTTTGTGATTAATTTTACATTATACAAATGGCTTTCCTCTAGATTTTGGATTAAGATTTTAATATCTGCACAGTTCTAGTAATGGGTTTGACAAACAAGATAATTTTGTCCTGGTTTAAAACTGGTTTAGGCACCTGGTGAAGTTCTCATTTAATCTATAAACATGGAAAGCTCAAGTTCAGTTATTCTTTCAAACTCCCTTAAAGACTTTAAAGACTAAATTTTGGTTTGGACACAATGTCATTTGGTTTTGATTCAGGCAGTGGTCCCTGAAAGATAAATGAGACTGAGGAGAGTCTCACACCTGTGCATGTGTGAAAGGTAGAATTAAAGACTGTATGGGTCTGATTAGTGCTGAATCCTGAACATGAATGGTGTAGTTCTGGCTTAGATTTGCTTCAATCCTACTTAAATTCCAATTTACAATTTAATACATTAAAACCTGAGAAAGAAGGGTGTATTCACATTTGTTCTGGTTTAGTTTGAGCTCGCTTTAGTCCAGGTTTCAGGTTTCGTCCTTATTTATCTCCTTGAAGTAAAGAACATACAAAAAGTGTGATGGGGGCTGCAAACTGTGAGGTGGAACAGCCATGTGACGTTATTGGTCTAACAAACCCTATTGATCTGTATCTGGCTGTGTGCGATGCACATGTGAGATAGGACGCTGAGTATTTCCATATGAGAGGACAATAAAGACGCAGGACCACAGCTGACTGCTAATGTGGCTTATTTAGATGTGATATACAGTGGACAGAAAACAGATGGGATTATCGGACCCAAGCCACATGGTTCTGGTAGACTCTGGTCATTTGGTTGTACTTCTTGGTTAGTATCAGTTTATACTTAGTTTTAAACTGGTTTTGGGTTTATACAGTACTGTATACATGACAACAAAGGGAAATAATAATTTTCGTCCTGGTTTAGTTACAGGTACTAATAAAGCTGTGGTTGAGTTCTGATTTAGACCTTTGTATTGCTGGTTTAATCCTGGTTCTGTCCCAGATTATTCATAGTTTAATTATTTATTTCACCCGGGTTTTGCCCTGGTTTACTCCTGGATTACTTTTTATACATTACAGTAGGGAAAGAGGATGGCATAATGATTTAGTCCACTTTAGTCTGGCTTTAGTCCAGGTTTGGTCCTGGTTTCGACGTCTGGTTTACACCCGGGGAAGTCCTTGTTTAAACAATTTAAATGTATTGTAGATACATTGTAGACATTGTCCAGCGTACAATGGGGTCATCCATTTTCCTCCATTTAGGGTTATGTTCTCGTTTAGTCCTGGTTTAGTCCTAGATTATCCATAGTTTAATCTTCATTTAATCTTGTTTTAGTCCGGGTTAACTCATAATGTAGAGGTGACTGAGCTGTGGAGAGAAAGTGGGCGGGATTATATGAGTAAAATTGCACTGAAGTTGAAATGCAGAGCCACGTCACTCATCGGCTGCTCTGTGTGTGCTTTTGAATGCAAGCCCATTCACTGGCAGCACTCACAACCAGCTGTACCGCGAGGAGAGCGTGTCACTGCGGATGACAAAGACGGAGGGGAAGAGGGGAAGAAACAGAGAGAAGGAGAGAAAGAGGCTGCCTCCGAGAAGACATCTTTAGTTCTGCTCCAAACATCAAACGGAACAAGATGGATTTTTGCACAACGTGAGCTGCACTAGAGGACGTTACTTACACTACACAGGTTTGTAATACTATTTATTAAAATAGATTTGTCTTTTTAAGCAAAACAGTTACAGTTATAAATGCAATTAAGTCTCAAATGATTCATATTGGTGAAATTTTGACTGAAAGCATAAGCAACTCCATCTTTCCTTAAATGTCCTGTTTTTGAGCAATCCTTACTGAGTCAAAGGATATATTTTTGGGAAAAGCAGTAAACTTTTAAGAGATTGATATAAGTACGATATACAAAATTATGCAACATGAATCAAAAATATCTACTTTTTTTCATTAATCCATGGCATTTTGAAGTTTATTTTCAATAGAGCGGGCAAGTGTTCCTGCACCATTCTAATTGAGTTGGACCAATTTCTTTTGCATAGATCTCCAATTTTTATCATTATGTTTAACTGTATTTATGTGCACAATTTTACCATTTCTATACCAAGACCCATGTGTACTGGGATTGTTATGACATTTGTGGTGTAAGCAGTTATAACCTCCAGTTTTAATAACAACCAGTGACTGTTCTAAACCATTCTATCTGCACTAGGCGGCAACTTTTTAGTCAAGTTTTCACCAGCGCCTACAATACAAAGACAAATATTATAAAACACAGAAAAGACTTCAACATAAATGATTCAAGTGAAGGGGTCGTCTCTGATGTTTCAGGCAGTTGTCAACATTTCAGAGGCTCTAAGCCGAACACACGGTCAGGGCTTAATGTCATTTGTCATCGGGTAACTTACACAATAACCTGACCTTCCATTCAGGAAAATATAATCCATAATACAATATGGTTTGGGGCACAATATAAGAGATGGGGCTTGCTTGTGCCTAGTGTGATGTGTGACTCACCAAAATGAGCTGCTAACAGACACAGAGTAGACTCAATACTGGCAGCATCTGTGAGGAATATCAGGGGTAATTATGAAGAAGAGAAGAGAAGGGGAAGTGTGAAATATCTAAGTGTTATTAGATAGTAAATGCGTGCCAAAACACAGCAAAGTAAAAGGCAAATTATCACCGATGGACACTGGCCGGACACCACTCACTGAGGCGGCGCTATGGCCTCTATTATTATAATAATCATTAGACAGAGAATGTCCACTAACTAATATGCAGAAACAGTTCTGCCATTTCCTTCAGAACTACACTGCGATAGGATTTTTCATTTGTTATTTTCTTTCTCAATATAATTTAGTTAGCAGGTGATGACTACCAGTGCACTACCAACGTGTTAACCTAATCATATTTTGAATTGAATACACTTATAGGTTATGATTTTATTTTATATTTTTGTATTGTTTGTTGTGTAAAAAAAAAAAAAAATCAAGTATAACTATTGTAACTGATGACAAGTTTTTTTTTTTTTTTTTTTTTTTTTATCTACATATGGGTATGTCTTAGAGCTTTAACAAAGTCAAATTTACACTTGAGAACTGATTCGATGCTTGAGCAGTTATGATTTAGTTGCATTTTAGACTGGCCAGTTTAGATCTGGTTTAGAACTACAGCTACAGATTGACTACAGCTGGGCAATATGGCCAAAAAAATAAAATCCAAATTTTTTTGCACACACTGGACGACTAAGATTTGAATCCATCTGAATCAAAGTCTGTGACTGAGTGTCTCAAACAGGGGAAGCTCTTTACATTTAAGATAAGATAATATGCCTTTATTAGTCCCACAGTGGGGAAATTCCATCATATCTATCATTTAAACTGCCTTCAATTACATTTGTTTAAATAAGTCATCTAATTTTAATAGTTTAAATTGGAATGAGATTTTTTGCACCATAATCCGGGTTTGCAAGTAAGAAAATCAGGAGTAAACCTGTTTCATAATAATCCTCGATTTCACAATTTAGCTATTTTTTAAAATCTCGATTATTAAAAACACAAATGAATACAATGAACTTGATTAATTGCCCAGGCCTCCTTTAGACCAATCATTTTGTACTTAATTTAAGCCTGGTCTCATAGGCAGATTTTGTATCTGGCCATGAATTAAAATCTCATTAAGCCTTAAACTTGTTATGCTCTTCATTTATCACAAATCACAGCCATCAACTGATTTTAAAGGCTCATATATCTCCTGTGCTCTCCCTCCTACACCTCCTTGTACTTGTGATGAGCCGCACTGACAGGAGCAGCTGCATCACCTCCTCAGCCTGTGTGTGTGTGTGTGTGTGTGTCAGTCTGCTCTGTCGCACACATGCACACACAGACACACACACACACACTGAGCCGCTCACTTTGATGTGCAGAATATCTAAGGGAACGGGATAATGGGGGACAGTGGCCTAGCGGCCCCTGGGTCTGCCTGGAGAGCGCTCAGGTGGACTGTGGGATTGTCATTCAGATTCAGAGTGATCAATCAACATGAGCTGTGCTGATGTGGACACGTAAATGCAAAAGGGAAAAACAGTCTTTACAGAATCCATTGTATACTCATATAATTAGACATCTATAACAGATTATGGGACAAAGTGAGGTTAAATAATCATATTTAGAGAAATATCTAACCTGTGAATCAATATATTGTGTTTATTCTGTATTTGGTCAGAAATCAAATAAGCCAAAAGCATCACAATAATTTTTAAATATATTAAAATATGTCTTGGAAATAATGTTACTTTGTAAAAGACAGATGATGGTATATACTGTCTGTATGTATAAAGTTGATGCCCATTTTACCCAATTCTCTCTAATTGTCACACATTACATTTGTCTGCAACCTGCAAAATTGAAAAACACCTCTTCATTTGTCCAAACAAATGGACGTGTAGCTGATTAACGAAATAAAAGCCATGTCTAATCATAATATTAACTTTCTTCTCCATGAGGTTATTAAGGCCATCTGATGTAGATAGTTAGTTGCTCTAAGTGCCTGTCTTCTTGCCTTCTGTGAACTTTCTCTGAGCTTTCATCATCTGCTCGTGTTTAACCAGGGCCCAGCGGAGGGTTATCTGCAGAATTAGGGCTCAGCCTCGGGTCTGTTTGGGATGATCTGGCTCTGAATATAAAGTCCTTTCCTCCCTTATCACCTCACAATCTGCAGTCTGAACTGAGAGAGGGAATTTGGAGGGAAAAGTCTCTAGCCATGAAACTTTAAAAATGTCTGCCAATTACCTAATTTTTACTTGGTTTAGTCCTGATTAAGTCTTGGTCAGCAGACAAATAACCCTGCTTCAGAGCTAATTTGGTCCTCTGGTCTAATTCTGGTTCAGTCTGTATTTGAGAGCTGCTCCTGGTTAAGTCTTGGTTTGAACCTGAATTCAAAGTTCAGTACTAATTTAGCCTGAACTTAGGCTCAAATTAGACTTGTCTTTGTAGTGATGCTGGGGTAGTCATAGGTACGATCTAGTTTAGACATAATTTAGCATAGACTGTGTAGTTGGTTTAAACTGGTTTTCTCCTGGTTTAGCTCTGGTTTTGTCATGGGTGTTTTCCCCTGGTTTTGTCCTGGTTTAGCTCTGATTTCGTCCTGGTTTAGCTCTGGTTTTGTCCTGGTTTAGTTCTGGTTCTGTCCTGGTTTAGCTCTGGTTTTGTCCTGGTTTAGCTCTGGTTTTGTCCTGGTTTAGCTCTGGTTTTGTCCTGGTTTAGCTCTGGTTTCGTCCTGGTTTAGCTCTGGCTTTGTTCTGGTTTAGCTCTGGTTTTGTCCTGGTTTAGCTCTGGTTTTGTCCTGGTTTAGCTCTGGTTTAGTCCTGGTTTAGGTCTGGTTTTGTCCTGGTTTAGTTCTGGTTTTGTCCTGGTTTAGCTCTGGTTTTGTCCTGGTTTAGCTCTGGTTTTGTCCTGGTTTAGCTCTGGTTTAGTCCTGGTTTAGCTCTGGTTTTGTCCTGGTTTAGTTCTGGTTTTGTCCTGGTTTAGCTCTGGTTTTGTCCTGGTTTAGCTCTGGTTTTGTCCTGGTTTAGCTCTGGTTTTGTCCTGGTTTAGCTCTGGTTTTAGCGCCACCAAAGCTTTGTTTCTTGTCTTGGCTTTGACAGAGAAAAGCTGCTGCATTCTTTAAAGCGAACATCTCTAACATTTATGGCATTAGTCGTCTTGTGTCGTCTGTTCACTGATGTGGCAGGACTTAAGGATAACTATGCACACACACTATATTTACCCAACACTGTGGCCCAAATGCCGTGACATTTCACTGCATGACGAGTTCCTCCATAATTTATGAAGAGAACAGCTCATACTCTGAAACATAGATGGTTCCTTTCAAGATCTGATTGAGGGAAATATTGCATCTACAATACAATGCTAGACAGATATAGATATATGTGTTACCAAATTAAAAATGAAAATACAGTAGTCTATATGTTCAGTTAAAACAGGTGAGCCAAACTAAAACCGGATCAATGAGCTTTCATAAAACTTTGAAACTATGAAATAAAAATATGCTATATGTTTTCATTGGACCACTCACCAATATATTTCACAATCCTTTAGATAATAGTGTTTGCCTAAAATGTGTAACTCTGTATAAAAAAGTGCAAAATCAATATCTGTCCCTTTTTCATACAATGTCAAATTTAAAAAGCTTTCCATTAGCATTCATCGCTTCTAGCTTTTTGTTAAACCCTTTTGATAATGGCCACCGTTAAAATACAACTCAGGCTTTGTTAGCTTAGAATGTCTTTGCACAGACAAAATCTGCTGTTGCACAAATTTGCATTGAAGCATTGAAACTTTCATTTGAATAAAACAAGTTTGAGATCCACATTTGTAATCCCAGCAGGCTGTGCAGCAGAAGTGCAGAGGATGTGGAAATACAAGTCAGGATATTGCAACATTGAGACCTAATCTGCATAAAATGAACATTGCAATAAGATTTTTCAAGGAGGAGAAATGATCGCTCTGTGGCTCGGAGCATGAAACTGCATCATCGCTAAATACTTTTATGTCATCATATTTCATAATCCCTGTGAAAGAGGTGAAAGGAAGTCTAAAATAATGGTAAAACACCAATTATCAACTCATTACACAATATACAAAGAATAGTACGAGATAGAAAGTAAAGATCAGTTCTCACAGCCGATGTGTCCTGGACGACTGAGGGATTACACAGATGTGTGTTGAGACTGAGGGTAAAACTGAGCCTGACAAAGGACAAACTGTGATGGCTAAAAAGGACAGAGTCAGAGCCTTTCTTTAAATTGCAGCTCTGGCTTTGGACAGCGCAGGTCCAAACGAGTCCAACAAAGAACAGTGTTTGTTAACCCTGCAACTCACGCTGAATTCCCTCATAGATGATGGACCACAACTAAACTGGAACTAAACCTGGAACTAAACCTGGACTAGACTGTGACTAACTCAGAACAGAATTCAGAAAATTTGACATGGGCCAGACCTAGTTGCACCCTTGGGCCACCCCAGGAAAAAAGTCTGGACATGCCCCTGGTGAAACATAGGTTCCTGAACTCCTTCCACCGCTGGGAAATTTCATAATCTTTCAGTTCTGCTGTTTTTAGAGTTTCAGTTAAACGTAAGACTTGTAGGGATTTCTGATTGTCACTTGGGGAATCTGTCAGCAGCTCTGGGCTTTGCAGTCATTTATCGGATGTTATGTGGCAACACAAAGACAGTAGTAGCAGATTACAGCTCAAAGAGATAATGAGAAAATAAAGTAGGCTAAACTGTGTGAAACTGGAGCAGAGAAAGCAACACAGTGAAATGTCTCAAAAGTCAGGAGAACTTTGGCTTAACAAACCACCAACAGAGGAGAAAAAAGCTTATTTGATCTGGAATAAAGAGCAGAGGGAGCAAGACAAGCTGCCAATCGAATCAGATCTGAGATGGGAAAACATATGCCAAGAGGATAACCCGGCAGGAGACAAGTCCAGAGGAGGTCAGGCTAACGAGACAAGGCTGACACAGAGATGGAGAGAGTAGAGTCACCTTGGCCGGCCCCTTCTGATGAGTGGGAGACAGTGAGAAGACGAAGGCAGCGCTGGGGTCTAACAAGCCTTCTGCAGAGCACACATGTCAGAAGAATGCTTGGACTGTGGTGTGTGGATTATGCAGTGTACAGTGTAAGATGTGGTTTGATACTGTGCTGGTAACAGAAGACATCAGATGGCAGAACAACAAAGATCCAGACACATGTGGTGAGGGGTCTCCAAAAGGAATATAAAATGACCTGCTAACGTTAGACTGTCAGTGTTAGATTTTCACACATCAGTGACTCTGTGGTGCGCCCCCCCAGTGGCACTAGATTTAGTTCTGTTTACTTTACTTTTGGGTCGGCCTTGTTCATACACGCCGCACCCCAAGCACCATGAGCCATGTGAGAGTCCATCAGCTGATCACCGAATGTATGACACGCCTCAAGCAGACATAACAAACAAAGAGTAACTGGATCAGTGTGTAGTGTCACTCAGCTTTAAAGTAACATTTTAACCCATTAAACGTCTTTGTAAATCCCTGTGATAATATGTATTTTCGGGGTGTTTGCCCGTCATCTCCACTTCCTCTCTCTATGTGGAAAACAGCCTTGTGATATGGCGGACATGACCCAAAGAGCGTTATATGTGTTCATGTGATTATAGTGCCTTGTTTCAATAAGAAAGAAAGAAAAGAAAAGAAAAAAAGCTCTTTAGAGTCTGTCTCCTGACAGTGTATATTCATAAGGGAGATGCAGGGGGCGCTCTATCACTAAAAGTTACTTAGTTCTGCTTTAAATGCCAAGATGTAATAATATAAATAACAATACCTTAGTGAAATGGATTTAAACAATTTCTTGACCAAAAAATTCACATTTGAGTAGGGAGTAGGGAGCTTAAATAGGTTTATGAAATACAATTCAACAATTTATTCCAAAAACAAAATCTAACCATGTTTATATCAATCAAAATCATCCCTTTTCAAATGGTTTAATATTAAACTATGTCATTTTGCCTTTTCTGAACTATATGCATATAAAACCCATTTTCCTCCACTGAATTTAAGATGGGAATCTATTTAACAGTTTGAACCTAGTTAAAGTCTTAAAGTAGACCTGTTACAGGAGTAATCTTTATACTCCTGTATTCAACATGTTATTGCTTCAATCAGTCCCTTTTTCACCACCAGTGTTATACACCCTCTGCGCTGTACTTTGTACTCTGTTCTCTAATTTGATCTTTTTAATCAGTGATGCACATTTTGCTGCTACTCTCTAGCGTTATATGTAGCTAACCATTAGAGGTGCCGACAACTCCTCTGCTCTTTGTTGCAATGACATTTACAGTGACATGGGCTCCCATTGTTCACAGCACATTTCTAACGCAGAAGTCAGTGGACTTGCTTCTTTTATTAAGAGTCCAATTTATAACATAATGAGACAAAAGCACAATAGGTCTTCTTTAATAATTAATAAAATGCATGAATCCATTTTATATACATGTAGCTCCTATGGAAATTGACACAATAGGAGTTTGCATCAGTATTTCTGCACTCAAACTCAAAGACAATTCACAGCTATAGGCTCAATATGATGCCAGCTACCACTGTGCCACTCGAAAAGTTCAGCTTGATAACGTTGCTTTAAGTGATACAAGTGCTTTATATCAGACCATTACAAACGGACAGAGAAGAGGAGCAAGAAGAGATAGAAACTGCCACACAACTCCTCTCAACAAGACACTAAATTACACAGTGCAAGAATCAGATACAAAACTTTAACTTAAAAGAAAAAAGCCCAAAACAGTGATTACCCCCATCACGTCTGAATGAAAGGCTGGGGAACAGACGTCAGGGCCAACAAACCATTACTGCGGCCATTTCAAGGACAATCTAAGCCAAACAGAGACTTGGGCCACACTTAGGATCAAGTACAGCCAATGACTGAGGGCAGGGACACTCAAAAGTACGACAAAAATGACACCACGAAAGAAGGTTAAAGGAAGGAGGATGTGCCGAAACATATGCTCACATACAAGGCAAAAACAGGAATAAACAAAAGTCCATAAAGTTTGGGTAGGCTGTTTCATCTAATCCAAGGCAAAAATTGAAGTTATAAATAAATACTCAGAATCGTTATTTTATTTACCGACAATGGGCAATTTAAGCACACTGAGCAGTTAAAATATTAGAATGAAAAAAATAACTGGACAGGAGAACTGGTTTGCTGGGGTTGGCAGATCCTGTGCAGGGGCAGTTTGAGGGGAGTAACAGCCCCCAGGACAAAAGACAAATTATACCCAATATATAGACATTTTTAAAGCAACTTTCACAAAATTCATAATTTGATATAGTGCCCACTGCCCACGTCTCAACACTGAGAACCCGTTTTCAGGCATCTGGTTAATAGCTGGATAGTACCTACTTATGTGTTAAAAAAGACTTTAAGTTCCAGCATGCAGACCTCACATAAGATTAGCTGAAGACGTGTAAAAAGAGGCACAAAAATGATCCCAAAAGAAATTAGCGGCATCAACATTCACTCGTTATTTCTGTGAACAAAATGCCAGAGGGTCCATGCTTAACCAGAGGAGCACTTAGAAAACCAGGCCACGCTCAAAGAAAAACACCATTTCACTGCTGCAGAGGAGGATGCTGCAGCAGACATTTTATTAACAATGAGACATCATTTTCCCATTTAGTGCGATTTGTTGTCATTATGTCGCCTGCTATGATTGGATGAAATCACAACTACAATTTAATGAAGGCAATGTGATACACACACACACACACACACACACACATATATATACACACACACACATACACACACACAATACACACACACACACACACACACAATACACACACACAAAATACACACACACATACAATACACACACACACACACAATATATATATACACACACACACACGCACAATACACACACTATATACACACACACACAATACACACACAATATATATACACACACACACATACACACGCACAATACACACACACACACACAATACACACACACAAAATACACACACACACATACAATACACACACACACACAATATATATATACACACACACACACGCACAATACACACACACACACACACACAATACACACACACAAAATACACACACACATACAATACACACACACACACAATATATATATACACACACACACAATACACACACACAAAATACACACACAATACATACAATACACACACAATATATACACACACAATATACATGCACACACACACAATATACACACACGCACAATACACACACACAATATACACACACGCACAATACACACACACACATTACACACACAATATATATACACACACAATAAACACACACACAATACACACACAACACATACAATACACACAATATACACGCACACACACACACACAATATACACATACACACAATACACACTATACACACACACACAATACACACACAATATTTAGACACACACAATACACACACACACACATAGGCACACACACATACACACAGGCACACACACACACACACACAATACACACACATACACAATACGCACAATACGCACACATACACAATGGACACACACATACAATACACACACATACACAATACACACATGCACAATACACATAGACACACACATACACAATAGACACACACATACACAATACACACACATACAAAATACACACACACACATACACACACATATACACACTTTCACAATACACACACACACATATACATACATACACACCCGTGTGAGTCTGACCCCTCCAGCCTCAGTGGGACTGTAGTGTGAGCTCCCAAACTAAATTATCATTTAAAAAAAGAACAACGGATCGTACCTTGTTGCCTGGATACAAAAAGCATCATTAGGCACAATTATCAGCCACTTCTGTCGACAATGAACTGGCTCCAACTGCGTTTTCAAAACAACATATCATTAATGACCGAGACCTGCACAGAGCTACAACATGTGGGAGGGCATCAGGGATCACTGACGCAGGGAGGAAAATGCATGCAGGGATGTTTTACTACTGAAGAAAGTGAAAACACCCTATCGTCCAGTGGTTAAATGTGCAAGCTAAGCTCAGGAGGTCGTCTAGTTCAGGGGTAAATGCTCTATCCAGATTACAATGGGAAAGAAATCAACTTTTTAATTTTCCCAGATCTACCCCAAAAACTAAGCAACTACTGACACGTACGTACGTATGTACATATGTACGTACATACATGTATACATGCATACATACATGCATACATACATACATACATACATACATACATACATACATACATACATACATACATACACTACCGTTCAAAAGTTTGGGGTCACCCAGACAATTTTGTATTTTCCATGAAAAGTCACACTTTTATTTACCACAGTTGTAAAATGAATAGAAAATATAGTCAAGACATTGACAAGGTTAGAAATAATGATATTTATTTGAAATAATAATTTTATCTGTTAAACTTTCCTTTAGTCAAAGAATCCTCCATTTGCAGAAATTACAGCATTTAAGACCTTCTGTTAATCGGCTGTTAATTTGTTGAGGTAATGTGGAGAAATTTCACCCACACTTCTAGAAGCCCGTCCCACAAGTTGGATTGGCTGGATGTGTACTTCTTGTGTACCATAGGGTCAAGCTGCTCCCACAACAGCTCAATGGTGTTTAGGTCTGGTGACTGTGCTGGACACTCCATTACAGAGAGAATACCAGCCTCATGCTTCTTCTCTAATGAGTTCTTGCACAATTTGGAGGTTTGCTTTTTGTCATTGTCCTACTGTAGGATGAAGGTCAGCATCCTGGAGTCACCTCTTCACTGTAGATGTTGACACTGGCGTTTTGCGGGTACTATTTAATGAAGCTGGGTCTATTTCTCAAACTAGAGACTCTAATCTTCTTGCTCAGTTGTGCAGGGGGCCTCCCACTTCTCTTTCTACTCTGGTTAGAGCCTGTTTGTGCTGTTCTCTGAAGGGAGTAGTACACACATTGTAGGAAATCTTCAGTTTCTTGGCAATTTCTCATATGAAATAGCCTTCATTTCTAAGAACAAGAACAGACTGTCAAGTTTCACATGAAAGTTCTCTTTTTTCTGGCCATTTGAGCTTTTAATCAACCCCACAAATGTGATGCTCCAGATACTACTGATGCTACTTTTATAGCTTCTATAACCAGCTAAACTGTGCTAACATGATGCACAAGGGTTTTTTAATCACCCATTAGCCTCTGACACAATGAGCAAACTCACTGTACCATTAGACACTGGAGTGATAGTTGCTGGAAATGGGCCTCTATACACCTATGGAGATATTGCACCAAAAACAGACATTTGCAGCTGGAATAGTCATTTACCACATTAACAATGTATAGAGTGTATTTCTGATTAGTTTTAAGTTATATTCATTGAAAAAAAAAATGCTTTTCTTTCAAAAATAAAGAGATTTCTAAGTGACCCCAAAGTTTTGGTAGTGTAGGTATGTACATACAGACATACGTACATACATACGTACCTACGTACGTACATACATATGTACATACATACGTACATACATACATACAGACGTATGTACATACATACGTACATACATACATATGTACATACGTACGTACATACATACATACAGACGTACGTATATACGTACATACATACATATGTACATACAGACGTATGTACATACATACATACATACATACATACATACATACGTACATACATACATACAGACGTATGTACGTACATACATACATACATACATACGTACATACATACATACATACATACATACATACATACATACATACATACATACATACGTACCTACATACGTACGTACGTACATACATACATATGTACATACATACATACATACATACATACATACATACATACGTACATATCAGTGACGTGCGGTGAGGTTCATGGCTGGTGACGCACTGATGTCGTCACAATCAGATTTATAAACATATAAACCAGGTGTCAGAACATTTGGCCCCGGGTCAGTTTCTCTCCCAGTGACTTGGGGCCAGAATAAAAAAGAATTTCAAAATAAAAGTTCCGAAGCCCGTATGAAATAGCTCTAATACAGTGGTGCTTAACCTTGTTGGAGGTACTGAAGTCGGGCAGTACTTTGATAGACACATTGAAGGTGCATTTGCCGAACTGGGACACGGCGTCTGGAGACGCTCAGTCCGCGAGTCTAATGGCGGTGAAAGAATCTGACGCTATAGATTAAGAAAGAAATCACACGAGAAACCATCACGACAGTCACAAGTTGATACTGAGTCTCTAAATTCTCTGCAGCACAGACTGGCCAAGC